>JAHRHJ020000321.1:0-503336 GCA_019776745.2 Taxus chinensis | reverse complement strand
CTGGTCCCATACCAGACTGACGTCGGGTCTCTGTGTTTTTACCCTCAGACCAAGAATAGAGCTTAAAACCTCTACCAAATACCCAAAATAGCCTAAAACCAGACCTTGACTAGTTCCAGTAATCTAACAGAGATCTTGACCTTCAGATTCAAGCATAGCTTAGCCTATTGTGAATGAATTTACTTATTGTATTCGAATGAGATACCTAAATCATTTTAACCACAGTAGGATATCCTTTACTGTTAACATTGAGTTTTTTTAAACAGTGGATTGACAACTATCTAGGGAGTATCACACTTCCTGGATCTAGCATATGCTAGGTAGTTCACTGCATATACTATTTAACTTTTATTTAGTGGTCTTGTTTTCTATTTCAAGTAGTTCCTCCTAGCCAAAAGGAAACTCTCACGATCAGTTGTGGATCAATAAGTCATACGCGTGCAACAACCTTCAACTAGCATTTTAACAAGTATTCATCCTAGCCCTTTACCCTTATCTATTTCATCAGTATTCAAAGAAATGCTCTAGAATGAGGTGAAACAGGGTGGGGGGTGGGGTTGATGACCCTCCCCCCAACCCTTACCTTATTTACAATACATAGTCGCAGCCGTAGCCGTAGCCTATATGGTTTCAAACAAATTTCGATTTTGTTTTATTTACATTGTTAGTTGGTTAATGTTTATATATACATATGTATTGAATATTTATATATAAATTTATTATATCATTTTTTTTATTAATATCAATAATAATGACATTTTAATGCCAATACTATTAAAAGAGGTAATGATATATATATTATTAACTAATCTTAATCTTACACTTAAAATTTATTTTAAAATTTGATAGTATAAGATGTTTAAAATCAATCCAAATTCCACTTGTTACATTAATTTACATTGGGTTTATATATAAATTTATAATAACTTAATCATAAATTTATATAATCCAATAAGGTTGTGGCTAATTTTAATCATGTGATTCCTTTACCCTACTAGATTTAGGGATCAATCTATTTTATTGACAAGGTAAATGACAATTAATTTTTTTTTTAAGTCTTTCCATCTACACATATAAAGGTAAAAAGAATGGGAGAACTTTGGGTTCTTCTTTCAACAATACAAAAGATGAAAAAATATATTTTAACTTGTTATCTTATGCCTTTCAAGTAGGGAAAAGTAAGTAATTAATTTCTTTCATCACATAATGCAAGTTTCAACATTTCAAACAATAACTTATAGTAAGGTTTCCCAATAGTTTTAAAATGAATATCACTCTTCTTGAAGGAAATGAAACTACTAGCTTGCAAGTAAAGTATTCTTATTTCAATCATATTTCCATTATGTTAAGAACTTGTTGCACTAAAATTATTTCTCTGTCCAACAAGTAAAGAAGTAACATTAAATCTTTTACTTTCATTTTCAAAGAGAACTAATACCACAATTTTAATAAATAAGACAACTAAGAATCTCCACTTTAATAATACAATTTTACAAGAACTCCATATAGAATAGAGACAATATGATAAAATATAACAAGAGATTCCATTATTCTTTTCTCCAAATGCATAATAAGCCTTCATCATCAAAACTCCACCATCTTGCAAAATCAAACACAAGCGAAAATGGGGGAGTAGGCAACACTCTCCACCTAACAATAACTCCAATGAGGAAGTGAAGCCTACTTCCTCATTGGCCCCCGAGCCCCAACAATGAGACAATAAGTAATATTTGACAACCATGGCAATAAAGACAAGGCTTCCACTTTTACTTGCAAACAACACTCACACAAGCATAATAACAACACAACATTCATTTTTCAACACATGAACTTCCCAACACATTGGCTCTAAAACAAGCCAAGTAGAGAAAGGAATATGGGGATACCCTTGTTCCTCCCAAGGGTTTGGATGCCCACCTCAAAAAAAACCTCCAAAACACATTTAACCCCAAAATCTCTTATGCCTCCCTATAACTACAAATATATATCTTATGCCTCCCTCTCTCTTATGGCTCCCATAATGAGCAAAATAACAAAATGAGAACAAGGTGATGCATCCAACCCACTCCCTCCTAAATACCCAATATAAACTCTTATGTCTCCCAAAAAATGTCATCCCCATTTCATTATCTCATACACATCCTAAGGAGATTTCACTACCCAACAACATCAAGCAAGAAAACACATTTATTCAACACATAAACATATAAGGCAAGAAAATAAAACAATGGTGTAAGACCCTACCTTTCCATTGCAAGACTCCACTTCACAAGAAAGTCCCAAAATCCTCCAAGCTCAAGCAATTCCAAGCAATCTTCAACTCTAACAATCACTCAAAAAAGTAAGCATTCCCAAAATGAGAGTGCCAAAACCAAGCAAGTTACTCCCAAAACTTCAAAAAAATTCTAATAAATAGAAAAGAGGGAGAGGGAGATAACGTGGCTTCATGTAGGATGCCACATCATTTCTTCTCCATCCCACATCACCATGGTCAAACCCAAACCCCAAATTATAATAAATTGGTGGTTGGGGAAAAGATCACCCTCCTACACACTCAACCCAACCCACACCCCTTAAGGACAAAATTAATTTCCCATGTAAGAAAAGTGAAATCAATTTCCCTTTTCGTTCACTAAAACACAAATAGGACCTAAAATAAGTCTCTCACATCATAGGCTAGGTGGGTGGGTGACTTTAAAAGGTGTGGGACAAGCTTAGGTCTCCAAAATATCTTAGAAGGTCAAAATATGAATTTCATAAGGAAGATTGAGTACACACTACCCAAAACAAATTAAATTCATCTCAAACCAACACACATTAAAGCTAACAACTCACATTTACTCCCCCCCTTTTGGTCACATCCTAATTAGCAATAGATAAACACTTTAAATTAACTTAAGAGGTGTGCAAAACACAATTAATAAAAGTGACTTCAAATGCAAATAAAAATACAATAATTCAAAAATAAATAAAAGCAACAAGAAAAAATTAAAAAACATTCCCAAGGTCACTTTTGAGGTCACCCCCTAATGGGGACCTCCTAACAAACTACAACAACTAACAACATATGAAAACACGTGTTGCCATGGTGACCTGTTGCCAATACTCCATATTCTCTCATTGTTGGTCTCCTATCCCCCTTTGCTTTATTGTGTTGTGAACACTTGCAAAGTTCAAGACAATACCTTTCTGGCCTCATGGCCATATTAACAACATCGAAATAATAAAATACATGCATATACATATAATCAATTATCACAACTTAAACCAAGACAAGTAATTCGCCATTGTTCACAATTCCAATTTCATTACTATATCAACTAGCAATAAGATCACGACATCAATTACATCATCAAGCATCATATAATTAGCAAAGTAAATGCATTAGTCCAATACAAGCTCAAAATCAAAAATTTGATATAACCAAATATGCATATAATCCATCCTATAATCATGTCATAAGTCTAACATCCACACTGTCTATAAATTAACTAATCAAAATAACAATGTCCATCTGTCAATATCTAAACCATGATAGAAATGTCAAAAAATCTAATCTATAATGGGTAGAATCATAATCATATAAATGTTGACTTTTATATAACTGATTTGTTGGTGTTATCTTGTTTGTATGGAATTTTATCAAACTTCTTATTAATATTTCATATACGTCCATAGTATGGATGGTTTGGAGTTACTATAGAAGGGTTATTCCCTACAAAGGGAGCTGCAGAGTTGGGTTTATTGCACCCAAGCTATCTATGATATCAAAAAAGGATTACTTTTTATAAGTTGAGTCCTAGTTACTTTGTTATAGGATTCTTTTGTGATCTAAGTTTCTTGATGAATTTTCTATGAGATCACTTATTCTTATAAATGTAATTACATGAACTACATATACTATGTTTTAGTATTAATGATTGATCATTTCATACTATAATAAGATAAGAAATGATTTCAAATATGAAATAGATTCAATTTATTGTTTAATGTTAATTAAAAAGGATTATCTAATTTGTATTAGATATTATGATCATTAATCAATTTTTCTTTAGCTATTTAGAAGCCTTGTTCACTTCTTAACTTGTTGATCGTTGATATGATTATTGATTAAAAGTATTATGTAGTTTAGAGGATAACTAACCTTTTATTCATGTCAGTTCAATGAACTGACCATGCATACAATTTTTCTTCCTACAGCATGCAGGACGGGGTAGTTCAATATGAAGTGATTGAATTGATTGGATTACACGTGATCATCGTCATGCAATGATTACTACTTATCCATGTTCGGAATGTAATGATGTATTTGTACTTGGATTAATGCAAATGTATTACTGCACGAAATGTTTTAAGACAATTTTGCCTGATGTACTTAATGATTATCTTCGATAATTATTTCATTATTATGTACTATTGGCATTAATTATAAAAGAAACGATTGCTGTTTGGATCATAATTATTGTGAAAAGTTAAATACTTGTATCACTATTTTACAATAGCGTATTTATTACAATTAAGTCATAAATGGATTATTATAATTGCTTATGGTGTCATTATGATTTAATGATTATGTTGTAAACATTTATTCAACAACGAAAACAACTAGACGAAACAATGTGTTACACTATTGTACTTGCAGAAATAAATACACTAATATGATGATTATTAGTTATAAGTCTTAGACAAAGAGAAACATACTGCTGTCTTTTAACAACAACAGCATACATACTTAAGATAATGTATATTCGTCATGGAAATCATATCTGTTTCTATGGTACCTTTGCTAAAAGACAAATACGTCGTTAGCAAACAAAGTACAAATGATACATTGTAATGGTTTTAAGAAATAGTACACGATCGACTTAAGTAATCTGGTTGTACTAAAATGACTAAGTGACTATTAATGATCGTAAATGATATTTATCTTATCGTTATGAAGTGGTTTATTCTTATGCTTTAATGAGCTAAATGAATGATCGTAGGCTGATATAGTTTACTTTCCGACATGCGGTATGAGGTACTTATCCTAGACGGTGACTTGCAGAGTTATTGTACATCTCTATCATGAATTGGCTGACATAATAAAACTCAGTATAACCTATCCCTAGTATGAAAGCATAAGAAATAATAATGAAGGGTAGGTATCATGAAACGACATTCGTGTCGTATGAACCTTGTCTGTGCCAGCTCAGGATGGCTATGGGGAGGGTAACAAACGCGTAATGACGTAAGTCATTACGTGAGCGTGACCTTTCCTGTAGGGATCCCAAGATGGTACTAATAGGATTCATGTGACCTGAACATCGAGTCATGATTCAAGCAACTTCAGAATTGAATGCAATTACTTATTGTTATCAAATAACTAAAATGGTTAACTTTAACTTAAATTCTAAACAACGAAAAAGAATCCTGATAACTATACGAGACGGTTGTGTGGTGAAGTGGAAGATAGGTTTCGTAGGCTAGTGTGCAGTCTCGAAACTGGCTTGCTAGCACAATGCCGAAAAATTATGGCCATGATAGTGCAAATGACTGATTGCATTGTCTATTCATCATTTTTTCTTTCAGAAGTGTTTTGAGCTAGAGGGAAATACTTGCGTACTTTACTAGCTGACACAAAGAAGATGCGCAAGATCTCAGGACCTATAAAAAGGTCTAATCAAAGGTATACAATGTATACAGGCTCGTATAGAGTGTTTAAGGGGGATCGGGTAGATCTAAATGACCCTTCCAGTTGCACATGGTTAATGTATGTTGTCAAGATGGATTCTGGAATATTATTAATGTTGGATTACTTGGTTTTGATCTAAGTAATAATGATATTCATTACGGCATAAAAATAATTAAGGGATTTGTAAAAATTATATGCACTTTTATTTGCGTGCAGCTGAAAATCATTAAAGGCATAAAAAGTTGATTAAAGGTTTTGTAAAAAAATATTTTTCCCTTAATTTGTTGAAGTATAACATGGGTGTTACAATGGTCTGTGGATTTTTCTTGTTTCTTGCACCTCATTCAATTTCGCAGAGTAATTTGTTTGTCATTGGTTTCACTTTGTGTCGTGGGTTTCCTATTTTTCTTCACTCCATAGCCTAAAAACTTTAAGTGGGTTTAAATTTCCCCACATACTTTCATCCGTCCATTATTTCCCTTTCTCTAAGAGCTCTTCTTTTTTACACTCCATGATTTTATGTGCCTTTGATGCATTTTTCATAGCTAATATTCTCCACAACTTTTCCTTTATTTATTAGATAATATGATTTATATGGTACGCTATTTATTTGATCCACGAAATTCTACGCTTTTTTCCTTCTAAAAATCTTTCAACTTACTTTTCCACGATTTTGAACATGAAGCCACATAAGTCTTGAGTTTGAAGTAATTTTTCTAGATAAACATGAATGCTTATTTGACAACAAGGTGTGTTATAATCCTTTCACATATTTTAAATTTATTTGATATTATTCTTTGATTCTATCATTTTTTTAGATGTTTAAACACTTTTGACTAGAGCTTAGAACTGAAGGGTTGACAAGACCCCATCGATTACAATAGATATTATCTTTGAGAACCAAACACCAAAATAGACTCAATAATAACCGAGAACAAACCAACAATTAATACCAAAACATCCCATGAACAATCTCCCCTTAACGAGGATCCCACAATAAAGACTAGCACACCATCACACATTACCACCCGGAACGGGGATTGTGTGTGATGGCAGAAGAAACAAAAAGTTTCATCAAAAAATTGATAGACCGAATCAAAGGAAGAAAGCCCCATCCGCTCTAGATTTAACCAAGCCTGAAGCCCAAGTGAAGCAAGGCCAAACCAGGAGAACAATCCTGACATCGAAAACCATCACCATCACTTACAGTCCCAACCTCACCTGTAGAAAATCCCCACCCATTAAACACCATGAAACCAAAGAACATCAATGGAAACAAACCAGCCTCCCACTAAAAAATAGCCCCGCCACTTGTTGGAAACCACACCCAGACTATAAGGAAAGCATTCGGCTGGTACCCAAGGAGGCTGACCCCACAATAACCACAAACAACCAATAAACTCATAATCTGTAAAACCTGTAAACTCCCATTATTGAGTTATGGATCCATCAAGTCTATAGGAGAGCCACTAATGGCTATTTTTTCCTCCTGACGTGATGCTTAGGGAACTAGGATATCCTATCCCTAAGCAAGAAGAAAATAAAAAAGTGGTATAAACCCCTTTCTTGGAAGAAAACCCAAATCTTTTTTGAGGCTCTACAACCCGACCGTCGCCATACCCATCCAAATAAACAAGCCAACTAAAATCATACTCTAGGATGAGAAGGATGACCCCCACTAGAGCCATTCCTTTGTGGAAATAAAACCCCATGCCATGTTCAACCCGTTCCCCAAAACAGATCCAAACTGTTTAGTGAAACCCCCATTAAGATCAAGATCTAAAAACACCAGGGCCAAAGGTAGATCATATTCCTTATTCTTCTCTATCTCCAAAATAGGAGTCTCCATCCCCGATATATCCTCGAAAAATTATGATGCTCCTTCTTGTAGGGGTTGAATAACCAGCACTTCCAACGGACAATGTACACTGGGAAAATAGTCAATGAAAGATGACACACAAATCCCAATCGGAAAGGGATCAATCAAAATAGGACCAGACCCATGCCTGAGAGCCACAAAAAAATATTTCACAACCCAACTAAGAAGGAACTCCACATTCTGACAGGCAATCTCAAAAATACAATTAGCCAAGCTTTCCTCCAGCGGGCCAGAGAGAAGCTCCAACCCTTCTAAGCAATGCTCAACTAAGCAAAATCTAAGTTGGTCTAGTAGAATCACCTCACTTAACACCTTTCCCTATTCCCTCGTACCATATTCATTTTTGCCGCACTCCCTCAAGGTTTTCTCGAGCCAAATCCCTAATGCCTCCATCTCCTTCACCTCTTTGATTCTATCAATTGTATTACAATCCATTTTACATATTTACTTATTAGTAATCCTTTCTTATATTTTATTATCTATATTATAATCCCATGCCTTATAATTTATTTGATTAATTTTTTTAGATTTTACTAGGTGTCTTATCATCCTTTTTATCATATCCTTTAACTTATTTATTACTTTCTTATATTTTATCAAATACTGTTTTACCTATTTAGCACATATTTTGGTTTACAAAAATTTCTATCTTTTTATTAGGTGTTCATTTTACCTTCAATTTTATCATTTTCCCTTTTAAAATTTTAACCACAGATTTTGTCTTATTTAAAGTAACATATAAATGAAAACATAGATTTCCTTTACACATCTTATTCCTATATATGACCTATTTTCATTTTCATCTAGCTATTAAGACCCAATCCTTTCATCCTTCCACGATCTCCCCTTAGCTTGGGGAATACTTGTTTTTATGATTTGTCTTCCAATGCCACTTTTTTTTTTGGGTTAACTTATCATCTCTTTCTACATTATGAAGATTCACACTTATGCAAAGGTAAATTTGTTTCATTTGACTTAATTTTATTAATCACGTACACTACTGATTCATTTCACTCATTATATTTTTTTTGTTTATTTTTCTTTTCATGAAGACCATATCATGTATACTTATGTGACTCATGACAATATTTGGTAATGTTATATATTTATACTTATTATTTTTCATTTTACTAACTTTATTTATCTTCATAGGCACCACTGAGACACTAATGCCCCCTTACTGATATCTTACACGACATCACATGGAGAGGGGTGGGCTTGTTAATTATGAAAATTGTGAGAGATATGTGATGGATAGTCCATGATATCTTAGATATCATGGAATCCCACTCACCCTTTTAGAGCCTTCTTATGATATCACCTTAATATATTTAATTATGGAATTAAATATAGGCACCTCGAGAATGATACCTCTCATCATCTTTTACATAGATTTCTAAGGTAGGTATGCGTGGCTACCCTGCAATAGACCTCTCCTGCTTCAGTAGCTTCAACCTTCCTGTCATGATGCATTGTGTATTTTCCACCCCCTCTGTCCACTAGAAGGCACGAGTTTTTCAGGGGCTTTGCTTCCTGCCTTTGGCTCCACGTCTCCCTGTTGGTCCCTTCCAGCGTTGAATATGAGCTCTGTTTGTTGGGTGCAGATTATTTTTGTTTTGTTTGCTAGCGACTTGGTTGTGCCTCCCCTACTTTCAACCTTCCTACATAGTAACCCCACCAGTGTAAAGGTTTGTTTTCTAGGGAACAAACTGTATTCTTGTTTGTTCCTGTAAATTTGAATTTTTATTTCCTGTAATTTATCATCCTAATGCCATATTTTTTGTTTTTAGTATATTGTTACTTTTTACTGTTAGGTTTACAAATGTCGAATCTGGAATTTATAGTCGACAGGCCTTGTCCATTTTCATTTGCAGTTTTGGTTTTTATTTGCTAAATTCCGAGGGTGAGTCAGGGACAAAGCCCCAAACTAATGATTTTAGAACTTTGTAGAATGCGACCCAAACACTGATTTCACAGTTGAATTTAATCTGTGTCTTTTCTTTAGGCCAAGTAGAAATGTTAGCAAAATATAGTATTGGATTATGTTTAGTAAAAAATAGTGTAATAACCACGGAGAAGAAGCCACTCTATACTGAAGGCAACTAAAGGCACAATCAAAAGTGTAATAATGGATTTTAGTTTTCCCAACTTTGAAAATGGTTGCCCAAACCTTCCTCTGTCGGGTTTGATTGCAATTCAGGCCTTGCATTTCTGGCTGTAAAAGGAACCCCGGACCAACTGCAGACATTCCAACATTGTTTGCATTTACTCTACTTAAAAACCCACCCTGGATTGCTGCCAGAGTTTGACGTGATATTTGACCTGAAGCTGCAAGAGCTTGAAGATCAGACCTTTCTAGAGAGGGAACGGAACCAAAATTGGCTTCCATAGTTCCCCCAAAAGATGCATTCAATCCATTGGGCTGTTGTCCCACTCCACTCAACCTTCTTAGGTAAAGCCTATATTTCTGCCAGAAGATACACATTGCTGAAAGAAGTAAGGAACAGGACCATGAAAGTAAAAAGCATGAAAATGGTTATAGAATAGACCCTCAGTTTTTTATTTATGAGTAAAATACCATGAATATATCTTTGTAATCCCCCCAAAAACGTTAACGCAGGATATTAATTATTGAAACAATAAACTATAAAGGAGCAAGGCCACAAAAAATAAAAAACATGTAAATGGAGTGTTTTCCTTTCTATGCATATTATTATGGATTTCTTTTTATAATTAAAGTCAACTCGACATTCAAGTCCAAGACACCAGAGAAGGGGTAAGTGTAAAGGAATACAATATCACAGCAAGTGATGAGAGATTAACCCAATAGAAGAAGACAAATAAGGAGATCAATCTCCTAAAGAGTAAATTAAAGAGTTGACGAACTTAAAAATAAAACATCATACAGAATCAAATACCTTTGGAATGTGAGCTTCTATATCAAACCTTCTCAAGGCATAAAAGCACCCTACTTCAGCATTCATGACACACAATAGTAAATCAATGTGGTAAGCAGAAAACCAAAGAGTAAGTACATGTCAAGACAACTTGTAGAGAAAAACAGGCACTTCCCCAACTTTCAGCTAATATAAGTCAAATCTTGCCGGTGCAAATACTGTTCTCATCTCGCCTAAGAGCCCTTTGCAACCTGGAATTAACATCCAGATCCCTTTGGCATTATTCTCAATGGCCCAGACTATAGTATCTTTTTATGGTCATAAATATTGATGTCGGTAGGTTCTAATGGCCCGTACTGATTTTCCTACTCCATAGTTTGGAACTTCTATCACTGGAACATCGAGTTTCCATTTCGTATCGGTCTTTTTTTCTTAGTAAATATTTTTTTCATAAATAAAAAATCCAGACCACTGATTGTAAATAAGTTCTCTAGGAAATTGTACACATTTAATCAAGACTAACAAACATTATAGAGGCATTAACTTTAAAGAAAAGGTTTTCACAGTCCACAAAACTACAAAAACAAGCTTCTAGAAAAAAAACTGAGTACAAAATTTTAAATCGATATTTTGGATCAGACTCTGTGACCCATCACTATATATACATAACTCTACTAAAGTACACTAATGTCGTTTTGGGTTATCTTTGGACATGAAAATATATTAAATGAACTAGCTGGTACCACCACTGTATTAGTTTTAGTTTTTAAGTTTTAACCACTAATTCAAATGCCACTACTCCTTAGGTGATGGATCTAAAAGTTTAATGATAATTGAGCTCCACAAGTGGCTCAAGCCTAAGCCATCATCTCTATTCAAATTGTATGTATGCTTGAATTCCTCAAACACCTTTTGAAATAGTTCTCCTCCACACTCCAGCAAGAATGTGGCGTACTAAAAGATAAAATGGTTCAAAATATTTACTTTGCCTTTTACAAAACCTGGAACTTCATCCATCATGAATGACATGAAAGGATGACCAGATTATGTTAAAATCATAGAAGCACAAAGGCTCCATAATATTTTTTTAAAAACAACATTTTCTTGTTTTTTTTTCGTCCATACATATTATAGCCTTGCTTTTTGGGAGAGAATGGGTCAATATTGACCCATTCTCTCTCCAACCTTAGATGACTCTAAGTCAGAAATTCAGTATGAAGGAAGTTATACAAGCTTTGGGATACTTTCTCAGAAAGAATTCTATGTCATATTATCCTGAAAAAATTTTGTCAAACACATTTCCCCCTTTTTATCCTCTCGTTTTTTAAGAGAACATGGCTACTATATTTAACAGAATATTCTTTGAGGTGCCAACTGTGAAAAGGTTCAGTTGACTACATTCTATTCTGATGGTGTACACATGAGATATACCTAGCCTAAGATGTGACATAGATCCAAAGTCATAGTTCCCTAATCTTTAGACCAAGTAGAAATGTTAGCTATAATGTTTGTGCCCCGAAACCTTAATTTCAAAAATTAATGGTTTAATAAAGTAGCTACAATTAGGTGAGAGCAGCAAAGATGTAAAATATAGCATGGATTAGGCAACTAAAGGCACAATCAATCTCTTGCATATTGGATTCTTTTGTTTCCCCCAATATATTGTCACATTCCCACATTTTAGCTTCATCCCCAACTTTGAAAAGAGTATGTCACATTCGCACAGGCTTTGTATTTAACTGACAAAGATACTTCCAGAAAATATAGCAATGCCTAAATGTTAGCTGTTATTCATCATCAAATTAGCTCAAACTTTATGATTTGGTTTGACAAATGAATAGCTGTGCTTATGTAACCATATTCTGGCATTTTGGTCTACGATTACATTGTTTTTATGATTTCATCAGACTGGTGTTACTGAAGATTTACATTTATGATTTACAAGTAAAATGACCATCCTGTGTCGTACTCTTTAATTTTGTTTCAGTAGTTAGGAATCATTTCTCTTTATTTGATTTCTACTCTATGTTAAAACATTTTATACTCTCCTAAAAATGAAAAACTCCATGGCCCAAAACCACGGTGTGAGTTTTTTGTAAAATTAACCAACTTGATAGTGCAGTTATTTATGCTTTTTAGAAGAAGTTGAAGGTCTGGCCTTAGTCTTTTGGAAATAACATCGTGTCTTAAGCATTTCATCTTGTTGCCAGCATTCACAGTATTTAAAAAATTAATGCCTAAATGTTGAGGTCAAGAGTTGGGACTGATACAGGCTGGATTTCTTGAAGCCACTCAATATTTTCCCATTAGAAAACCCAGGGAATTCATTTTTATCGATTCCACATCTGAAAGGTATCATTTTGTGAAATGGGTAATGTCCTGCCCTTGGCCACATTCAACGGCATCTAGGCGGGTGGGACACTTCTGAGGAAGTGGTGAGAAGTATGCAATGCCTCCAAATTCAGTTGTGAACTCATCGCCACTAAAATATTTCAAGGCATCATTTATAATTTCAAAAAATTTACTTTGGCCTTATTAAATCATTATGGAAGGTAGACCAAAAAGGTATATTGGTTTGCTAAAATGAGATTTAGGTGTCTGAGATGTTTAAAATGCAGAGTTCTGATTATGATGCTGTAGGTGAATTTTGAGGTCAAAGTTGATGATTGTGATGATTACAACCTTTATAGACATGAAGTTTATTATTGTAATGTTGATGGATCAATAATTAAGCATTAGACTCGAAGCAAGTAGCCTAGAAGGAAGGTTTTCGTTTGCACTTAAACTATGCTTAATTATTAGAATGATAGTTTATAGCCAAGAAGGCAGAGTTTCAAATAGTTGCAATTAAATATGTTCTACATTCCTATCAATATTAGTCTTATTTGGCTAACCATTAAATCATTTGAGGTAAATTAATGAACCCTTTGGTTGTTAGTATATACATATTGTAATGACTTATGGTTAAAAAAGATATTTTTGATGTAAGGTTAATCAGATTAATCTTCTTTGAGATTCCTTGATGTCAAATTTTTGGTTGACATTACATTTCGGTTCACACACAATTTGGGTTACAACACATTCGAATTGGGAAATAATATATGCACACATGGCTTTCCTTTTGAATATTATGAGAAACCTTGAAGATTCATCTTTTTTAAATATCTTATTGCCATTTTTGTATTTTTACTTTTGCAAAAAATGATTTTTTTTAAAAAAAGCTATTTGGTTTTGAGTTGGGAAATAATGTTGAAAGTTCATGTCCCCTATATTCCAATGTATAGGACATTTTTAATTGGTTGATGGTAACCCAGGGAGTTTGGGAGGGACTTCACCTTAATGTAAAGTATTTTAGAAGGATAAAACCAGTAAAAACATAAATAAAAACAATAAGAAACAAGGGTTGAAGAACAAGCTTGAAAGAAATTTCAAAGGTTGAAAAAATCCTACAACAATCTTACAACCAACTTACAACATGCAACTCAAAATTACAAGTTTACATTGGGAGAGTTTTGGGATTTAGTTTACATTGGAACATAGGCAACACCTGCAGATTGGAAAAGAGATGAATTCCATTTTCTATCTTTGTGCAGGACCATGTGGGTGTACTGGGAAAATGTATTTAATTCATGTGTTTGCAAATTGCAAGTGGTGTTGAAGGCCAGCACATTCATAGCCATGCAAAGGTAGGTAGCCATTCCAACTAAATTCCAAAAAATTGAAAACATATCCATGGACCATTTCCAACATACCATGAGACAACTTGAGAAAGCAGAGTCATTCCTTGCAAAGATGCCTAGCCATACCAGACAAGCAAGAGTTTCAAGGATGTGAAAGAGTGTCTTGAATGGTTGAAGGCATGTAAATGTATTTTTCACGAATGCTCCAGGGAGTACTATTTGTCTCAACTTCCATGCAGACTTCATTGCCATGGTGGGGCTGATTGCCAATGCAGTTTCCAATTACTTAATTGTTTTTCATCATGTTAATGGTGGACGCTCAAAGCTCATTTGTATTCTTGAGGTGAAGTGGGAAGCCTAAGTTTTTGGTAAGAGAGAACCCTTCGCTGAATTGTATGATGAAGAGAATTAGCATTTTCCGTCAAGCTGGAACATTGATAAAGAAGATATTGGACTTGTAGGCATTGAAGTCTTGGTCCATTCCCCATTGGGCTGTTTAAACAATGATGGTGGAAAGGAGCATCCATGAAAAGAAAATTACAGAGCCTCTATTGACACTTGAATCCCATTAATGTAGCCTTGGTTCTTATCACCAGTTTAATATTCTAGAGGGAAGCTTACCGAGGATGATGATAGTTAGGAGCTTAAAGAGTCCCCTTGTCTTAAGCCACAAAGTGGGTCGAAGAGGTTTTTAATTTCTCCATTAAAAACTGCCACAAGGATGGATGGGTGTATTAATGCAACTGTTGATCCAAGCAATTGCTTGTTTGTTAAAGCCAAAGGCTAGCATTGTGAGCTCAGTGAGACATCACTTGATGAGGACCCCTGGCTTGTTCTGAGTTTTAAGGCAACTGATGAGCTCCTAGACAACAATAATGTTATCAGATTTTTATGGCCATGGACACAAGCAGATGCGATGGCGAGATAATAATGCACAACACATATTTCAGCTAAGAGGGAATGAGGTTGGGAATGATTAACAAATCATATTACATAGAGCAACAGGTTGATAGCTCAGTCACAAGGTGCGATTTTGAGTTCATGGTCGATGAGGATGAAGTTCATTTCAAGTTTGCCAGTGGATAAAGTTCGAAAAAAAACATCTTAAAGCTTGAACAAAAGATTTTTAATCATTTTAATTTTCTAAGAAAAATACATAAATATGTACAAGAGATAGATTGGTAGAGATTTCCATCTTTTTATTTCACTTAGTATCCATATATATACACACATTTATTAATATATTTCAAAATTATAGAATTTACTATGACCCTTACAATACGTATCAAAGCTTATTGTTAATATACTGCGTTCTTTTCTTTTGAAATATTTTCTATTCTCATTACGTTTACGTTTATTTGGGTGTATTCTGATTGAACTTTTCACAGTTGTATAAGTTACTTATCTTTTACACACTTTTGGCAGTGTCAACGTAAAAGTGGTAGGACCTCTCAAAAATGGCAAATACCACTCTAGGAAAAGCACTTGGCGCACCAACAACTATTAACAAACTACATCCATATCATATGGCATGGATATTGGAAGGAAGAGTCATTCGCAAAGGAACAATACATGACTACAACAATGCAAAAGGAGAAGGCCAGATTCTCAATTTCAATGTGATTGACACTCTTGGTGATGACATAAACGTTACATGCTTTGGCAAAGCTGCAGCTTTTTACCATGCAAAAATACAGGAAGGCACAATTTACAGAATTTCAAAGGGGACTCTCAAATATGTTAAGGTAGGCTATAGGGATTCCAGCAGCCCATGGGAAATCATGTTAGGAATGGATTCTATTTTAGAGATCTGTACAGAACCTACTACATGCATACCAACAACTGCTTTCCACTTCACACCAATTAGTGCAATCCAACAAATGCCTCTCGGAACCACTGTGGATGTTATAGGCGCAGTAACTTTTTGGTCTGAAATTTCTAAGAGCACCCGAAAAGATGGAAGTAGCACACAACATTCTACAATTACTATAAAGGATCACACCGGATATTGCATAACGATTACTCTATGGGGAGTACTCTGTGATGAGGCAAACCAAATTTTACAACCACAACATGATCAACCTGCAGTCGAAATGCCAATACTAGCTGTTAGAAAAGCTAAAACTACAGAGTTTAGAGGTAGAACACTAACATCAGCTCCTTCTACCCAGCTGTTTGTAACACCAGCAGTACCGGAGATAGAATCACTACAAATTTGGTTAACCACAACAGAAGCATCTACTAGCGCAACTCCACTCAGTACACAAGCACCTGTGGAGAAGAAAATTGTTGATATTCATGCTTGTACCAGCCCCAACGCTAATGAACAGATCGTTACCATTGCAACTATTATACATCTCAACATGGAAAACTATTGTTACCCTGCTTGTTCACGCGTTGTTAATAATAAACAATGCCAAAAAAAACTAATTACAGGCCCAGACTCAACATGGCATTGCAGTAAATGCAACTTGTCCACAACTACATGTGATTATAGATATGCACTTCACATGATGGTAGAAGACCGAACTGGGACCATATGGGTAACGAATTTCGATGATGTAGCATTAACCCTGCTTGGTGTACCTGCTAATGCTCTTAAAGAACAAACAAGGAGTATAGATGACTTGTGGAACATTATTAAACAGGTGTTGTTTCATACGTACAGGTTCATTTTCTTTGTGACTCCATCTACCTACAAGGGCAAGGAACAACTCTCCTGTACAGTACACAACATGACTCCTGTCGAACAAGACATAGACCACACAGAGCTGGTAGCAGCATTTTTAGATGGCACAGAATGAAAAAGCAACAACTGTAAATATTTTGTATATATACGTCTGCTAAAAAGCACTACACTTGATTGTAATATGATGTCCATATATATGAAGACAAGTATTTTGTGTACAATCTGGGTCATTTTAGATACATGTAATTGTTACTTCAAAATTGATTTACGCATTCTCTTGTTGTTAAAGGGAAAAAACAAAAACAAAATATTCTTAGAAAATTCAAGCATTTGAGCAAATAAAATATCTTACAAAACAAATAAAAGAATAAATTTAAAACATGTAACTATTAAACCTATTTAAGTTAACTATAGATTTATAGATAACTGCAACAAAAAAAAATAAGATACTATAGTGGAAGGAATTTTATGGGAAGAATTATCTTGAATCTAAAAGATCCCTAAATTCTAATAATTCCTCCACACTACAAGTCTTAACCCATTACCCCAAAACCCTAGGCATTAAAAAGCTTGAAAGATTAGGCAATGAAGGAAAATCTTATGAGTCTTTAGTTAGCATCGATGGAAAAAAGTGAGCAAAACCTCATCTACTACTTAATCATAGGGATAAGTTTTACAAATTGTTTCTCTTTCCCATTTTGGATTTTTAAAAATAAGCTCCATCCAAATAAACTTGTACCAGTTATTATTATTTGAAGTACAATTACAACAAATGTAAAATGCCTTACAGAATCTAACGTCCATGTTTTGCTATTGTAGGTATTGCCTTAGCACACAAAAAAATGGACAATGCTCAGCGCCGCCTGCATTACAACCAAAACAAACAAGCTATAAATGCAAAACACCGCCAAACGTACGCAGTTCACAAAGACACCCTCAACACAGCCCGCCGCAACAAACAACAACCAAACTTTATTCCCTTACCCCAACTTGCCCCTTTACACAAAAGCCCCACTTTGTCCCCTTTCAACACCATTCAACACACATTCCGAGCCCGCTTAGAATCTCTCCTTCCTAGTGAAGCTTGTTCAATTTGCAAGGAACGCTACCCAGGAATGCAATCAAGACTCACCCCAAATGGAATTAGTTTCCGTAGGTGCTCTTACGAAAAAAAGGACATCGCTTTTCTTCATGGAATAATATGGACCCCGGTCCTCAACCCATAGAGCTATCAATTTTAACCCAAGTAGAGGAAATGCTGATAGCTAGAGTAGCCCCGCTATTACAAGTCACCCATGCCCGTGGAGGCCAATACATGTACACCGGCCACACCATTAGTTTCCCCCAAGACATTACATCCATACTACGATTCTTGCCCCGCCGCCCCGAAACCCTAGACATTTTAATCCTTAAAATATTAGGCTTGGAAGGAAAACCTTATGAGTGTTTTGTTAGCAGAGCCCATATCCAAAATGCACTTTCCTACAAAATCCAACATGACCCATACTACAGTGACGTCATCATAGATGAAGCCACCCTTTCAAGTTTACCAATACCTACAACTAACATCTTTAACAGCCTACCCCATATACTTGAGCAACCCAATTCACCAAACCCCCCAGCACCTGACACAAATGACACCAAACCCTCTCAACTGGACACAACCCTTGTAACATCATTTGTTGCAAGCCTCCCCCCACTGATACAGAGGTTGCCCAAATTAGGGCCTACGCCCTACCAACATCAAACCCATACCCACCATCAATTGAATGGCCCCAAATCAGTTCAAACCCCATCAACGAATACACAACTGAGGGGTTATTCTCAATGGCCTTCCCAACTCTATTCCCATCGGGCTCAGCTATGTTTCTGCAAGCCCGCAGCTCAGAAATCAAAATGCATGAATATGCTCTTCATCTGCTGCGTTACCATGACAACCGATTTGGAAGCCATCCTCATTTCTGATATTTTCTACTCAATCTTATGATGTGCCATAGAAGTCAAGCCACTTCCACTATTTTCGCAAAACAACAGATTGAAGAAAACACACCCACAACAATAGAACACCTCCACACATTGTTAGAAACCTTGTTGGATGAACAAATAGCCAACCGCCTCATGTGGTTTGCCTCCCACCTAAGAGGCGCCCGTTCTTTTTGGACACAATGCAAGAATGAACTTAACGACATGATTTCCCAGCTAGGAACACCAACCTTATTTTTTACCCTAAGCGTTGCTGATACTAAATGGCCAGACTTGCACCACCTCATGCCAGGACCTTGCCCCCCCACCCCTTCTGCTGCCCAAAAATGGAGAAACCATAACATCATTACATATCCGCACTTGACAACAACATATATGGCTGCGAGGTTTGCAATATTCCGTGAAGAAATCTTAGAAAAACATCTACACACAAAAGACTTCTGGTACAGGTAACGTAATGTATCTTTTAAAGCTTAGGTTACAACTATTGTGGACTATTTTTCCTGACATGTTTCATACTAACACTTACTATACTGGGTTCGAATGGAAACACAGAGGCTTCGCACATATTCATGGTTTTATATGGCTCACTGACAGTCCAAATATGGACACCCTAGACTGGCAAACCCCAGTGCCATACAAGTTGCAAAATCATTCTTTGACAGCCAGGTCACAGCTTGGAACCCACTTCAAAGCTTTCAAGCTGCTTCTCACATGCCCCATGCAACAACAGATGATCCATGTTTGCTACGTTCATCAGAAATACTACTTGCACCTACCGACAATGACTACATAGCTTTAGTCAACCGGGTTCAACGCCACACCAAATGTACTACAACTACGTGCTTACGAAGGAAAGGAAACCAATTACAATGTAGGTACAAATGCCCATGGCCAATACAAGATGAGTCGACATTATGCCTAGACACACAAGGACATGCAGTTTATACTCCAGCTCGTAACGATGACAGGTTAAATATCCACAACAAAGATATGCTAACTGCCTGGCGGGCCAACATCGACTGCCAGCCCGTGGTTTCACGT
Organism: Taxus chinensis; assembly: GCA_019776745.2. Classification (NCBI taxonomy): domain Eukaryota; kingdom Viridiplantae; phylum Streptophyta; class Pinopsida; order Cupressales; family Taxaceae; genus Taxus; species Taxus chinensis. Next base: position 483,490 of record JAHRHJ020000321.1, on the reverse strand, counting down.
CATGCCATTCTGAAATACATAGCAAAATATGCATCCAAAGCTGAGCACAAGTCAGAAACATACCACCATATGCTTGTCAGAATCTCAGCAAGCACAGAACCTGAAAAAAATGTCAGCACAACATACAGTAAGCTCCTTTCTGAAACAATTGCTGACCGGGATATAGGCGCACAAGAAACTTGCCACATGCTGCTGAAATTGCCACTTACTGTATGCAGCCGAGTGTTTGTGACACTATCCATGGGGAAAACCATCTACAGGAAAATTTCAAAGCCCAATTCCTACAGAAATTGTACAACACCATTTATAGATGCCTACATAGCATGACCTCTTGCCCTAGACAACTATAGTTTAATAGAAGCCACTCGGTCATGGGCCTATGACAAGCGTAGGAAAGCATAGGCATGGAAAGAACTCCAAAAACATGCTATTGTTAGAGTGTTTCCCCAAATAATCACCATACCTACTGTTAGCTCACCTTCATACAACACTTTTTGCTTCACGGAACTCCTCTTGTACAAACCTTTTCGATGTATTCCATCCGACATTGGCACATCCCCAGAAACACTCCAGCTTCAATGGGTTGCATTCTCTCCAACCTACCAGGCATGGCACGTACATCGGGTAACCCCCCACCAAATAGTAAGCAGCCCAACCACTAGCTCTGAGAGCGATTGCGATGTGCCTATCACAACTCAGATGGACGAATGGGAGGTGTTTTCAAGTTTTGCATCCTATAGGGGTTGTCGACATCAGTTACCTAGACATACTTGGGAAGCGTGATTTTGATCTTTCACACAGTTGGCCATAAGTTACTACTTGCAACCACTTATATGAAACGTGGGAGATTTCATAGACATTGCTCACTCAACCACCGAAATAGCTGCACCATTCTTCCTACCTACTGTAAATAGTTGTACCTTATCACCAGAACAACAAGATGCATTACAGAGAATCTTAACCCATGCAAATGCACAACCACAGATTTCCCCGTTATACATGATAATACAAGGAACAACTGGCACTGGTAAATCACATTTGATCTGGGAAATTTCAAGGGTGCTCCACTCACGCAGCAACCTCCATTCCAGCCGCTTACTCCTCCTAGCTCCAACAGGACTAGCAACATTCAACATTTCTGGCACAACAATACACACTGGGCTACACATACCTATAGCTGAAGTTACTCCTCTTCGAGGCCAAACCCTCGCTACATTCCAGCAAACTATGGTAGATGTGGAATACATACTAATCGATGAAATGAGTTTTATCGGCCCAAAACTACTATCCAACATAAATAGCCACCTACAGGAAGCATTTCCCACCTGTAGATGCAAAGTTTTTGGAGGGCATTCTATTATTCTGGTTGGAGACCTTGCCCAGTTACCTCCAATTAAAGATACTCCCTTGTACGTTCCAGGTACCTACGGGCATATCTTATGGTCACTTTTTAGGAATACAATCATGCTTACAGTTAACTTCCGCCAACAAGGAGCCACCCCTGCAAACCACAACTTCCAGAGTCTACTACTAAATGTAAGAAACACCCTTGCTACAGAGCATGACTGGAATCTACTAATGTCGCGGACTCCTACAAATATCAGCCCTACAGAACAAGCAACATTCCAAACCGCAACACACCTTTATGCTACAAACACATTAGTTACCGTGCATAACAAATACAGAATGTGGGCCCTCAACACGCCAATTGCTATAGCTACAGCTGAACAGTCACGACAAAGCGATGCAGGGAAAAGCAGTAACACACAATTAGAGGCTAACCTACTACTCTGTGAAGGTGAACAAGCAATGTTGACAACAAATCTTTGCTTGCAAAGTGGCCTTGTAAATGGTGCACAAGGACAGGTTGTTACTATGTTATACGAGCAAGCAACCACGCCCCCAAGCTTGCCTTTATATGTCGTAGTCGACTTCCCAAGCTACAAAGGCCCAGCCTGGGACCCAGTGCATCCTACGTACATACCAGTCCCACCTATTACAAGAAGCAACCGCCGACAGCTGCCCTTAAAAATGGCATGGGCCCTAACTATTCATAAATCCCAAGGACTGATGCTTGATAAAGCTAGCATCGACATTGGCCGCAGAGAACAACAAGGCCTAACCTTCACAGCCTTATCCTGAGTACGAGCCCTTACCGACCTCCACATTTTCCCAACATTCTCATACACCCGTTACAAGCACCTGCAGGAAGAAAAGCATGTTGCACTCCACTTAAAAGCAGAAGCATACTTACAACACATCCTACCTCTGGTTCCAACATAAGTACATACCCACCATGGATTTCACCTGCTGTGTCGTTGGTACAATACTCCATCTAACCTTAACTTGTTTTTTTAAATTGACTACAACTATGCTCCACACATCAAATTACTATCTTTTTTACGCTTACCTAAAAAAAATGCCTCATACTATGATAAGCACTACAAATTTTGCTAACTAACACTCAAATTTCACTTGTAGGGCACTTTCAAATGGAAGACAACTTTTACACACTAGCTGCCCGCACAAACACTGATGCCAACCTTTTGGAATGCCTGCTATGCGAATATGTGGACTCTCAGTACCAAACGGCTGCAACGGTGGATGAAGCTACCATTACAAAGATGTACTCCACACAAAATAAAATTGAAGAGGCACAACAAATGCTGCAACAAACAATTGTAGCTGTCCAAACTGCACAAAAGAAAATGAAAGCAAAAGGTTATAACGACATGTTTCAAAAACTCATAAATAAGGCATTCACTTCTTACCTTCTAAAAGGGCCCTAGAAACAACAGCCTACAGAAAACAGTGCCCCATAAAAAAAATCATTCCATCTTGTACATATTATACTTATGTTTAATCCTCAAACCCTATACATATCTACTCTTTTCAGTACCAGCATAAGTAAAGGTGTTTGATTTTTTGAATGTGGTTTATAAATAAAGTGTTGTTTCAAATTAAATGTTGTGTTATAATGTGCTTAATGATTGCTTACATGTTTTATAATTCAATTGAATCTCCACATTCCAAAACATTCAACAATCTATTCAACTTCATCTATAGTTCTGGAGTCAAGTTATCACAAATGGTTGACATGGAAATTAAATGCAAAGTTAATTTTCTAAGTTAATCTTAAAATTAAACTGAGCACTCTATAACATACCCTGACCATGCAGAATACTCTAAACTTTATTGTAAAAAAACTAATTAAAGTCATGGAGAAAATCTGATTTTTAGGGACCAAATAGGGACTGAAATACAACTCAGAAATCTGCAAATAATATGGCTGGAAAATGGTACTTTTGTTTGTCCAAAAATATAGAAATTGATTGGAAAAGATTCATAAAAAACCTGATATTATACAACAGCTTAGAACAGTCCACAAAAACCTTACATTACCTTCAACACACCCAAGGTATGGGTCACTCTAGCAGGATAGAAGAGTCAGAAATACAGCTGCCATTATGTGATTATCCTTTGATATAATGCTTATATTGTAGCCAAACAGATAACAGTCCTCACAGAGAATAACAAATGGATGAATACCCTTAGAAGATAATATGACCGAAGGGATACTATTATTAGATAACCTCTCATTGTGATCTAATATTTTCAATCTAGGTGTAACAAAGTAAAAGTATTTTTGTTGCAATGTTTATATTTATGAATATTGCATCCCATTCACTCTTAATATTCTTTTATACCTTCTGCCAATGTAGAAATTACATATGTTTGTTAGGAAACTGAAAACCCAGATTACATTCGGGGTTTTCAATCTATTTCCAGCATTGTTGCAAACGTTATGCCTATTGTAAAGGCCTTCCTTGCAGTTGGGCTGCAAAAGGTTGTTGATTCCATTCAAAAAAATGACAAGAAACTTGATCCCATAACCTATTTTTTCTTTGATCTATGCACATGTTGACATAATTTGTTGCTTCTTAGAGAGGAGGAATCGTGCTGAGGATTTTTTCCAAGATTATATTAGTGTAAGATCCTCTATTGGTGGCCCAGTTACATGTAACGTTACAAGTCTGGGTTGTTTCATGTTTGAATGAATGAATGGGTGCTTTTAATAACCTCCATGAGACCAACCAGTCTATCTCATCTAAGGATAGTAACAAAGTTCATTTGTGCACAAATATCCTCTGAAGCCACCCAAACTATGATTTTGTGAAATCTATTTTCTTTATAATTTTGGATCTTCTATTATGAATCTTGATTAAAAAATCAGTTGTTTTTGCTAATCTCTCCTCTTCATACAGAATAGTCGAAGGAATCAACTTTCAAGATGGCGAAGTACTTGATTTGGATATCCTTATAATTTATATACTCCATGATGTAGTGTCAATCCATCTCCACTAGCCCCAAAATACTAAAACGTCATATTCTATGTTATTAATGCACTTTCACAAATATCTCTTTTCACCATCTGTACAGAGAGCAGAATAAAGCTTTTGACAAAATTGCAAACCAGGGTATCAACATCGACATATTCAGTTAATAAACCTCATGTTTATGAGGAAGGGGAGTTGTGGGATGAGGTCAAGGAGAGTGTTCTGTGAGGAACAAAGGAATTTTTTAGCCCCTTTCCATGGGTGCTCGTTCCATGTTTGCTTTCAGTAGTTTTCATTCTTTGTTTCATATGTGAAGATGTTCCTTCCTGGTCGGGGATGTCCATTTGTTTCTCCCGTAACACTCCTCTGATTGTGAAGAGGATTTTTTTATGCTTGTTTATGTCCCAATGGATATTAATGGAAAAAAATGAGGTTTCTCTAGATTGTCTTTCTGATCATATCCCATAATCAATTGTCCATGCATTTACGTTAACAATTGAAAAGTTGCAGGGATAGTCATAGTGCTGATAGTAGTTAGGACACTTGTGTTACATATTTCCTTTTTTTTGTACCTTACACCCAGCTGAGTATGACAACCTTATAACTAGGTATACAGATGATCATCATGGCTTTACAATTCAAAGACATCGATCATTCCATAGTTCTAATTCAAGTATGTTGTTGTTCTTCCATTGTTTTTTGAGTTGCATCAAGACATTGCATTGTAAACTATTATTAACTTTTCCAAATCAAGAAATGCAATATGACTTTTCCTCATGCCATTTCCTATAATTTGAGGCATAGATCAACTTATAAGTATATATAACCAATTGATGATGGAAAAAAAATCCCCCTCCTTAGCTCTTTGTTGCAGAGTCAACGCCCCATTTTTAGCCTCCATGTAGGCTTCAGCTAAGAGAAAAGGCAATGTGGAATATCAACCCAATCATATTACTATGAGCAGGAGCCCAAATACATACATCAAACACTGTCATTTCCTACATGTGTAACTATACGTACCCAAAATTATAGGGTACTGCACCGTCGGAACAACGTAACACGTACCCCAATGATGATACAAGTCTCCTCGCAAGGTGTTTGGGATCCGGAAAAGCTCCCCAAGTGTGGGTTAACATCCCGCATGCCTCGCTTAGCCCCCACGTGCTTTGTTTTTCTCTTTTTCCCTCTTTTCTCGGCCTTTTACTCTTTAGTTATGAAACCGCCACCCTACCACCGCCCTAAGCAAGGGAAGCGGTCCTGTAACCGCCACCCTGCTCAGGGCGGCGGTCCTTTACTCATTTTCCAGAATGCTATTTTAACATGACTCACGTAAATTTCAATGTTTACCAACTTTTTTTCATCGCCATGGGCTTGCATTAATGATTCTGGTTCCCTGGAATAGTGTTTTGCCATTGTTTATAGTTTAAGAGTTCTATTTGGTTTTTACCTTGGGTAAATGCAAATGCTATAAATGGCTTGTGCTCAAGCAAATGGCCCCTCAAATTTGCCTCTGAATTTCTCATTGCAATAGATTATTCTTTCATTTTATTTAGAATTCTTAGTTTCTTTCATTGCATGCCTAGTTAGTGTTGTTTTGTTGTTAGGAAGCCACATATCCATCTTGTGCAAATGCTGTTGATATTTCATCCAATCCATTGTAGTAGAATAGTTTGTTTTCAATAGGAAGCCATTAAAATTGCAGGTTTTGTTCTTCAAATAGGATAGTTTCAGGTTCTAGACGTTTTATGTTGCATGACTCGCAATAAATCCCGCTAGGAATTACATAAGCCAAGCTCTATACTCTTGCGCTATCTCTCTCCTACTCGCATTGTATTCAGTCTGTATCCTAAGCTGCCTTTGTCCCAATATATACTTCTATTGATGCTAGCATTACACGTTTTTCTGGATCTAAGTGAACGCGAAAGAACGAGGAGATCACACTGAGGGGACATAGCCACACACACCATCGGATTCGCCACTGTTTTGCAGAATCCAGGTTCTAGATTTCAAAGTTCTAATTAGAAACATATCAAATAGAGTAGCCAATCACTTTATTTCAGTCAATTTTACTTTTGATATTGCCAGGGAAGCTGTGGGGATTGATAGTTTCTGAGAAACTATGATTCATTTCTCACTTCTGAGGTAGGATCGAGAGTCTTGCAAATAAACTAGATCAGTTGTTTCATTATTTAGAATAGGTTCACAGTTGCACAGACAAATAGCTATACTCAATTATCTCTGTTTGTTGTAATTTGTTATTTTTAAACTATCAATTCTAGATATATTAGATTAGTCGTTCTTTAAATTCTAGTTTAGTAGATAGATATATCAGATTTAGGAATTGTTATCCAATTTCACCCCCCAGGGTAAATTTTGATAACATACATTAGAATTCTCAAGTCCCAGGCAAATAGATGGATTCAGGGTAAAAATCATGTTTCTAGGGTCCCCTAAGATTTTTTCTAACTCTCCTGTCCAGGTTGAAGAGAGCAAGTTCCGAGAAAAGGTGAAAAGGCTGCAGAAAACAAGCTCGGGCCAGAAAAAATCATGAAAATTGGCTAAGTCCTAGTCCTCGCAACAGTCGGGACATGAGGGACATCTGGGCGCGAACCGGCCGAAAGGCCGCCAGGCGGTCTGCAGGCATTTGGGACAGTCCAGGCCATCGGGACGCGTGGGACGCAGAAATCCGAACTGGCCGAAAAGTGGAAAAAATCGACTAACTGTTGAAACAGGCAGTCTGGGACATCTGGGCAGTTAGTAAGCGGAGGACGCCCGGTTCGGCCGAAAAGACTTAAGGCAGCCCAGGGACATTGGGCCGAAGGTACGCGAAGTACGCGAAACCGGCCGGATCGGCCGAAATGAGAACTTTTGCACCGAGACAGTTGGGACAAAAGTACGCGAACCGGCCGAACCGGGCGAATAGGAAGAATTTGTCCCAGACAGTCCGGAAGCAAGCGGGACAAGAGTACGCGGCGGACGCGAACCAGCTGGTTCGGCCGAAACAGAGGACTTTTGTACTGGGACATTGGGACAAAGAGACGCGTGGGACGAGGAAAGCCGAAGCGGCCGACAGCAAGGAAGAAAAGTCAACGTTTGGTCCGGAAACTTCAAACGGCCATAACTTTTGACTCCGAGCTCCGATTTTCAAAAAATTGGACTTTCTGGAATGAGCACGATGTCCTCTACGCCACAAAAATGGATTTATTATTTTTGATGAGGGTAGATATATTTAAATAAGATAAATATATTCGGCTCCAGTCAGTTAATGCTCATTCCCGTCAAATGACAGAAAACGCCTGCCAGACCCAAAATAGCTGCCCGCACTCAGAAGGCCATAACTTTTGCATTTCTCAACGAAATCACACAAAATTCATACCGTTGGAATTGTGGCTCCGAGCCAGATTTCACAATCTGTTTTAAATTCTATCATTTGATGAGAAATTGATTGAGATTTTTAAGAAAACGTGGCCGGGTTCATAACAGTGTTTTATTTGGTAGTTGAGAGTGCAATTAAGAGGCATGGTCATCATTCTTTCTTTGCTGCAGCACATGGGACAGTATGGGGAGCCTTTTGCAAGTAATGTAAAATCATTCCACTCCATTTAATACCTCTTACAGGTGGTTGAAGGACAGATTTCGGGATTTCTGTTTTCCCTTCTCTTTTCCTTCTCATTTTTCTATAAATTGGAGTGTTGGGCTCATTGTAAAGGAGAGAGTTTTTGAATGTACAAAAGCTCTGCCAAAATTGCTTTGTGAAGTCATTGTGTTTCAGGCCCTTGTAGTGGACTCCTTGCATGGTGATCCAGGCCCTTATCTTGTAATAGACTGAACTGTGCATATCATGAAGCAATAAAATATCAGTTTGTGGATGTATCTTCCCCTGCTGTGTTTTCTTGCATTCTTCTTGCCCCTTTAATCTTTCTACAAGAATATTGTGTCTATTATTATGTTCTTGCAGGGATCCATTATCATTGTGTATGCTTGGAATATTGTTGTGAATGCATTTTGCTAGATTATGGAGAACTTTCATCACCTCTTCTAGTGTGTACTTTGCTTCTGTATTTCACACATTTGGAGACTACTCTCACACCCTCCTTTTCTGGTGTATCACCGCTTTAGTGTAGGCTTTCATTTTATGCATTCTCTCTCCCTGGTCCCTTGGAAATTTAGATTAGAACAGTTAGCTTATCCTGCATTAGAGTAGATTGTGGCAGGTAGTTTAGGAGCAAGAACCAGCTTTCTCTGGAGGTCTATCTCAAGTAGCAAGTCCCACAACTTGGAGATAGTACCCATGTTATCCAATCACACCGTGAGTTCAAGTATATGCACTTGTATAAACACAAGGGTGCTGTGATTCGGTGATAACAGTTACTCTTTAAAATTTGTTCAAATAGTTCATCAGAAAATACAAAAATAGAGAAATCATATATCTACAGATATTTTAGTTAAATTGTCACTTTAGTTAGATTTAATTTTCATTGTTGCTTTTGTATGACAATCACGGGACCTAGGGAGCCCAGAGAATACGTATTCAAGCCAATCATGCCCCAACCCAATCTCATCACAGCAATAACTGATATAGATCAAAATCTCAGGATCCAAGTCTTCTGAACAACGGTAAACTTACAACAAATTAGATTCCCAATTAAGCGGGTTAAACATAGAAGACGACAAAGCTCACACGTTTTGGTCAAATCAACCAAACTACAGATTACCCTAGATTCATATCCACATGACTGTAGAAGGGTTTGAAAGAGAACAAACATTTGGTTGTGATCCTTTGGTCCCATAGCCAGACACAGGAGATACTCTCACAGATATAGATACTAGCTTGAGAATTCAGGTTGCACAAACGCCTGTAAGATATTCTGAGAAGATCACACAATTATTGGTTCTGAATATAGAAGCTGAGAAAGCATATGATTACTGGATACTAGGGATTAGGGACTGATTCTGCACATGACCATAACAGGACCACAACAAATATGAATCTACGGTTGTGACCCACAAATCCCACAGCCCAACGAATCCATAAGTCAATCAGACATAGACGCTGGCCTACGTACACTAGTATTCAGATCTACTCCACTTCCACCTATCATCATCGAACAGTTATCCTTATTAGACATAGCAGCTAACAAAGCTAAGGAATTCTGGACTAGGCTAGAGAATCGCCCATAGAGTTAGATATAGTTACCATCCACCCTATGACCTTATCTGGAAACATACACGAAACTATCCCAGGTCATTTTCCACGTATTCCACAACCCATAGACCGAATCATGCCAGAGCTCGATATTGATTGGAGCCTTCGAGCAGTCATCCTTGTTGATCGATCTATCACACCAGTTTAGGTTAGAAGGGCCTTCTTTGCCTTAGATTCACAATTTCCACTAGTGCGTGTCGAAGACATCAGATTGCCTAACTAGTTTGTCTGCATCCCACGCATATTCAATCCCCACCGGCTGTCTCGGCATGACCTCGGGAGGTCGGGTGCGAGGAAGAGTTACTTGTAGATTCCCACGCTCGCTTGTCACTTTTCCATCATACAAAATTGGTGAACCCGACGTGAAGCTTTCTACTTTCTGGTTTGGAGTCAGATTTCTACTGGTCCTTTCAAATTAAAAAAACTCTTTCATCTTTACTACCTCATTAGCTTTCACCATCACCTTCGCTCCTTCCCATTATTCTGCGGGTATTCATATACCCCCCGAATATGTCAGGATTCGATGCATATGGTAGGCCTCTCTTAGGTCTTGAGGCATACTACGCTCAACTGAATAGGCATAGTCATCGCCCTCGCTCTCAGTATGGGGTGACAACTATTCAGATAACCAATTATCAACACAAACTCCATCTCTAAGGATCATATATAACTCATCTTTCCAAATAGAGGAGTTGGATCAGCTCAAACACAAAAAACAGAGCCTTTAGGCTCGAACAACATGACGCTCACAGGAGAATCTAGTTCATCTCCTCAGGTACTACTTAGACCATAAATTAGTAGACAATCAGACCCATACCTAGGTTTAGATGATGAACATTCGGTACGTTATGTTAAGAATGAACAACGTTCTCGAAGTATGTACCCACCTATAGGAGGTTTACAAACACAACCTGAGGTCTCTTTTCAAAAAAATACCTCCATGCCACTATATATAGGAAATTCACTCGGGGAAAATTGGTAGGACAGTGATCAATTCATAGTAGGATATCACATGCCTATACAACACCATGATATACAACAAACGCTGCTAAGTCAAAGCACCCTGACTTCACCAAATGAAGTCATTTCAACGTTAGTAGAAAAAGTGAGAGGGTTAGAACTTTCCCAAGCAAATCAAAATTCTCAATTCATGCAGGCAGGAAGTTCCAATCCTCCACACCATCCTATCCAAATAGACCTCCTCACAGGAATAAATACGTTAGGCGTAACTCCTCAGTATTCACAAAAAATGCCGATTAGAACCACCATTTCTAACACCACTCCAATACCTCTCAGTCTAGTACAAAATAATCCATTCTTGGACAATACCCCTTCATACTTAAACATAGACTCCAAATCACCACAAGGGGATATGTTCTCCTCTCCCGGTATTTTTACTCAACCACAAGGGTTCCCTTATGCTCCTACCAATGCATATGCAAAGCCATATCAACAACCCATTCCATCTCCGCTCCCTCAGCAGGCACCATCAATGGTCGAAACCTATGCGATAGGGACATATTCAGAATACTTGAAAGAGCCCTTAGATTTCACCATACGAAGCGTCATGCTTCCAAGACCTCTTCCCGATTTGCCCAAATACAAAGGTGAGGGAGATCCAAATGCACATATCAAAGCTTACACTACAGCCATTCGAGAATTACTCCCATGGGATGGGGTTGTTGCTAAAATATTCCCAAAACTTTGGAGGGCATCGCTCTCGATTGGTATTATAGAATACCTGAGGCTTCCATCCATTCGTTCAAACAACTCGTGTCAGAGTTCATCAAGGCCTTTGACATGAATAAACTATTAAGAATAGGAATCAGGGAATTCTTGCACATTAAACAAGAACACAATGAATCTGTCACCCATTTCATCCAGAGGTGGCGTACAGTTCTCTATTCTTCGGCAAGTGCTCCGAACATGGATCAGATGGAACTATGCAATTTATTCCTTCATTCTCTCAGCAGAGAAGTAAAGGAAGAAGTCCAGAAGTTTCCACTAAGAACTTACGATGAAGTACTTGAGAGTGCTCTCCGAATAGATCAAGCGGCAATTGATAGTGGTCATAAGACATATGGAGAAAATGGGAGGTTAATCACCACCAACCAAAACACTACAACTTATCCCACTATCACGAATGTCAATCAAGGACCTAAAATTCTTAACAAACGTAGTGGAGTAACAATGGATGGAGTAACTAATCAGGCTAGAAAGACAAATGTTGTGAATACTCCACCACAAATAAACAATCAACGAAACAACAACTTTACCCCGATAATCAATGCAGTGGATTTTAATCATCCACAGCAACAACAACAAACAACGATGGAAAAACCTTACACATGGGTTCAAGCCAAAGCTCAACTGGTTATCAAAATTAGAATAAAAATAAAAAATAACAAACACAAAACTTTAATAGGCAATGGTTTGATCAAAGTTTTGGGCCACAATATACACCAAACCAACAAACTAGGAATTACAATCCTAATTCGTATTGTGGTTTCCACAAAATTCGGGGCCATGACACTAGAACGTGTCGTGACTACAATAAATTCATGCAACATTTTCCAGATGAACAAAGACAACTTTTCATAGATATGTTCTTGGTAGATCCTACGTCACCAGCACCAAATACTTTTACAGGGGCAGTTTCCCCTCAAAATGCACCCCTCAAGATCTTCAATGATCCGCTCCCAAATCACAACAATAACAAGTTAAATCTAAGTGGGACAAACAAGGGTGTAATTCTAGGAAACAATGATCATGAAGCTTCAACTTCGCTAAATCCATTAGTTGCGCCACAATTAGGAAGTCAGCCATGACCTAAGATAGTCGGATTAGTGGAGTTAGATGTCCGAACTACCCATAGAAGCTGTAACAAGGACACGAGAGTATTCCTCTCAGCTAAGTCCAAGCTACCCGCTAGAAAAGACAATATCCAACAAGTATTAATAAAACCCGTGGGTGCCTATGATTTAATTAATGACCTAACAAAAACCTTCTCGCACATTTCATTTTTGGACTTACTATTGAAGAACTCTCCTACGCACAGGGCTGCTCTTTTAGAAGCATTGGGTTTAGGTCATCTAATTAGCATCACTCCACCTCCCGAAACATAGGTAAACCATATAGACTTTGATATCCATCCTCCGGGGCAGCCGGATAGGGATACCAAATTCATATTCGAAATAAACAAAATGCCCACAGACGCTGAGATTGCATGCCAAGGTGATCTGGGCCTTACACTTACAAGTGTGGGTCTATAACAATTATGTGAAATGCATGATGGTTGATGATGGGGCAGCAATTAACATAGTCCCTTTTTCTTTCCTTCAAAAGCTAAGGTATGGAGAAACAAATTGTTCCACAACCCGAAATACGCTAAGAGGCTATGACAACCTTAAAGCTACTTCAATTGGAACTATAATACTACCGGTCACCTTAGGACCCAAAACAATCCTAACTGAGTTTTATATTATAGATCGGGAAACTAACTATAATATGATCCTCGGCCGACCATGGATACACCGCATGAAGGCAATCCCTTCTACACTATTTCAAGAAGTAAGGTTTTTACACTTAGAAAAGATATTCGTAGCCAAAGGTGATCCAAAACCATTCGATGTACACCTAGCTGACTTAAAGAAAAGGCCAGGTGTGCACTCAGAGGTTGAACTCCCAATAAACCATATCAATAAACCTACCAACGCGAAACCAGAAGAAAAATTGGTACCTATGATAGATCTTAAGACTATGAGCCTAGTCAAGACGATCCTAGCCCCCAAAGATGAGGCTAACACTATAGAAATAGTATCATTAGGAACTACTGCAAATTTTTTTGAATTACTAGAACAGGATCTACCAATGTTCCTACCATTTGATTCTGTAGGCATGGGGTGCACCCTAGGTGTTGGCTCTCTTCCAGTAGTGGATCTCTGCATGATAGAAGTAGAGAATGTTAACACACCAAGTGTCCCAGCACCCATGTTCCCAGCTAAGTATTGGACTCTCCATTTCGATGGAGCTAGATGTCGTTACGGAGCTGGGGCAGGTGTAATCCTTACTTCTCCCGAGGGAAAAGTCCTACCATTTTCCTTTAAGCTAAAATTTGAATGCACTAACAACGGTGCCGAGTATGAAGCCCTTCTCCTTGGCCTCATCCTAGCTAAGAGAATCGGTGTTGATAACATCAGAGTGTTAAGAGACTCACAATTAGTAGCAAACCAAGTTGCTGAGGTATATGAAACCAAAGTCGAGCACCTACAGCTCTACAAAACAGCTGTATTGAATTTAAGCAAGGAGTTTGACTTCATATCAATTGAAGCAATCCCACAAGAACAAAATCTCCTTGCTGATTCAATAGCAATGTCAACGTCATGTTATACTCCAAACAGTAAGTTAGAGGATACCCATTTCATGGTATCTCTTCGTGATGAACCATTGATAAAAACAATTTCAAATCCTCTTTTAAATGGAAATGAAAACAAATCTGCTATCCTAGACCACACCGATAGTGATACAACCACTCTTGATTACTTAAACACCTATGCGGCGTTACATCTTGCCCATCGCGTAATAGATTTATCTTTGATCCCGCATTCATCTTCCTCTTACAGGAATCCCATGACAGAGCTTCCCCTACAAAAGGAACTCAACATATACATAGTCAGGAATGGAGACGAGCTGGAGCTACCTCCTAGCCCCGCCTGAGTTTGAAGAAGGTAACGCTTCCCTAATCGAAGAAACAATTGATATTAACATCGGAACGGAAGATGAACCAAGGATATTGAAGTTAGGATCCTTGCTAACTCCATTAGAAGTAGAAATACACACTCAAATCCTCAAGGAACATTAGAAGGCGTTTGCATTTAATTATAAGGAAATGACAGGAGTTGCACCCCACATTGCGGTACACAACCTCGTCACTAAATCAGATGCAAAACCAATTAAACAAAAATCGAGACCAATGAAACCCAAGGTAGCTCTCATGGTAAAAGAGGAGGTAATAAAGCTCCTCCAAGTAGGATTCATCAAACCAGTTGATTACTCTCAATGGGTATCTAATATCGTTCCAGTTCTCAAAAAGAATGGAAAGATATGCATCTGCATAGACTTCCGAGACATTAACAAGGCATGTCCTAAAGACGACTTCCCATTACCATCTATAGATGTCATCGTTGACGCAACAGCTAGATTTGAGCTTTTATCTCTCATGGATGGATTCTCGGGATATAATCAAATCAGAATATCTGAACAAGACCAAGCTAAAACCACATTTATAACTCCTTGGGGAACCTATTGCTACGCTGTTATGCCATTCGGTCTCAAGAACGCTGGCGGTACATACCAGCGGGCTATGACATATATATTTCATGATCTTATTCATAAAATTGTGGAATCCTATGTAGATGACTTGTTGGCTAAGGACAAGAAGCATTGTGACCATCCGGAAGTGCTTCGTGTCATTCTTTCACGTCTGATAGAATACAGAGTCACGCTAAATCTAGAAAAATGTGTCTTTGGTGTGACAGTAGGGAAGATCCTAGGTTATATTATATCATCACGCGGGATCGATGTTGACCCAACCAAAAGTAAGGTTGTTCTCAAAATGGTCCCACCTTCGGATGAATCTTGAATCAGATCATTTCTCAGAAAACTTGGTGTGATCTAGAGATTCATCCCGGATTTAAGTTTTGCCATTCATCAAATCAACAATCTACTCAAGAAAGATTATAGCATTAATTGGACAGAAGACTGCAATGAAGCTTTCAATGCAGTTAAGCATTTCTTGTTATCACCACCTACGCTAATGCTACCTAAGCCAGATCACTCGTTAATTTTATATTCGCGAGCCACCAATGTCTCGTTATCCTATATTCTAGCTCAAGAAGATGATGACAATAGGGAACGTGCAATCTATTTCATCAACCAGACATTTCTCGATTATGAAACATGCTACACACAAGCGGAACAAGAATTCCTCGCCATAGTCTTTGCAACAAAACGCTTAAGACATTACATGTTAAATCAAGAAACAAAGGTCATTGTAAAAACGGACCATTTACGAACTTTCCTCACGCAAGGGTCCTTGTCTAAAAAGGCTGGGCGCTTTATAACCTTAATGGGTGAATTTGAATTAAAATTCATAAATCAGAAGTCAGTTAAAGGAAAAATCATCGTGGATTAGTTAGCTGATAATCCATTGGACGAAGGCGATCTAGTAGATCTGGACTTTCCAGATGAGTGTGTATACTACGTCGAAACCCGACCTTCTATCTCTGAGTGTCCTTGGTATACCAATATTATTGATTATATCATGGACCATACATATCTAGAAGGTGCTACACCGCAACGAAGAAGGTGGTTACGCATTATCGTAGCCAAATACGTCATTATAGAGAAAGTCCTCTATCGAAAAGCGTTCGATGGAATGCTTCTAAGATGCATTGACACAGAAGAATCCAAGAAGATTCTCCATGAATCTCACAATGGGATGTGTGGAGGCCACTTCGGTGGCCATGCCACCGCTCATTAAATACATCGAATGGGCTATTTCTGGCCCACTCTAGAACACGATGCAATAGAGTTTGTACACAGGTGTCATAAGTGTCAAGAATTCTCCCATGAGATTCACATGGTAGCACAAGTTCTACAACTAATCACTACTCCGTGGCCTTTTTCCATATGGGGCCTAGATTTAATAGAAAAATTCTCTCCCTCATCTACAGACGGCCATAATTTTATAATCATGGCCACCGAATATTTTACCAAGTGGGTAGAGGCTATGCCTCTTACTACTATACCAGGTTCTGTAATCACCAAGTTCATTTTGAACCAAATCATTTTTAGGTATGGTGTCCCGCAAGTCATTATCTCAGATAATGGGACTTCTTTTAAGAATGACGAAGTTCACGAATTATGCAATAAATTTAAAATAAGCCATCATACAGCCTCCTTGTATTACCCTCAAGCTAATGGACAGGCTGAGGTGACAAACAAAACATTAAAAGCCATTCTCCTTAAAACGGTGAAAGAAAACAAATGAGATTGGCATTTGAAGTTATATCCGACCTTATGGGCCCACTGAACCTCAATAAGAACACCAACAGGAGTGACTCCTTTCTCGCTAGTATTCAGGGTAGAAGCAGTTCTCCCGCTTGAGGTTGAAATACCCAGTCTCTGTATTTCATTACAAGGGATTCTGGATGAAGACGCTTATAGAGAAGCACATCTTTCCCAACTAGAAATCCTAGATGAAGCTAGGTTAGATGCTGAATAGTGGCACAGAGTCTATGCTGACTAGATGTGCTGGCAGTATAATAAGAAGGTCTATGAATGTGACATATATGAAGGCTATCTAGTTCTAAGGCTAGATAGCCGGATCGACCAAAAAACTAGCAAAGGAAGGAAGTTCCAGCCCAAATGGTTGGGCCCATACCGAGTCATGAAGGACTATGGAAACGGTGCATATCTCCTATGCACATTGGAAGGCGAGGAATTTGGTGAAACAGTCAATTCTCTACACCTCAAATGATTCTACGCGTAAGTAGCTAGCACTATTTGTATAATTATATCTACATTGCATCTTCATATAGTTAGGATCATTTTGTCCGCTTGTTTCGTACAAAAAATGTGACAAAAAATTTTGTGATTCATTACAAACTCATAAGGAATTTCGTTCTTCTTTTCCATGATATCAAAACTATTTCTGCAATTCATTACAAATGACAAGGTCTTATGATGTAGGTTAATGTTGGCATAAACACTCTAATCGTACTTCTCCATTTCCATGATATCATCAAACTATTTCGGAATCACTTCATCAAATAAAGCTAGATATGACAAGGTCTTAACGATAACCATGCCAAGATCTGCAGGTTTATTCTCACTTTTGGTTTTTTCTTAGGATAGGTGTCTTGCCTATGGTCTGTTCTAGAAGCTTCATCATGTCACATCTATCATGTATGTATATCTCTTTGGAAATAAGCACATACTGACATTTTACTCAATTAAACAAGTCAAATATAGATCAAACAGAAAATTTTACTTTTACACATTTGCTTTCCCCACCAACCTTTGGTGATGAGCTTGCATCTCTTACTAGTGACGTAGGGTTGGGAAAGGATGGAAATGCCCTTACTCGCCTATGCCTTGCCTATGGTGATAAACCCACGCTTCTTACTGGTAGCATGGGGCAAAGTATAGGGGGTCCTCTTGACAAAAAAATGCAAAAGGTCATAGACAAACAATTAAAATCTTAAAGTCTTGAGTCAAACACAAATGAATTAGATGTTCAAAATTCCAAAAGAGTTCAAAATCCTAAAAACCAGATTTTTTTACCATGTGGCCATCTACGGATCTAGGTCTAGATATACTGCAAAGCAAGTTGCATCCCAAAACTATGAAGTCACTCGAGTGGAGTAAGCTTGTAGCATCCTAATTTGGGTCCACCAAGGCTTTTTCTATCTCTCATCACTACCATTTCAACACATTTCGCAACTTGTGCCCTTTCTAGCTCTCAGTGATGAGCCCTCACATTTTACTAGTTGTGTGGAGTTAGGAGAGGGGAGAGTTTATCTGCTCATCGTACCAGTTTGTATTCCCCACTTTGCCAAAACAAATATGAGGCATCCAAAATTGCTTACAGAAACTAAAATTCAAAATCACATTGTGTCTACATAATCATATATCAGCATCATGAAATACAAAAAGAAAGTAAACATTTGTATCATTTGTTCTCCATTGCATACATTTTAAAAAGCATAGAAGCATAATATCATAGTTCACATAAGGAAACTAGAAATGAAACAAAGCCATAAATTCCAAAAGTCTGATCCAAAGAAGTATATATCAAAATTCCTGTACAATGCCATCATGCGCTAAGCATGGTCAAAACGCTCAAAGAGCCCGGTATATACAAAAGAATATATCATGCAAAATCTAGGAGAACTAAGTGGCATCTCAACCCCTATGAGACCCCTCCAAAGGTGCACGCCCGCGCCTAGGACTCCGGCTACACCGGTGCTTTGAGTGCATGGAGGGCTCAGGATACTAAGGAGCAGCCACATTCTCGCCATGAGAATGACTCCTCATCAAGTCAGTTAATGCTCATTCTCGTAAAATGACAGAAAAATGCCTGTCAGACCCAAAACTAGCTGCCTGCACTCAAAAGGCCATAACTTTTGCATTTCTCAACGAAATCGCACAAAATTGGTACCGTTGGAATCGTGGCTCCGACCCCGACACAAAATAATCAATAAATTCTAGATTTATGAGAAATAGATTGAGATTTTTAAGAAAACGTGGCCGGGTTCATAACAGTGTTTTATTTGGTAGTTGAGAGTGCAATTAAGAGGCATGGTCATCATTCTTTCTCTGCTGCAGCACATGGGACAGTATGGGGAGCCTTTTGCAAGTAATGTACAATCATTTCACTCCATTTAATACCTCTTACAGGTGGTTGAAGGACAGATTTCGGGATTTCTATTTTCCCTTCTCTTTTCCTTCTCATTTTTCTATAAATTGGAGTGTTGGGCTCATTGTAAAGGAGAGAGTTTTTGTGTAGCAAAGCTCTGCCAAAATTGCTTTGTGAAGCCAGTGTGTTTCAAGCCCTTGTAGTGGACTCCTTGCATGGTGATCCAGGCCCTTATCTTGTAATAGATTGAACTGTGCATATCATGAAGCAATAAAATATCAGTTTGTGGATGTATCTTCCCCTGCTGTGTTTTCTTGCATTCTTCTTGCCCCTTTAATCTTTCTACAAGAATATTGTGTCTATTATTATGCTCTTGCAGGGATCCATTATCATTGTGTATGCTTGGAATATTGTTGTGAATGCATTTTGCTAGATTATGGAGAACTGTCATCACCTCTTCTAGTGTGTACTTTGCTTCTATATTTCACACATTTGGAGACTACTCTCACACCCTCCTTTTCTGGTGTATCACCGCTTTAGTGTAGGCTTTCATTTTATGCATTCTCTCTCCCTGGTCCCTTGGAAATTTAGATTAGAACAGTTAGATTATCCTGCATTAAAGTAGATTGTGGCAGGTAGTTTAGGAGCAAGAACCAGCTTTCTCTTGAGGTCTATCTCAAGTAGCAAGTCCCACAACTTGGAGATAGTACCCATGTTATCCAATCACACCGTGAGTTCAAGTATATGCACTTGTATAAACAAAAGGGTGCTGTGATTTGGTGATAACAATTACTCTTTAAAATTTGTTCAAATAGTTCATCAGAAAATACAAAAATAGAGAAATCATATATGCTATAGATATACTTAACATAGTTAAATTTCACTTTACTGCAATTAATTTTCATTGTTGCTTTTGTATGAAAATCACGGGACCTAGGGAGCCCAGAGAATACATATTCGAGCCAATCGTGCCCCAACCCAATCTGATCATGGCAATAACTGATATAGATCAAAATCTCAGGATCCAAGTCTTCTGAACAACGGTAAACGTACAACAAATTGATTCCCAGCCAAGCGGGTTAAACATAGAAGATGACAAAGCGCATACGTTTTGGTCAAATCAACCAAACTACAGATTACCCTAGATTCATATCTACATGACTGTAGAAGGGTTTGAAAGAGAGCATACATTTGGTTGTGATCCTTTGGTTCCACAGCTAGACACAGGAGACACTCTCACAGATATAGATACCAACTTAAGAATTCAGGTTGCCTGAACTCTTGTAAGATATTCTAAGAAGATCACACAGTTATTGGTTCTGAATATAGAAGCTGAGAAAGCATATGATTACTGGATACTAGAGATTAGGGACTGATTCCATATATGACCATAGTAGGTCCGCAAAAAATACGAATCTACGGTTGTGACCTACAAATCCCACAGCCCAATGAATCCATAAGTGAATCAGACATAGACGCTGGCCTACGTACACTAGTATTCCAGTTCTATCCCCCTTCCACCTATCATCATCAAACAGTTATCCTTATTAGACGTAGCAGCTAACGAAGCTAGGGAATTTTGGACTAGGCCAGGAAATCGCCCATAGAGTTAGATATAGTTACCATCCACCCTATGACCTTATCTAGAAACATACATGAAACTATCCTAGGTCATTTTCCACGTATTCCATAACCCATAGAGCGAATCACGCCAAAGCTCGATATTGATTGGAGCCTTCGAGCAGTCATCCTTAATGATCGATCTATCACACTAGTTTAGGTTAGAAGGGCCTTCTTTTCCTTAGATTTAGAATTTCCACTAGTGCGTGTCGAAGACATCAGATTGCCTAACTAGTTTGTTTGCATCCCACGCATATTCAATCCCCACCAGCTATCTCGGCATGACCTCGGGAGGTCGAGGGTGAGGAAGAGTTACTTGTAGATTCCCAAGCTCACTTGTCACTTTTCCGTCATACAAAATTGGTGAACCTGACGTGAACTTTCTACCTTCTAGTTTGGAGTCAGATTTCTACTAGTTCTTTCAAATTAAGAACAACTCTTTCATCTTTACTACCTCATTAGCTTTCACCATCACTTTCGCTCCTTCCCATTATTCTGTGGGTATTCATATACCCCCTGAATATGTCAGGATTCGATGCATATGGTAGGCCTCTCCTAGGTCTTGAGGCATACTGCGCTCAACTGAATAGATAGTCATCGCCCTCGCTCTCAGTATGGCGTGACAACTATTCAGATAACAAATTATCAATACAAACTCCATCTCTAAGGATCATATATAACTCATCTTTCCAAACAGAGGATTTGGATACGCTCGCTCAACAAATAGAGCCTTCAGGCTCGAACAACATGATGCTCACAGGAGACTCTAGCTCATCTCCTCAGGTACTACTTAGACCATAAATTAGTAGACAATCTGAACCATACCTAGGTTTAGATGATGAACATTTGGTACGTTATGTTAGGAATGAACAACATTCTCGAAGTATGTACCCACCTATAGGAGGTTTACAAACACAACCTGAGGTCTCTTTTCAAAAAAATATCTCCATGCCACTACATATACGAAATGCCCACCGGGAGACTTGGAAGTGCAGCAATCAATTCATTAGTAGGATATAACGTGCCTATACAACACCATGATATACATCAAATGCCGCTAAGGCAAAGCACTGTGACTTCACCAAATGAATTCATTTCAACGTTAATAGAAAAAGTGAGAGGGTTAGAACTTTCCCAAGCAAGTCAAAATTCTCAATTCATGTAGGCAGAAAGTTCCAATCCTCCACACCATCCTAGCCAAATAGACCTCCTCACAAGAATAGGTACGTTAAGCGTAACTCCTCAATATTCAAAACAAACACCGATTAGAACCACCATTTCTAACAGCATTCCAATACCTCCCAGTCTGGTACAAAATAATCCATTCTTGGACAATACCCCTTCATACTTAAACATAGACTCCAAATCACCACAAGGGGATATGTTCTCCTCTCCCGGTATTTTTACTCAACCACAAGGGTTCCCTTATGCTCCTACCAATGCATATGCAAAGCCATATCAACAACCCATTCCATCGCCGCTCCCTCAGCAAGCACCATCAATGGTCAAAACCTATGCGATAGGGACATATTCAGAATACTTGAAAGAGCCCTTATATTTCACCATACGAAGCATTATCCTTCCAAGACCTCTTCCCGATTGCCCAAATACAAAGGTGAGGGAGATCCAAATGCACATATCAAAGCTTACACTACAGCCATCCGGGAACTACTCCCATGGGATGGGGTTGTTGCTAAAATATTCCCCAAAACTTTGGAGGGCATCACTCTCGATTGGTATTATAGAATACCTGAGGCTTCCATCCATTCATTCAAACAACTCGTGTCAGATTTCATGAAGGCCTTTGACATTAATAAACTATTAAGAATAGGAATCAGGGAATTCTTGCACATCAAGCAAGAACACAATGAATCTGTCACCCATTTCATCCAGAGGTGGCACACAATTCTCTATTCTTTGGCAAGTTCTCCGAACATGGATCAGATGGAACTATGCAATCTATTCCTTCATTCTCTCAGTAGAGAAGTAAAGGAAGAAGTCTAGAATTTTCCACTAAGAACTTACGATGAAATACTTCAGAGTGCTCTTCGAATAGATCAAGTGGTAATTGATAGTGGTCATAAGACATATGGAGCAAATGGGAGGTTAATCACCACCAACCAAAACACTACAACTTATCCCACTATCATGAATGTCAATCAAGGACCTAAAATTCTTAACAAACATCGTGGAGTAACAACGGATGGAGTAACTAATCAGGCTAGAAAGACAAATGTTGTGAATACTCCACCACAAATAAACAATCGAACGAAACAACAACTTTACCCCGACAATCAATATAGTGGATTTTAATCATCACAGCAACAACAATAACAACGATGGAAAAACCTTACAAAGGGTTCAAGCCAAAGCTCAACTGATTATCATAATCAAAATCATAATAAAAAAAAACAAACACAAAACTTTAATAGGCAATGGGTTGATCAAATTTTTGGGCCACAATGTACACCAAACTAACAAACTAGGAATTACAATCCTAATTCGTGTTGTGGTTTCCACAAAATTCGGGGCCATGACACTAGAACATGCCGTGACTACAATAAATTCATGCAACATTTTCCAAATGAACAAAGACAACTTTTCATAGATATGTTCTTGGCAGATCCTACGTCACCAGCACCGAATACTTTTACAGGGGTAGCTTCCCCTCAAAATGCACCCCTCAAGATCTTCAATGATCCGCTCCCAAATCACAACAATAACAAGTTAAATCTAAGTGGGACAAACAAGGGTGTAATTCTAGGAAACAATGATCATGAAGCTTCAACTTCACTAAATCCATTAGTTGCGCCACAACTAGGAAGTCAGCCACGACCTAAGATAGTCGGATTAGTGGAGTTAGATGTTGAACTACCCATAGAAGCTGTAACAAGGACACGAGAGTATTCCTCTCAGCCAAGTCCAAGCTACCCGCTAGAAACAGACAATATCAAACAAGTATTAACAAAACCCATGGGTGCCTTTGATTTAGTTAATGACCTAACAAAAACCTTCTCGCACATTTCATTTTTGGACTTACTAAAGAACTCTCCTACGCACAGGGTTGCTCTTTTAGAAGCATTGGGTTTAGGTCATCTAATTAGCATCACTCCACCTCTCGAAACATAGGTAAACCATATAGTCTTTGATATCCATCCTCTGGGGAAGCCGCATAGGGATACCAAATTCATATGCGAAATAAACAAAATGCCCACAGACGCTGAGATTGCATGCCAAGGTGATCTGGCCTTACACTTGCAAGTGTGGGTCTATAACAATTATGTGAAACATGCGATGATTGACCATGGGGCAGCAATTAACATAGTCCCTTTTTCTTTCCTTCAAAATCTAGGGTATGGAGAAACGAATTATTCCACAACCCGAAATACGCTAAGAGGCTATGACAGCCTTAAAGCTACTTTAATTGGAACTATAATACTACCGGTCACCTTAGGACCCAAAACAATCCTAACTGAGTTTTATATTATAGATCGGGAAACTAACTATAATATGATCATCGGCCGACCATGGATACACCGCATGAAGGCAATCCCTTCTACACTATTTCAAGAAGTAATGTTTTTACACTTAGAAAAGATATTCGTAGCCAAAGGTGATCCAAAACCATTCGATGTACACGTTGCTCACTTAAAGAAAAGACCAGGTGTGCACTCAGAGTTTGAACTCCCAATAAACTGGATATCAATAAACCTACCAATGCAAAACAAGAAGAAAAGTTGGTACCTATGACAGATCTTAAGACTATGAGCCTATTCAAGACGATCCTAGCCCCGACAGATGAGGCTAACACTATAGAAATAGTATCATTAGGAACTACTGCAAATTTCTTTTGAATTACTAGAATAGGATCTACCAATGTTCTTACAATTTGATTCTGTAGGCATGGGGTGCACCCGAGGTGTTGGGTCTCTTCCAGTAGTGGATATCTGCATGATAGAAGTAGAGAATGTTAACACACCAAGTGTCCCAGTGCCCATGTTCCCAGCTAAGTATTGGACTCTCCATTTTGATGGAGCTAGATGTCGTTACGGAGCTGGGGCGGGTGTAATCCTTACTTCCCCAAGGGAAAAGTCTTACCATTTTCCTTTAATCTAAAATTCGAATGCACTAACAACGGTGCCGAGTATGAAGCCCTTCTCCTTGGCCTCATCCTAGCTAAGAGAATAGGTGTTGATAACATCAGAGTGTTAAGAGACTCACAATTAGTAGCAAACCAAGTCACTGAGGTATATGAAACCAAAGCTGAGCACCTACAGCTCTACAAAACAGTTGTATTGAATTTAAGCAAGGAGTTTGACTTCATATCAATTGAAGCAATCCCATAAGAACAAAATCTCCTTGCTGATTCAATAACAATGTCAACGTCACGCTTTACTCGAAACAGTAAGTTAGAGGATACCCATTTCATGGTATCTCTTCATGATGAACCATTGATAAAAACAATTTCAAATCCTCTTTTAAATGGAAATGAAAACAAATTTGCTATCCTAGACCACACCGATAGTGATACAACCACTCTTGATTACTTAAACACCTATGTGGTGCTACATCTTTCCCATCGTGCAATAGATTTATCTTTGATCCCGCATTCATCTTCCTATTACAGGAATCCCATGAC
This sequence comes from Taxus chinensis, assembly GCA_019776745.2. Classification (NCBI taxonomy): domain Eukaryota; kingdom Viridiplantae; phylum Streptophyta; class Pinopsida; order Cupressales; family Taxaceae; genus Taxus; species Taxus chinensis. The sequence goes on along the minus strand of JAHRHJ020000321.1, from coordinate 458,267 downwards.
AGAGCTTCCCCTACAAAAGCAACTCAACATATGAATAGTCAGGAATGGAGACAAGTTGGAGCTACCCCTCGCCCTGCCTGAGTTTGAAGAAGGTAACGCTTCCCTAATCGAAGAAACAATTGATATTAACATCGGAACGGAAGATGAACCAAGGATATTGAAGTTAAGATCCTCGCTAACTCCATTAGAAGTAGAAATACACATTCGGATCCTCAAGGAACATCAGAAGGCATTTGCATTTAATTATAAGGAAATGACAGGAGTTGCACCCCACATTGCGGTACACAACCTCGTCACTAAATTAGATGCAAAACCAATTAAACAAAAATCGAGACCAATGAAACCCAAGGTAGCTCTCATGGTAAAAGAGGAGGTAATGAAGCTCCTCCAAGTAGGATTCATCAAACTAGTTGATTAGTCTCAATGGGTATCTAATATCGTTCTGATTCTCAAAAAGAATGGAAAGATACGCATTTGCATAGACTTCTGAGACATTAACAAGGCATGTCCTAAAGACGACTTCCCATTACCATCTATAGATGTCATCGTTGACGCAATATTTAGATTTGAGCTTTTATCTCTCATGGATGGATTCTCGGGATATAAGCAAAGCAGAATATTTGAACAAGACCAAGCTAAAAACACATTTATAACTCCTTGGGGAACCTATTGCTACGCTGTTATTCCTAGCATTGGGTCTCAAGAACGTTGGTGGTACATACCAACGGGCTATGACGTATATATTTCATGATCGTATTCACAAATATTGTGGAATCCTATGTAGATGACTTACTGGCTAAAGCCAACAAACGTTGTGACCATCCGGAAGTGCTTCGTGTCATTCTTTCACGTCTGATAGAATACAGAGTCACGCTAAATCAAGAAAAATGTGTCTTTGGTGTGACAGGAGGGAAGCTCCTAGGTTATATTATATCATCACGCGGGATCGATGTTGACCCAACCAAAAGTAAGGTTGTTCTCAAAATGGTCCCACCTTCGGATGAATCTTGAATCAGATCATTTCTCAGAAAACTTGGTGTGATCTGGAGATTCATCCCGGATTTAAGTTTCGCCATTCATCAAATCAACAATCTACTCAAGAAAGATTATAGCATTAATTGGACAGAAGACTGCAATGAAGCTTTCAATGCAGTTAAGCATTTCTTGTTATCACCACCTACGCTAATGCTACCTAAGCCAGATCACTCGTTAATTTTATATTCGCGAGCCACCAATGTCTCGTTATTCTATATGCTGGCTCAAGAAGATGATGAAAATAGAGAACTTGTGATCTATTTCATCAGCCAGACATTTCTCGACTATGAAACATGCTACACACAAGCGGAACAAGAATGCCTCGCTATAGTCTTTGCAACAAAATGCTTAAGACATTACATGTTAAATCAAGAAATAAAGGTCATTGTAAAAACCGACCATTTATGAACTTTCCTCACGCAAGGGTCATTGTCTAAAAAGGTTGGGCGCTTTATAACCTTAATGGGTGAATTTGAATTAAAATTCATAAATCAGAAGTCAGTTAAAGGAAAAATCATCGTGGATTAGTTAGCTGATAATCCATTGGACGGAGGCGATCTAGTAGATCTGGACTTTCTAGATGAGTGCGTATACTACGTCGAAACCCGACCTTCTATCTCTGAGTGTCCTTGGTATACCGATAGTATTAATTATATCATGGACTGTACATATCTAGAAGGCGCTACACTACAACAAAGAAGGTGGTTACGCATTATCGTAGCCAAATACGTCATTATAGAGAAATTCCTCTATGGGAAAGCATTCGATGGAATGCTTCTAAGATGCATTGACACAGAAGAATACAAGAAGATTCTCCATGAATCTCACAATGGGATGTGTGGAGGCCACTTCGGTGGCCATGCCACCCCTCATTAAATACATCGAATGGGCTATTTCTGGCCCACTCTAGAACACGATGCAATAGAGTTTGTACACAGGTGTCATAAGTGTCAAGAATTCTCCCACGAGATTCAGATGCCAGCACAAGCTCTACAACTAATCGCTACTCCGTGGCCTTTTTCCACATGGGGACTAGATTTAATAATAAAATTCTCTCCCTCGTCTATAGACGGCCATAATTTTATAATCACGGCCACCGAATATTTTACCAAGTGGGTAGAGGCTATGCCTCTTACTACTGTACCAGGTTCTGTAATCACCAAGTTCATTTTGAACCAAATCATTTTTAGGTATGGTGTCCCGCAAGTCATTATCTCAGATAATGGGACTTCTTTTAAGAATGACGAAGTTCACGAATTATGCAATAAATTTAAAATAAGCCATCACACAACCTCCTTATATTACGCTCAAGCTAAAGGACATGCTGAGGTGACAAACAAAACATTAAAAGCCATTCTCCTTAAAACGGTGAAAGAAAACAAACGAGATTGGCACTTAAAGTTATATCTGACCTTATGGGCCCACTGAACCTCAATAAGAACACCAATAGGAGTGACTCCTTTCTCGCTAGTATTCGAGGTAGAAGAAGTTCTCCCGCTTGAGGTTGAAATACCCAGTCTCTACATTTCATTACAAGGGATCCTGGATGAAGACGCTTATAGAGAAGCACATCTTTCCCAACTAGAAATCCTAGATGAAGCTAGGTTAGATGCTAAATAGTGGCATAGAATATATGCTGACTGGATGTGCTGGTAGTATAATAAGAAGGTCTATGAATGTGACATATATGAAGGTTATCTAGTTCTAAGGCTAGATAGCCGGATCGACAAAAAAACTAGCGAAGGAAGGAAGTTCCAGCCCAAATGGTTGGGCCCATACCGAGTCATGAAGGACTATGGAAATGGTGCATATCTCCTATGTACATTAGAAGGCATGGAATTTGGTGAAACAGTCAATTCTCTGCACCTCAAATGATTCTACGCGTAAGTAGCTAGCACTATTTGTATAATTATATCTACATTGCATCTTCATATAGTTAGGATCATTTTGTCCGCTTGTTTCGTACAAAAACTGTGAATCAAGTTGAAAAAGACTTTTGTTCTCAATGAGAATCAATTCATATGACAAGAAATATACTAACCATGAAGATAAGTTGTTGGCATAAACACTCTAATTTTACTTCTCCATTTCCATGATATCATCAAACTATTTCGGAATCACTTCATCAAATAAAGCTAGATATGACAAGGTCTTAACGGTAACCATGCCAAGATCTGCAGGTTTATTCTCACTTTATGTTTTTTCTTAGGATAGGTGTCTTGCCTATGGTCTATTCTAGAAGCTTCATCATGTCACATCTATCATGTATGTATATCTCTTTGGAAATAAGCACATACTGACATTTTACTCAATTAAACAAGTCAAATATAGATCAAACAGAAAATTTTACTTTTACACATTTACTTTCCCCACCAACCTTTGGTGATGAGCTTGCATCTCTTACTAGTGACGTAGGGTTGGGAAAGGATGGAAATGCCCTTACTCTCCTATGCCTTGCCTATGGTGATAAACCCACGCTTCTTACTGGTGGCATGGGGCAAAGTATAGGGGGTCCTCTTGACAAACAAATGCAAAAGGTCATAGACAAACAATTCAAATCTTGAAGTCTTGAGTCAAAAACAAATGAATTAGATGTTCAAAATTCCAAAAGAGTTCGAAATCCTAAAAACCATATTTTTTCTACCATGTGGCCATCTACGGATCTAGGTCTAGATATACTGCAAAGCAAGTTGCATCCCAAAACTATGAAGTCACTCGAGTGGAGTAAGCTTGTAGCATCCTAATTTGGGTCCACCAAGGCTTTTTCTATCTCTCATCACTGTCATTTCAACACATTTTGCAACTTGTGCCCTTTCTAGCTCTCAGTGATGAGCCCTCACATTTTACTAGTTGTGTGGAGTTAGGAGAGGGGAGAGTTTATCTGCTCATCGTACCAGTTTGTATTCCCCACTTTGCCAAAACAAATATGAGGCATCCAAAATTGCTTACAGAAACTAAAATTCAAAATCACATTGTGTCTACATAATCATATATCAGCATCATGAAATACAAAAAGAAAGTAAACATTTGTATCATTTATTCTCCATTTGCATACATTTTAAAAAGAATAGAAGCATAATATCATAGTTCACATGAGGAAACTGGAAAGGAAACAAAGCCATAAATTCCAAAAGTCTGATCCAGAGAAGTATATATATATATATTTATCAAAATTCCTGTACAATGCCATCATGCGCTAAGCATGGTCAAAATGCTCAAAGAGCCTGGTATATACAAAAGAATATATCATGCAAAATCTAGGAGAACTAAGTGGCATTTCAACCCCTATGAGACCCCTCCAAAGGTCCACGCCCGCGCCTAGGACTCAGGCTACACTAGCGCTCTGAGTGCATGGAGGGCTCAGGATTCTAAGGAGCAGCCGCATTCTCGCCATGAGAATGACTCCTCATCAAGTCAGTTAATGCTCATTCCCGTCAAATGACAGAAAACGCCTGCCAGACCCAAAATAGCTGCCCGCACTCAGAAGGCCATAACTTTTGCATTTCTCAACGAAATCACACAAAATTGGTACCGTTGGAATCATGGCTCCAAGCCCGATGCACAAAAAAATCAATAAATTCTAGATTTGATGAGAAATTTATTGAGAGTTTTAAGAAAACGTGGCCAGGTTCATAACAGTGTTTTATTTGGTAGCTGAGAGTGCAATTAAGAGGCATGGTCATCATTCTTTCTCTGCTGCAGCACATGGGACAGTATGGGGAGCCTTTTACAAGTAATGTACAATCATTTCACTCCATTTAATACCTCTTACAGGTGGTTGAAGGACAGATTTCGGGATTTCTATTTTCCCTTCTCTTTTCCTTCTCATTTTTCTATAAATTGGAGTGTTGGGCTCATTGTAAAGGAGAGAGTTTTTGGGTAGCAAAGCTCTGCCAAAATTGCTTTGTGAAGCCAGTGTGTTGTAGGCCCTTGTAGTGGACTCCTTGCATGGTGATCCAGGCCCTTATCTTGTAATAGACTGAACTGTGCATATCATGAAGCAATAAAATATCAGTTTGTGGATGTATCTTCCCCTGCTGTGTTTTCTTGCATTCTTTTTGCCCCTTTAATATTTCTACAAGAATATTGTGTCTATTATTATGTTCTTGCAGGGATCCATTATCATTGTGTATGCTTGGAATATTGTTGTGAATACATTTTGCTAGATTATGGAGAACTGTCATCACCTCTTCTAGTGTGCACTTTGCTTCTGTATTTCACACATTTGGAGACTACTCTCACACCTCTCCTTTTCTGGTGTATCACTGCTTTAGTGTAGGCTTTCATTTTATGCATTCTCTCTCCCTGGTCCCTTGGAAATTTAGATTAGAATAGTTAGCTTATCCTGCATTAGAGTAGATTTTGGCAGGTAGTTTAGGAGCAAGAACCAACTTTCTCTGGAGGTCTATCTCAAGTAGCAAGTCCCACAACTTGGAGATAGTACCCATGTTATCCAATCACACTGTGAGTTCAAGTATATGCACTTGTATAAACACAAGGGTGCTGTGATTCGGTGATAACAGTTACTCTTTAAAATTTGTTCAAATAGTTCATCAGAAAATACAAAAATAGAGAAATCATATATGCTATAGATATACTTAACATAGTTAAATTTCACTTTAAACTGCAATTAATATTCATTGGTTTGTTTTGTATGAAAATCATGGGATCTAGGGAGCCCAGAGAATACATATTCAAGCCAATCGTGCCCCAACCCAATTGTGATTTTCATGGCAATAACTGAAATAGATCAAAATCTCAGGATCCATATTGTTTTTGAACAACGGTAAACGTACAACAAATTGAATTATGTACCAGGATCAAGCGAATGGTTAAACTCATAGAAGATGACAAAGCGCATACGTTTTGGTCAAATCAACCAAACTACAGATTACCCTAAATTCATTTCTACCATGACTGTAGAAGGGTTTGAAAGAGAGCATACAACTTTGGTTGAACTGATCCTTTGGTTCCAACAGCTAGACACAGGAGACACTTTCACCTAGATATACATACCAACTTAAGAATTTAGGTTGCACGAATGAGGTTGTAAGATATTCTGAGAAGAACACAGTTAAATGGTTCTGAATATAGAAGCTGAGAAAGCATATGATTAATGGATACTTTGATTAGGGACTGCATTCCAAGGGTATATGTTCTCAGTAGTAGTTTTTATGCAAAATTCTCTATGGAATCTACGGTTGTGGAATTATTATTAGTGCTCACATTATTATAAAAGTTAGATTATAATTATGTTGAGTTGATATTACAATTGTTATAATATATTGTTTTAACAATATATTATTATAGAGTTTTGTTGTACCCGTAAAGTTATAAACGGGTAAGTGGTTTGTTGACTTTCCTATTTTATAGGAAGTCAGTTTTCCTATGTATATGGCTATTTAATAGCCTGTGTATGTAATTCAGAAATGCTGAATACAATATCAATTTATATTTCCTGTGTTAATCTGTTGATGCTCTTAGATTTGGTATCAGAGCGAATTTGATTTCTGATGGAAGCATTGATTTATTTTAAAGGGCAGACTGCTATTTAATTGCCCTGTGATGAGAAGAATTTTATATTGGAGAATTAGTATTATGTGGTATTTTATTTTTGCATACACCCATCCACGAATGTATTCCTCAAATGGTGATCACAATTTGGCCTGCGGCGGGTTTCACAAATTGCCGGTGCAACAGATGTGCTACGTTGGAAGTTTTTCTAGTACAGTGCGTTGTATCATGCATTCAATCAAATCTCCAGCAGAATTTTTTTTCCACGTTTAAACCTACAGCCGTCTTTTAAAGTTGACAGAAAGATTTTTTGTATTTTGCACAGGACCTGATAAGTTTTTTTTTTCGTCTGATTGAAATGTTTCAACCCAATTACATGGAGTTTCTGCAGTATTGAATCAACATTCTTTGTGCTTAGTTGGCAGAACATCGATATTTCAAATGTGCAATAGTTTGTTTCAATGTTATTTGAATCATTTCGTACTTCCTATATAGTCCCAATGTTTCAGTGGGGCCAGCAGTGGCCATCTGTAAAGCTTATCTCTGTTTTATACAGCCAAGCATTCCTGCACAGCCAAGTTACACTACCTCTGAGGTTTTCAACGTGGCTCAAGGATTGTCTGCCAAATCATGGACCAATTGGTCCGTGGAATGGGAAATGAAATTGAATTCTTCATGGAAGCTTGGATACGCAATGTATTCAATATTTAAAGCATTGCATTTGTGATTGCATCCTTGTTTTGGAGTCATTATTTAATGATTTGCACCAGCTTGTAATCTATATTGTGTAAAGATTGCAAAAGGTCTGGTCACGATTTAGTAGATTTGTGAACCTGCAAAGATTGGTCGAGCTTTCCAGGACATTGTGCATCTTCATGGTCTTCATTGTGCATTTGGTCTATGGTAGTTGTCCAAATCAATTGCCAACTGATTCGCGCATGTTCATTTTCATTTTCAAAGTATTGGATCAAAGCTGAGTAGATCTTGAGTTCCAAAATAATGGATGGCGTGATTTGAGCTTTAATAAATTCGTTTATCGTTTAGTCCATAGTGCATTTAAGTCAAGTTAAGTAAATGTATATAAATAAGTTTTTTTTGGAATCGAGTTTATATTCAAACAAAATCATTATTGTTGTAAAGTGTCTTAGTCATTTGTAAGAGTTTTAGTGATGTTTAGTCAAAGTCATTTGGTATTGTCAAATAGTCAAATTCAAGAGTCGTATTTTGGAAGGTGAAGAGTCATTTAAATTTTCTAGTCATATCAAAATTGTCAATTTAGTGTTATTGTCCTTCAATGTCATATAGGTGATTTTAGGATTTTTTAGTTGTTATCAAGAGTTAAAGTCATGTAATTGTAAAAGTCCAAAAATAAAAAAAAAAATTGCCTTTCAATTTTAGACGCATTTTCGGTGGAATCCGACGTCTAATTAAGGTGTGTAATTTTTGAGCCCCATGATCACATTCGGCTGAGTTAGCAGCAGATCTAATGGAGGAAGGAGGCATCGGAGGCTGGAGGTCAGACAGCGACCTCTCGTCAGTCACCAACGACGGGGCCGCACAGAATGATTTGGTGGCACAGGTGTGCAGTGTGAGTATATGATTTTCAGTGTGGTTTCCATTTTCTCAGAGTGATTCTGTTTGCAGTGTTCCTGTTTTGTGTGGTATTTGATGGATGTTGGAAAGAAAGTTGTGTTGGAGCGCAGATGACTGTCAGTGATCCTCTGACTGACTTGGTCCTCTGACTGCCGTACTTCGTTGGAAGATGGTCAGCTAGGAGAATACGTTCACTAGCATTAGTGACCATGTGCAGCAAGACCTAACTAGCAAGATCCATTCAGGAGTATGTTCTTCGATGCAGTTTGCTTCTCAGTATCTATATGAGTGGAATTTCACATTGTGGGGGGGAATACATACCAATGTTCCATTCCCATTCTGCACCCAAAACGACTTAGTCAAGGAAAGCTTCCAGTGGCAGTGGCAGTTTTCTATGCTGTTCGAGATCGAGTGGCAGCGATCAAAGACAGAGACTACAATTAAGAACATTACGATTCTTATAGGAAGTAATGTGAAATTTTTTCAGTATATCTTCTATTGTGCAGTTTTGTGATATGCATGTTGTGTTTCCTACATAATTCCCTGATGTATAAGCATAGTGGTGAACAGTAGCACCAGAGTAAGTCAGTTCATGGATCTTGAAAGGGTTTGTGGGAGGATCCAGAAAACCACACGAGGTGGACAGTTGATGAGGTTCCTGTCACTTCAAGGTTTGTGGTAAGCCTGTTTAAAACCATGGAAGGAGAGAGCCTTTCTTTTGGATCAAGGTCATGAGTCACAGAGTTGGACATGCCACAGGGGTGAGCATACTGCAGAGGAGTGTGTGGATGTTTTTCTACCATGTTCGCACTAAGGGGGGGAATGTTAGGAATTATTATTAGTGCTCACATTATTATAAAAGTTAGATTATAATTATGTTGAGTTGATATTACAATTGTTATAATATATTGTTTTAACAATATATTATTATAGAGTTTTGTTGTACCCGTAAAGTTATAAACGGGTAAGTGGTTTGTTGACTTTCCTATTTTATAGGAAGTCAGTTTTCCTATGTATATGGCTATTTAATAGCCTGTGTATGTAATTCAGAAATGCTGAATACAATATCAATTTATATTGCATCCCACGCATATTCAATCCCCACCAGCTATCTCGGCATGACCTCGGGAGGTCGGGGGCGAGGAAGAGTTACTTGTAGATTCCCAAGCTCGCTTGTCACTTTTCTGTCATACAAAATTGGTGAACCCGACGTGAACTTTCTACCTTCTAGTTTGGAGTCAGATTTCTACTAGTTCTTTCAAATTAAGAACAACTCTTTCATCTTTACTACCTCATTAGCTTTCACCATCACCTTCGCTCCTTCCCATTATTCTGCAGGTATTCATATACCTCCTGAATATGTCAGGATTCGATGCATATGGTAGGCCTCTCTTAGGTCTTGAGGCATACTACGCTCAACTTAATAGACAGTCATCGCCCTCGCTCTCAGTATGGGGTGACAAATATTCAGATAACCAATTATCAACACAAACTCCATCTCCAAGGATCAGATATAAATCATCTTTCCAAACAGAAGAGTTGGATCAGCTTCGCTCAACAAACAGAGCCTTCAGGCTCGAACAACATGATGCTCACAGGAGACTCTAGCTCATCTCCTCAGGTACTACTTAGACCATAAATTAGTAGACAATCTGAACCATACCTAGGTTTAGATGATGAACATTTGGTACGTTATGTTAGGAATGAACAACATTCTCGAAGTATGTACCCACCTGTAGGAGGTTTACAAACACAACCTGAGGTCTCTTTTCAAGAAAATACCTCCATGCCACTACATATAGGAAATGCCCTCGGGGAAACTTGGTAGGGCAGTGATCAATTCATAGCAGGATATCACATGCCTATACAACACCATGATATACAACAAAACACCGCTAAGACAAAGCACCGTGATTTCACCAAATGAAGTCATTTCAATGTTAGTAGAAAAAGTGAGAGGGTTAGAACTTGCCCAAGCAAGTCAAAATTCTCAATTCATGCAGGCAGGAAGTTCTAATCCTCCACACCATCCTAGCCAAATAGACCTCCTCACAGGAATAGGTACGTTAGGCGTGACTCCTCAGTATTCACAACAAATGCCGATTAGAACCACTGTTTCTAACACCATTCCAATACCTCCCAGTCTGGTACAAAATAATCCATTCTTGGACAATACCCCTTCATACTTAAACATGTACTCCAAATCACCACAAGGGGATATGTTCTCCTCTCCCTGTATTTTTACTCAACCACATGGGTTCCCTTATGCTCCTACCAATGCATATGCAACGCCATATCAACAATCCATTCCATCGCTGCTCCCTCAGCAGGCACCATCAATGGTCGAAACCTATGTGATAGGGACTTACTCAGAATATTTGAAAGAGCCCTTAGATTTCACCATACGAAGCGTCATGCTTCCAAGACCTCTTCCCGATTTTCCCAAATACAAAGGTGAGGGAGATCCAAATGCACATATCAAAGCTTACGCTACAGCCATCCGAGAACTACTCCCATGGGATGGGGTTGTTGCTAAAATATTCCCCAAAACTTTGGAGGGCATCGCTCTCGATTGGTATTATAGAATACCTGAGGCTTCCATCCATTCGTTCAAGCAACTCGTGTCAGAGTTCATCAAGGCCTTTGACATGAACAAACTATTAAGGACAGGAATCAGGGAATTCTTGCACATTAAGCAAGAACACAATGAATCTGTCACCCATTTCATCCAGAGGTGGCACACAGTTCTCTATTCTTCAGCAAGTGCTCCGAACATGGATCAGATGGAACTATGTGATCTATTCCTTCATTCTCTCAGCAGAGAGGTAAAGGAAGAAGTCCAGAAGTTCCCACTAAGAACTTACGATGAAGTACTTGAGAGTGCTCTCCGAATAGATCAAGCGGCAATTGATAGTGGTCGCAAGACATATGGAGCAAATGGGAGGTTAATCACCTCCAACCAAAACACTACAACTTATCCTACTATCACGAATGTCAATCAAGGACCTAAAATTCTTAACAAAAATCACGGAGTGACAACAGATGGAGTAACTGATCAGGCTAGAAAGACAAACGTTGTGAATACTCCACCACAAATAAACAATCAACGAAACAACAACTTTACCCCGACAATCAATGCAGTGGATTTTAATCATCCACAGCAACAACAACAACAATGACGATAAATTCCTACATAAGATTCAAGCCAAAGCTCAACTGGTTATCAAAATCAAAATCAAAATAAAAAACAACAGACACAAAACTTTAATAGGCAACGGTTTGATCAAAGTTTTGGGCCACAATACGCACCAAACCAACAAACTAGGAATTACAATCCTAATTCGTATTGTGGTTTCCACAAAATTCGGGGCCATGACACTAGAACGTGCCGTGACTACAATAAATTCATGCAACGCTTGCCAGATGAACAAAGACAACTTTTCATAGATATGTTCTTGGCAGATCCTACGTCACCAGCACCAAATACTTTTACAGGGGTAGTTTCCCCTCAAAATGCACCCCTCAAGATCTTTAATGATCCACTCCCAAATCACAACAATAACAAGTTAAATCCAAGTGGGACAAACAAGGGTGTAATTGCAGGAAACAATGATCATGAGGCTTCAACTTCGCTAAATCCATTAGTTGCGCCACAACTAGGAAGTCAACCACGACCTAAGATAGTCGGTTTAGTGGAGTTAGATGCCGAACTACCCATAGAAGCTGTAACAAGGACACGAGAGTATTCCTCTCAGCTAAGTCCAAGCTACCCGCTAGAAACAGACAATATCCAACAAGTATTAACAAAACCCGTAGGTGCTTATGACTTAATTAATGATCTAACAAAAACCTTCTCGCACATCTCCTTTTTGGATTTATTAAAGAACTCTCCTGCCCACAGGGCTGCTCTTTTAGAGGCATTGGGTTTAGGTCATTTAATTAACATCACTCCACCTCCTGAAACACAGGTAAATCATATAGACTTTGATATCCATCCTCCGGGGCAGCCGGATAGGGACACCGAATTCATATTCGAAATAAACAAAATGCCCACAGACGCTGAGATTGCACGCCGAGGTGATCCAGCCTTACATTTGCAAGTATGGGTTTATAACAACTATGTAAAGCGTGCAATGGTAGACGATGGGGCAGCGGTTAACATAGTCCCCTTCTCTTTCCTTCAAAAGCTAGGGTATGGAGAAACAAATTGTTCCACAACCCGAAATACGCTAAGAGGCTATGACAGCCTTAAAGCCACCTCGATTGGAACTATAATATTACCGGTCACCTTAGGACCCAAAACCATCCTGACTGAGTTTTATATTATAGATCGGGAAACTAACTATAATATGATCCTCGGCCGACCATGGATACACCGCATGAAGGCAATCCCTTCTATGCTATTTCAAGAAGTAAGGTTTTTACACTTAGGAAAGATATTCGTAGCCAAAGGTGATCCAAAACCATTCGATGTACACCTAGCTGACTTAAAGAAAAGACCAGGCATGCACTCGGAGTTTGAACTCCCAACAAACCAACTTAATAAACCTACCGACGTAAAACCAGAAGAAAAGTTGGTACCTATGACAGATCTTGAAACTATAAGCCTAGCCAAGGCAACCCCAGCCCCCAAAGATGAGGCTAACACTATAGAAACAATATCATTAGTAACTAATGCAAAAATTGTTGAATTACTAGAACAGGATCTACCAATGTTCCTACCATTTGATTCTGTAGGCATGGGGTGCACCCTAGGTGTTGGCTCTCTTCCAGTAGTGGATCTCTGCATGATAGAAGTAGAGAACGTTAACACAACAAGTGTCCCAGCGCCCATGTTCCCAGCTAAGTATTGGACTCTCCATTTTGATGGAGCTAGATGCCGTTACGGAGCTGGGGCAGGTGTAATCCTTACTTCTCCCAAGGGAAAAGTCCTACCATTTTCCTTTAAGCTAAAATTTGAATGCACTAACAACGGTGCCGAGTATGAAGCCCTTCTCCTTGGCCTCATCCTAGCTAAGAGAATCGGTGTTGATAACATCAGAGTGTTAGGAGACTCATAATTGGTAGCAAACCAAGTCTCTGAGATATATGAAACCAAAGCCGAGCACCTACAACTCTACAAAACAACTGTATTGAATTCAAGCAAGGAGTTTGACTTCATATCAATTGAAGCAATCCCACGAGAATAAAATCTTCCTTGCTGATTCAATAGCAACCTCAGCATCACACTTTACTCCAAACAGTAAGTTAGAGGATACCCGTTTCATGGTATCCCTTCGTGATGAACCATTGATAAAAACAATGTCAAATCCTCTTTTAAATAGAAATGAAAACAAATCTGCTATCCTAGACCACACCGATAGTGATACAACCACTCTTGATTACTTAAACACCTATGTGGCATTACATCTCTCCCATCACGTGATAGATTTGTCCTTAATCCCACATTAATCTTCCTATTACGGGAATCCCATGACAGAGCTTCCCCTACAAAAGGAACTCACCATATACACAGTCGAGAATGGAGACGAGCTGGAGCTACCCCCAGCCCCGCCTGAGTTTGAAGAAGGTAACGCTTCTTTAATCAAAGAAACAATTGATATTAACATCGGAACGGAAGATGAACCAAGGATATTGAAGTTAGGATCCTTGTTAACTCCATTAGAAGTAGAAATACACACTCGGATCCTCAAGGAACATCAGAAGGCTTTTGCATTTAATTATAAAGAAATGACAGGGGTTGCACCCCACGTTGCGGTACACAACCTCGTCACTAAATCAGATGCAAAACCAATTAAACAAAAATCGAGACCAATGAAACCCAAGGTAGCTCCCATGGTAAAAGAGGAGGTAATAAATCTCCTCCAAGTAGGATTCATCAAACCAGTCGATTACTCTCAATGGGTATCTAATATCATTCCGTTCTAAAAAAGAATGGAAAGATACGCATCTGCATAGACTTCTGAGACATTAACAAAGCATGTCCTAAAGACGACTTCCCATTACCATCTATAAATGTCATTGTTGATGCAACAGCTGGATTTGAGCTTTTATCTCTCATGGATGGATTCTCGGGATACAATCAAATCAGAATATCTGAACAAGATCAAGCTAAAACCACATTTATAACTCCTTGGGGAACCTATTGCTATGTTGTTATGCCATTCGGTCTCAAGAACGCTGGTGCTACATACCAGCGGGCTATGACGTATATATTTCATGATCTTATTCATAAAATTGTGGAATCCTACGTAGATGACTTGTTGGCTAAGGCCAAGAAGCGTTGTGACCATCCGGAAGTACTTCGCATCATTCTTTCACGTCTGATAGAATACGGAGTCACGCTAAATCCAGAAAAATGTGTCTTTGGTGTGACAGGAGGGAAGCTCCTAGGTTACATTATATCATCACGCGGGATCGATGTTGACCCAACCAAAATTAAGGCTGTTCTCGAAATGGTCCCACCTTCGGATGAATCTGGAATCAGATCATTTCTCGGAAAACTTGGTGCAATCCGAAGATTCATCCCGGATTTAAGTTTCGACATTCATCCAATCAACAATCTACTCAAGAAAGATTATAGCATTGATTGGACCAAGACTGCAATGAAGATTTCAACGCAGTTAAGCATTTCTTGTTATCACCACCTACGCTAATGCCACCTAAGCCAGATCACCCGTTAATTTTATATTCACGAGCTACCAATGTCTCGCTAGCCTGTATGCTGGCTCAAGAAGATGATGACAAGAGGGAACGCGTGATTTATTTCATTAGCCAAACATTGCTCGACTATGAAACATGTTATACACAAGCAGAACGAGAATGCCTCGCCATAGTCTTTGCAACCAAACACTTAAGACATTACATGTTAAATCAAGAAACAAAGGTCATGGTAAAAACAGACCATTTACGAACTTTCCTCACGCAAGGGTCCTTGTCTAAAAAGGCTGGGCGCTTTATAACCTTAATGGGTGAATTTGAATTAACATTCGTAAATCAGAAGTCGGTTAAAGGACAAATCATCACGGATTGGTTAGCTGATAATCCATTAGATGGAGGTGATCTAGTAGATCTGGACTTTCCAGATGAGTGCGTATACTACATCGAAACCCGACCTTCTATCTCTGAGTGTCCTTGGTATACCGATATTATTAATTATATCATGGACCATACATATCCAGAAGGTGCTACGCTACAACGAAGAAGGTGGTTACGCATTATCGTAGCCAAATACGTCATTATAGAGCAAGTGCTCTATCGAAAAGCATTCGATGGAATGCTTCTAAGATGTGTCGACACAGAAGAATCCAAGAAGATTCTCCACGAATCTCACAGTGGGATGTGTGGAGGCCACTTCGGTGGCCATGCCACCACTCGTAAAATACATCGAATGGGCTATTTCTGGCCTACTCTAGAACACGACGCAGTAGAGTTTGTACGAAGGTGTCATAAGTGCCAAGAATTCTCCCATGAGATCCACATGCCGGCACAAGCTCTACAACCAATCGCTACTCCATGGCCCTTTTCTACGTGGGGCCTAGATTTAATAGGGAAATTCTCTCCCTCATCTACAGACAGCCATAATTTTATAATCACGGCCACCGAATATTTTACCAAGTGGGTAGAGGCTATGCCTCTTACTACTGTACCGGGTTCTGTAATCACCAAGTTCATTTTGAACCAAATCATTTGCAGGTATGGTGTCCCACAAATCATTATCTCAGATAATGGAACTTCTTTTAAGAATGACGAAGTTCACGAATTATGCAATAAATTTAAAATAAGCCATCATACAGCCTCCTTATATTACCCTCAAGCCAATGGACAGGCTGAGGCGACAAACAAAACATTAAAAGCCATTCTCCTTAAAACGGTGAAAGAAAACAAACGAGATTGGCATTTGAAGTTATATCCGGCCTTATGGGCCCACCGAACCTCAATAAGAACACCAACAGGAGTGACTCCTTTCTCGCTAGTATTCGGGGCAGAAGCAGTTCTCCCGCTTGAGGTTGAAATACCCAGTCTCCGCATTTCATTACAAGGGATTCTGGATGAAGACGCTTATAGAGAAGCACGTCTTTCCCAACTAGAAAGCCTAGATGAAGCTAGGTTAGATGCTGAACAGCGGCACAGAGTCTATGCTGACCGGATGTGCCGGTAGTATAACAAGAAGGTCTATGAACGTGACATATATGAAGGTGATCTAGTTCTAAGGCTAGACAGCCGGATCGACAAAAAAACCGGCGAAGGAAGGAAGTTCCGGCCCAAATGGTTGGGCCCATACCGAGTCATGAAGGACTATGGAAATGGTGCATACCTCTTATGTACGCTAGAAGGTGAGGAATTTGGTGAAACAGTCAATTCCCTACACCTCAAATGATTCTACGCGTAAGCAACTAGCACTACTTATAATTATATCTACATTGCATCTTCATATAGATTAGGATCATTTTGTCCGCTTGTTTCGTACAAAAATTGTGATCAAGGAATTTTGTTCTCAAAGCAATTCATTACAAACTCATGATGTTGTTGGCATAAACACTCTAATCATACTTCTCTATTTCCATGATATCATCAAACTATTTCGGAATCATTTCATCAAATAAAGCTAGATATGACAAAGTCTTAACGGTAACCATGCCAAGATCTGCGGGTTTATTCTCACTTTTGGTTTCTTCTTAGGATAGGTGTCTTGCCTATGGTCTGTTCTAGAAGCTTCATCATGTCACATCTATCCCGTATGTATATCTCTTTGGAAATAAGAACACACTGACATTTTACTCAAATAAACAAGTCAAATATAGATCAAACAGAAAATTTTAAATTTACACATTTCCTTGCCCCACCAACCTTCGGTGATGAGCTTGCGTCTCTTACTAGTGACGTAGGGTTGGGAAAGGATGGAAATGCCCTTACTCGCCTATGCCTTGCCTATGGTGATAAACCCACGCTTCTTACTAGTAGCGTGGGGCAAGGTGTAGGGGGTCCTCTTGACAAACAAATGTAAAAGGTCATAGACAAACAATTCAAATCTTGAAGTCTTGAGTCAAAAACAAATGAATCAGATGTTCAAAATTCCAAAAGAGTTAAAATCCTAAAAACCCAGATTTTGTCTACCATGTGGCCATCTACGGATCTAAGTCTAGATAAACCGCAAAGCAAGTTGCATCCCAAAACTATGAAGTCACTCGAGTGGAGTAAGCTTGTAGCATCCTAATTTGGTTCCACCAAAGCTTTGTCTATCTCTCATCACTACCATTTCAACACATTTCATAACTTGTGCCCTTTCTAGCTCTCGGTGATGAGCCCTCACATCTTACTAGTTGTGTGGAGTTAGGAGAGGGGCAAGTTTATCTGCTCATCATACCAGTTTGTCTTCACCACTTTGCCAAAACAAATATGAAGTATCCAAAATTGCTTACAGAAACTAAGATTCAAAATCACATTATATCTACATTATCATATATCAGCATCATGAAATACAAAAAGAAAGTAAACACTTGCATCATTTGTTCTCCATTGCATACATTCTAAAGAGCATACAAGCATAAACATCATAATTTACATGAGGAAATTGGAAAGGAAACAAAGCCATAAATGCCAAAAGTCTGATCCAAAAAGAATATATATATATATATATCAAAGTTTCTGTACAATGCCATCATGCGCTAAGCATGGTCAAAACGCTCAAAGAGCCCGGGATATACAAAAGAATATATCATACAAAATCTAGGAGAGCCAAGTGGCTTCTCAACCCCTATGAGACCCCTCCGAAGGTGCACGCCCACGCCTAGGACTCCGGCTACGCCGGCGCTCTGAGTGCACGGAGGGCTCAGGATCCCGAGGGGCAGCCGCAGTCTCGCCACGAGAATGACTCCTCATCAGGTGCTCGGCTGTCCTATACCCCGCTAGCTCCGTGCGGAGAGTCGATACCATCCTGGCCACATGCCAGACTGGGGAAAAGACATGTCAGTGTGTCTACTAGCTGCTGAGGGCTCCCCAGCATCCACAGACAACTCTGTGCGTGTCCTCTCCATGGGGATCATCAGGGTATCAGTGCATACCCTGCGAATCAAGTCTCGCCACTCATCGGCGGTCTCTGCAAACAAAGGAGAAAACAAATTAGAAACAAAACAAGAGATAAAATACAAGATAAAACAAAAGGAGAGATAGTAACTAAGGAAATCCTAATTAAAAACAAACATTAAAAGGAGGGATGGTAACTTACTCGGATCACCAGGCCTCCAGGATGGATCTCTAGGGTCAGCACCTGCCACAGATGCCGCCGCTGACTGAGGTGCTCCTCCTGTGGCTGGAGCAACGTAGCACCCCGCAATGGACTCATCCTCCCCACCATGGCCCTGGGAGAGTGGCTCCTCTGAAACCAGAGTCACCCTCTCTGCACTCTGCTCGGCCCTCTCTGCCTGCATGATATCCTGAGTATCATGCCACTCAGGATCAGTCTCCTCCTCTGTCTCTCCCCCTGTAAACTCCTCAGACTCGAGTCTATGTCAATGGGGTCATCGCTGCTATGGGCAGGACCCATGGCAATCTGAAGCAAGGGTGCCTGAGGCGCACCGGCTCTCCCTCGAGCACGTACTACCCTCCTGGCCGCAATAGGAATGCCAGGAGTAACAACTGTCCAACCCCGGCCTCTAGGACCCCCTCTGGCCTCTCGAACTGACCTGTATACTGGCGCTACCGGGGGAAGCATGCCCATGTAGGGTAGGCCAAACTGCTGAGGAACTCGGCCAAAGGGGTGTATCTCCACTCACCCCACTCTGTCAATAAGCTGCCCTGTGGTGGAGCAGGAGATCAAAGTAAGAGCCTCCTCGCCCCATATGCCTGCCATGGTCTGATATGGTGTGGCCTCCATGTCATCGGTGGTCAAAGAAGCAACTGGCTGATGAGGTGCTCTGAGCACCGACATATCTGTCCATCTAGCTGCCCTCACAGCTCCAGGATCTGTCACCTCTACACCTCTGCCATAAGGGATGAAGTGCTCATAAACCCAACTCATGACCAGGGTCGGGTGGCTCAAGGACTGCCCCTGTAAACGGACTACCCTGTATAAATCATGGTAGGTAGTCCCAAGTATATCTGCTCCCCAGGCATATATCCGGCCATGTCCCTCTATCTGTGCAATGATGGGGGACCAGCAGTATAGCAGTGTGTCTCCTCCCTTGTCCCCGATCAATCTCGAGGCAAGGATCCCCATAATAGCCTGGCGAAGCAAGGGGATGGGAAAACTAGGAATGGATCGAACTCTGACCCCCTTCTTCGAACCCATGGAGATGACTGCATCTCCCATATAAGTGGCCCACTGTGCTATCTGGGCCCGCGAACCTGCTGTCTCAAGGGTCAGACGTCTCCCAATGATCGGGACCCCCAGAATGTGATAAACATCCTCCAAAGTGATGGTCCACTCACCGCGGACCCCTGGTAATCAGAAGGTGTTCCGATCAGCATCCCAATAGGAGAATAAGTCACAAAGAATGTGACTGGATGGTGCAACATGTGGAACGCGTGAGATACGTAGTATCCCGGCCCTCTGAAGAGTGTCCTCCTCATCCTGTGAAAGTGCATCTAGTACTGCTGGGAGCCAGTCACACTCTCTCTCTCGGCTCCACCGAATATACTCCTCTCTCACCTGCATACACCCAAAAACACACAAAACAGAGCAAGTTAGCATCCGAGTAATATTAGAAAAATCATGAAAACACATAGAAATGCTAAAAATGCAAAAACAATCTCAAACAGATGTTCTTTTGGCATTCTGTGCAAAACCGCCGCCCTGAGCAGGGAGGCGGTTTCGTAACCACCGCCTTAAGGGTGGCGGTCTTGTAACCGCCACCCTGAACAGGGCGGCGGTCGTGTAACCGCCGCCCTGGGCAGGGCGGCGGTCGTGGCCCGAAAACCCACGCGGGTTTTTAAACCTAAAAAAGCCTAAAAACACCAAAAGAGGACCATTTTTACTAAAACAAGGCCTACCCAGTAGGCGCCCCCCCTAGATGGACCTTTTGAACCTAACATTTTCAAAAATTACCCCCCCATGACAAAGATTTTAGCATTTTAAAATTAAGGGGGTGAAAAGGATAAATTGAAGAAAACTAACCTGTGATCTCGCGGGTCGATGTTCCGCTCGCGGAGGCATGATCACTATCCCATCACGAACGTTTTGGCTCTACTCACGCAAGAAACCGTCACCGTGGGTCCCAGAGCTCAGAATCAATCAAATCAACTCGCGCAAATGAATAGGAAAATGGGCCCACTTTCATATATATAGCAACCTGACTTGTTTTAAAATACCTTTTTTCGCAGGTTTGGAGCACCGACGGAGGTAAGTTCTTACCCCCGCACAAATGGTACGTCCTCATTTCCTATTATTTTAGCATTTATTTTCCAATCTATCTTGTCTATCTGCACTTGAGTTCTCTTTTCATTTTGCAGGTGGCGGGAATTTTGGATGGCGTCATTTCGACACACGGACGTATCAGGTATAACTTTCAACTTCCCATTTCGGGACCGCCATACTCGGACCCACCGTTTTACGCCTCTTCATGGCTAAAACGCTTCTCCGAGGGGGCAATATGTACGTACCCAAAATTGTAAGGGTACTGCACCATCGGAACAACGTAACACGTACCCCAATGATGATACAGGTCTCCTCGCAAGGTGTTCGGGATCCAGAAAAGCTCTCCAAGTATGCGTTAACATCCCGCATGCCCCGCTTAGCCCCCACGTGCTTTGTTTTTCTCTTTTTCCCTCTTTTCTTGGCCTTTTTCTCTTCAGTTACGAAACCGCCGCCCTGCCTGGGCGGCGGTCTCGTGACCGCCACCCTGCTCAGGGCGGCGGTCCTGTAACCGCCACCCTGCTCAGGGCGCGGTCCTTTACGCATTTTCCAGAATGCTCTTTTAACATGACTCACGTAAAAATCAACGATTCACCAGCTTTTTTTCACCGCCATAAGCTTGCATTAATGATTCTGGTTCCCTGGAATAGTGTTTTGCCATTGTTTATAGTTTAAGAGTTCTATTTGGTTTTTACCTTGGGTAAATGCAAATGCTATAAATAGATGGCTTGTGCTAAAGCAAATGCCCCCTCAAATTTGCCTCTGAATTTCTCATTGCAATAGATTAGTCTTTCATTTTGCTTAGAATTCTTAGTTTCTTTCATTGCATGCCTAGTTAGTGTTGTTTTG
The DNA here is from genome assembly GCA_019776745.2 of Taxus chinensis. Taxonomy (NCBI): domain Eukaryota; kingdom Viridiplantae; phylum Streptophyta; class Pinopsida; order Cupressales; family Taxaceae; genus Taxus; species Taxus chinensis. The sequence continues at coordinate 436,924 of JAHRHJ020000321.1, read as the reverse complement.
CTGTTAGGAAGCCACATATCCATCTTGTGCAAATGCTGTTGATATTTTATCCAATCCATTGGAGTAAAATAGTTTGTTTTCAATAGGAAGCCATTAAAGTTGCAGGTTTTGTTCTTCAAACAGAATAGTTTCAGGTTCTGGACGTTTTATGTTGCATGACTCGCAATAAATCCCGCTAGGAATTGCATAAGCCAAGCTCTGTACTCTTGCGCTATCCCTCTCCTACTCGCATTGTATTCAGTCTGTATCCTAAGCTGCCTTTGTCCCAATATCTACTTTCTGTTGATGCTAGCATTACACGCTTTTCTGGATCCACGTGAACACGAAGGAACGAGGAGATCACACTGAGGGGACAAGATCACACACACCATCGATTCGCCACTGTTCTGCAGAATCCAGGTTCTAGCTTTCAAAGTTCTAATTAGAAGCATATCAAATAGAGTAGCCAATCACTTTATTTTAGTCAATTTTACTTTTGATATTGCCAGGGAAGCTGTGGGGATTGATAGTTTCTGAGAAACTATGATTCATTCCTCACTTCTGAGGTAGGATCGAGAGTCTTGCAAATAGACTAGATCAATTTATTTCATTATTTAGAATAGGTTCACAGTTGCACAGAAAAATAACTATACTCGGTTATCTTGTTTGTTTTAATTTGTTATTTTAGCTGTCAATTCTAGATATGTTAAACAATTTCTCTTTTAAATTCATTCAAATAGTTCATCAGAAAATACAAAAATAGAGAAATCATATATGCTATAGATATACTTCACGTAGTTAAATTTCACTTTGTTGCAGTTAGATTTACATTGTTGCTTTTGTATGACAATCACAGGACCTAGAGAGCCCAGGGAATACGTATTTGAGCCAATCGTACCCCAACCCAATCTCATCACAGCCATAACTAATATAGATCAAAATCTCAGGATCCAAGTCTTCCAAACAACGGTAAGCTTACAACAAATCAGTTCCAACTGCAAGCGGGTTAAACATAGAAGACGACCAAGCACACACATTTTGGTCAAATCAACCAAACTACAGATTACCCTAGATTCATATCCGCATGACTGTAGAAGGTTTTGAAAGAGAGAAAACCTTTGGTTGTGATCCTTTGGTCCCACAGCCAGACGCAGGAGATACTCTCACAGATATAGATACCAGCTTGAGAATTCAGGTTGCACAAACACCTGTAAGATATTCTGAGAAGATCACACAATTATTGATTCTGAATATAGAAGCTGAAAAGGCATATGACTATTGGATACTAGGGATTAGGGATTGATTCCATACATGACCATAGCAGGACCACAACAAATACGAATCTACGGTTGTGACCCACAAATCCCACAGCCCAACGAGCCCATAGGTGAATCAGACATAGATGTTGGCCTACGTACACTAGTATTCAGATCTACTCCACTTCCACCTATCATCATCGAACAGTTATCCTTATTAGACATAGCAGCTAACAAAGCTAAGGAGTTCTGGACTAGGCCAGAGAATCACCCATAGAGTCAATTATATTTATCATCCACCTATGACCTTATCTGGAGACATACACGAAACTATCCCAGGACATTTTCCACGTATTCCACAACCTATAGACCGAATCACGCCAGAGCTCGATATTGATTGGAGCCTTCGAGCAGTCATCCTTGCTGATCGATCTATCACACCAGTTCAGGTTAGGAGGGCCTTCTTTGCCTTAGATTCACAATTTCCACTAGTGCGTGTTGAAGACATCAGATTGCCTAACTAGTTTTTCTGCATCCCACACATATTCCATCCCCACCGGCTGTCTCTGCACGACCTCGGGAGGTCGGGTGCGAGGAAGAGTTACTTGTAGATTCCCAAGCTCGCTTGTCACTTTTCAAGAAAGAATCAAAGCATCCTGACATACATTACCCGATGCCACATTTGCCTCCTTGTTTTCTTCTTGTTGTTTCTTCTTATCTCAAAGCTCCCAATAGTCCTTCTTTGCATGCCCAAACTTTCCACAGTGCCAACATACAATCTTACTCTTGGATTTTGACCTTGCCCGATCCTTTGATTTTTAACACAGTTTCTTATGGTCTGTCTCCCTCTAGTTTCCACTATCAAAGCATTACCTGAAGTAGAAGATTCACCAGAGCTTTTTCTTCGCATTTCCTCACTTAGAATCACCCCTACAACATCCTCAAACTTCAACTTCGAGTTAGCTGGAACTGAGTTGCTTACCGCCATTACTAGGCTATTCCAACTTTCAGGTAAAGAGCATAAAATTAATAAAGCCCTAAATTCTTCATAAAGTTCTATTGTAACTGAAGCTAGCATATTACAACCATATTAAATTCATTTAAATGATCTGCTACTGAACCATTCTCAGACATCTTCATATTAAAAAACTTTTTCATTAAAAATATCTTGTTAGAGGTAGAGGGTTTTTCATACAACTTCCCTAATGCATCCATTAGATATTTTGTAGTCTTTTCCTTTGAAACATTAAATAGTACCGAAGATGCAAGACACATCCGGATTGTTCCAAGTGCCTTCCGATCCAACAAATCCCATTCTGCATCTGTCATACTCGAGGGTTTTTTCACCTTCTCAGACAACAAAATATAAAGATCTTTCTGATAAAGGTAATCTTCCATCTGCATCTTCCAAAGACTAAAATTATGCCCGTTGAATTTATCAACCCTAGATCTTCCATCATCAGCCATAGCTCCCACTCAAGATAAAAATTTCACTAATATGATTCAACACTTCAGGAAACCAAACCAGGCTCTGATACCAATTGTTAGGAAATAAGAGATAAAATATGTAGAATAATCCCTTACAGAATCGCAACAGTAGAAACTAATATGCAGAAAATATTACAGATCTCAAATAAAAGTGCAGAATAAAATAACACAACACAAAGAGACAATATTTAACGTGGTTCACCCAATTTGGGCTACGTCCACCAAGAATCACTTGCTCAGATTTTATTACAAGCCTCCACTCTCTCAATACAATACCCAGATCCGTTTGGAGCTATGCTCAACAAACTCTACAGAATTCACACCCGAATTCAAAACACATATGCAATGTTACATAATACCTACCATATGCATAAACCATATAAATAGACAACTGCTTAAGTAGTTTTACAAAACCGTGGGTATCAAAACCATGGGCTATAAACCTATGGGTCAAAACCTATGGGTCACCTGAAAATACCACCCATATGAGAAAAATTGTCACATTTCCTAACGGTATATCGGGCAACATGAGTTAAGGCCAAACCACCCATGAAAAAACTTCAGGGGCTGTGCCCCCTTAAACCCCGGCAAGACTCTTTCTATAAAGAGTACCACTCTTAATGTAAAGAAGGTGTACCAACTTTCTCACATGATGAAAACCTATTGCAACCAAAGCTAGCATATTGTCAACCCTTGTGATTGAAATATTTAAATGATCTGCTACTGAACCATTCTCAAAGAACATATTTCATAGTTGAACAACTTTTTCATTAAAAATATCTGTACAAGAGGCAGAGGGTTTTTCATACAACTTCCCTAATGCATTATTACATTTTTGTAGTCTTTTAGAGTTTAAAAAATTAAATAATACCATATGTAAGACACATGTTATGGATTGTCCAAGTGCCTTCCAATCCAACAAATCTCATTCCTGCATCTGTCATACTCGAGGGTTTGTTCACCTTTCAGACTAACATAGAAACTATAAACAGATCCTTTTAATTAAGGTAATCTTCCTCTGCATCTTCCAAAGACTGAAATTAGAAGTCCCGATTGAATTTATGAACTCCTAGATCTTCCATCATCTATCATAGCTCCCACTAAGATAAAAATTTCCCTGTTATTCAACACTTCAGCAAACCAAAACCATGAAAGATACCACTTGTTAGGAAATATCAGGATAAAATATGCATGAATAATCCCTTATGTAATTGATCGCAACATAGAAACTAATATGTAGAAACTTATTACTCTAGATGATCAAATAAAAGTGCAGAATAAATAATGCACAACACATTTGAGACATATGTTTAACGTATTATCACCCAATTTGGGCTAATATTGAACACCATGCATAATCACTTGCTCAAATTTTATTACAAGCCTATTTACTCTTTCAATACAATACCCAGATCATATTTGGAGCTATAGCTCAAAAACTCTGTTGAAGAATTCACAAATCCGGAATTCAAAGAATTTTACATCCTGCATATGGATTTTTGTAATCATATGCATAAGACCACATAAATAGACAACTTAGTGTTGAAATTTTTTGATATGGTAAACCATATAGTGTTTCTACAAAACCATGGGCCATGCAATAGAACCATAGAATTATGGATCAAAAATCCCCCTCAATTTGAACAAAATTCCTACGAGTGGGTAAGCAATTTCAATTTAAATAGTGCCCATATGAAAAAAGTGTACATTTGTGTATATGGTAATAAACACTGTAATATGAAAAAGATTGAACCCAAACCCCCTAAAACTCTTTTGTAATCAATTCTAAAACATAATTTTAAGAAGGGGGATTCACATTAGAATTGTCCCCGATAAAATGGACTTGACATCCACTCACCCAGGCTGAGTTGAAGGCCTCAGACCACTTATGTAAAATTGATTATCCAGAGTGTAAAACACATGGAGAAGGTGTAATTAATAGTTAAACATCTAACATGAAGAACATTTTACTTCACAAACATGACAATGTAAATTTTTACCTATTAAAAGAGCTTATCGTAATATCACTTAGGTAAAGTCTTATCATGGTTGGACCTTATAGATCCCACTGATCTGAGTTATTGAAAGGTCTGATCAAAAATCAACATTGTTATAATATAACTATTCTAAGATTAGTAAAGACATGTTGCTTCTCCATTATCAATGGATTTTTACTTGATAGGAGTAGGCTTGAAATACATCGAGTGACATGTTCGATAATGATGTATACTTAGATGGAATTGGAGTATAATTTCTATGAATTGGATATAGATCAAAATTAAATGTTGCTCAAAAGGGGATAAATGTAAAAGCTCTTTACATTGATTTGGCATGGGAAGGAAAGTTATTGAATGTGGCCACTAATGGGACGTTTTCTTGGACCATAAATCTAATATTGGTTTACAAGAACATTCATAAGTCCCGCTAAAAATGGCAAACGTATGTTTTTGCCTAAACCATGGGTACTTGTAGACTGCAATAAAATAAAGGTTAGATAAATGGTTGAGTAGGAAAGATGACTATTCAATATTGACCTATTGTAGTTAGATCATCTAAATAGTGCTCCATGTACAAAATGCCCTAAGGATATGCCTCACATTGGAGTTTACATTCAGATTAAAGGGATTAGCATAAGTGATAAATTAACTTGTATCATAAATGTAATAACCTACAATAGTTATGATTATTCAAGTGATCAAGTGGAATCTATTGATGTCGTGAATCAACTAATTTCTGACCTATGATAGCCCTGGTTACATATCATGCAGAGTTGTGCAAAGTTAAATGATGGAGTGAGAGAATTTGTCTAGGACATACATGTGGATACTAACTTGAGCAGAGATGATGTAGACTCTAATGGAGAAAATCATGATCCTTAATAGCCGTGATAGGGGTCCTAGAATATAATTTGATAAACAATAATATTGCTTAGGATGAGATCTCTAAACAACAGTCATATTCAATTGGAATGGAGTAAGCCCAAATTCCATTAAAAGGCCATATTGAATTTATATCTACATGTCTATTACATGACTCTAGATGAGATTCTTCAATTAGTGGTGAATAGGAAATTCAGTGTCATCCTGAGGGATAAAATCCACAGTTTCTCAATGAACTTTTATTTCACTAAAAGGAGTACTATGATATTTTACAAAACATTGAGTCGAATTACAGGGACATCAAAAACATACTTAAAATTACCATGTTAGTGGTAATTTGTTATTTTAAAAATATGGTAGCATGATGGGGAGAAGTTAGACGCACTTAGTCTTCATAATGAATTTTTCTGATATTGAGATATATGAGACCCTTTCCTTGTGGCTGAATAAATGAATAAGTGTTGTGATGCAAGATTAATGAAATGTTTATGGCTTAAAGATGCTTCAGAAACTTGGCAATTGCTATACTCATGGGAGTAGTTGGATTAACCCATATTGAGGTCAGTTTTAATGTGATCTTGGATAGTATCTTGGAATTTTGTTTTGGTATACACACTTGCATATTCTGATTCAAAATGAGAGTGATGATTCCCGTTATCCTTGAGGATATTTAGAGCTAAGTACAGTGTAATTACAAGTGGTATCAGTCAAACCCACCATTCGAGTGTTAGCTATGATAGTCATTCTTGATTTTGTCAACCAGATTTAGTTTAGGCCTTCCATACTTGTGTGGGATGAAATCACCAATGAGATAAGTCTTGAGAAGTGGGTTTCGGATAAGTCTGGAATGACAATGATGAGCACCTGAGTTTGGATGATAACTAATCTTGAAAAGTGAATTTCTTTAAGAATCCTAATGAAAATGTCTGTTAATTTGGTAAGAGTGATGGTTTTTTTCTCTGGGTCAAAACCCTAATAGTGAAGTTCGATGCTTACATCATACAAAGGTGATTACTCAAATTATTTCTAAAAATATTATAATTAAAGTTGTAGAAATACCTATCTTTCTATATTTTCCCATGGAACCCTACATTCTTCATTTTATTAATGTGATGGATAATCGTATCCAAGATCCTAAGTAACCATCTTTTGAGCATGCTAGCTTTGTTCACTTAGCTTTGCTCCAACTTCAATGAAGTGCATATCTTTACAATGAGTAGGTGATCTTTTTGATGAAAGCTTTAAATTACCATATCGAAGAGACTAGGTTGAGCCAATATTATGTCTTTTTATTTCCCATCTGTTAAATCTATGAAGAATATGTAACCCTGGAGTATCAAGTTTCAATAAAATGTGCTACATGGGACCCTGGAATCCTATGTTACCTAAGTGTAACCCTCATTGTGATATGATATAGATGAAGGGTTTGATGTTTATGCACTTGCTTCAGAGTACAATGTTTACAACACATTACAAGAAGGTCCAAAAAGGAAGATATGGAAAATTTCTTAACAACAATCTAGGTCTTAGGAATTAGGACAAAGTAAGACTACATAATTTATCAGGCCATGAAAAATTTGTAAATGTTGAATAGCAAGATCCCAAATATAATGACTAGTGTTGATAAAAGGTATGCTTACAATAGAGACAACTTGAGATAGTGATTCTGGAAGTGGGAGCTTTCCATAAGGTGATACTTGCATTTTTAAGTGAATATGACTTTTGACCTTAGTTTTACGTTCAATCATTAATTATATATATTAGGATGGGATGGATATAGCCGACTTGTTGCTATCATAACTTAATATCATGATGTATCTCTTTTATATATGATCTATTATCATTGGTTGGTCGGCCTTGTTGATGGCCATAGCATAGGAATAGTATAAATAGGGGTTATAGGTAGTGGATGATCATTATGTTGAGTATTTGAGTCTTATTATATGTTTTGGAGGTTGCCCCCTCGAAGTGGCCAAGCTATTATACTTTCATATTGAGAGAATTTATCTACAATATTGTGTTATTTGGTGTTCTATTACTGGTGATAATCATAATTAATCAAGTAATTTCATTACAAGTGGTATCAGAGCTTGATCTCAGCCAGGACGACGTCAAACCCTAATTCTGAAGGTTCGGCTATATCTCAAGATTGGTAGCAAAATTTTCTGCAATTTTTTTTGTGGTGAGGTGAAATAAGTCAAGTAAGCTTCTCTCCAAATTTCAATAAGTTTTGACTTGTTTTGCAAAAGTTATTACGGTTCTATATTTATTCATAATTTGGCTCCCTAGGGCGTAATTTTTGGAAAATTTTCAAATTTCTTATATTTTTGGAAACCCTCCAAAAAATAGCTAGGGTTTCTATTTTATAAATTCCTATATTCGGCCAAAAAATTATGAAACCCTAAACCCTAAAATTATGCCCTATTAAGTCTACCCCTAGGCCCACATCCTTCGTCATGGCTGGTAGATCTACCTGAGGCCAAGGAAAAGGACAAGAAACTCTAGGAATGACCCCAAATAAGGAAGATATGGCTTCAGATTCTACTGGTTCAGGAGTATCTGAGGTGGTCATCCAACTTCAGGAAAGGGTAAACAATATGGTGAGTAAGGATGACCTTAATGTTGAGCTTCATCAACTGAAAGGTAGCCTTAGGAGTGAGATTCAGAAGGATTTTCATGCAATGCAGTAGGAGTTGTTGAATGCTATTTCTAATACAACTTCCAATGCTAGTCATATGGGTTCTACTAGAAATGGTCACACAGATCCAAATCACTCAAATCAGGGAGGATCCTTTAATCATTCAAGTGGATCTTCTCACCAATGGAGGGGCATGATTCCAAAAGTTGAAATGCGTAAATTTGATGGAAAGGATCCACTCAATTGGATTACCCAAATGGAAAATTTCTTTGATCTCCATCAGATCCCAGGAGGACAAAAGGTAACTGTGGCATCCTTATACCTAGAACCTGATCAATTTGTTTGGTATCGTTGGTTATGTGCTCAAAGGAAGAAGAATGGCCTAAATGTCACCTGGACAGTGTTCACTGAAGAGCTTCAATTACACTATAGTTCTAGTGTTTCTAAGAATTACTTCAGCCAATTAGCAAAGTTACGCCAAACTGGTTCAGTTAAGGAGTATGTCCATCAATTCCAAACTTTGTCCTTGCGTGTGGAGGATATTACAGAAGAGTATTTGAATGACCTATTTCTTGGGGGTCTTAAGGACCACATTGAGCATGAGGTATGCATGTTTAACCCACTCAAGGTTGCTGATTCTATTATCATGGCACGTCGAGTAGAGGAAAAATTTCTTTCCAGTAGAAGGCAGACCTTTTCTAGCATAAAAGATCGTAACACCTTGTCTCCTTCTTACCCTCAACCAATTCAATTGACACCTCAACAAATTGAAGAAAAAAGAGCCAAAGGGTTATGCTTTAACTGTGATAGCAAATATGGACCAAATCATAAATGTTCTGAGAAAAAATTGGTCTACATTGAAGGATCTGGTGATGAGGAAGAATATGAGGCAATATCAACAGAGGAAGTGGAAAAATTAGAGGAAGAATCTGGAGATCCTCAGCCCACTATTTCATGCCATGCTCTATCAGGTATTAGTACTCCACAAACCCTTCAAGTTGTGGGTTATCTTAAGAAGCAGAAGGTAACAGTCTTGATTGATTCAGGGAGCACACATAATTTCATCAATCATAAGTTGGCAACAAGACTAAATTGTTTCATCTACCCAGCACCTGAATTTCAAGTAATGATTGCAGATGGTGGCACAGTCCAATGTTCAGGTAAATGCCATAAAGTCAAAATCATGATGGGTGATTACACATTGGAATCTACGATGTTTGTTATTCCCATGGGTGGAGTTGATATTGTCTTAGGTGTTCAGTGGCTCACTACCTTGGGCACCATAGAGATAAATTTCCAGGAATTGTTCATGCGCTTTCATTCTGAGGGTAAAAAATTTGAACTTCGAGGTCTACAAGCTAAAGATCCTCTAGTGGTGAGTTCTCACCAAATGCAGAAGATTCTTAAAAAGGGGTCTGAAGGTTTTGTAGCACGATTATTCTCTATAGAAGTCCAACCGCAAATGAAGGTATTGCATCCTGATCTTCAAAAGGTTATTAATCAACATGTAGTTGTCTTCAAGGAACCAAGAGGATTGCCACCTGAAAGAGAGCATGATCATGCTATTCAGTTGATTCCAGGAAGCCAACCCCCCAACATCAGGCCTTATAGATATCCATATGTGCAAAAGAGTGAGATCGAGAAGATGGTGGAGGAAATGTTGGAAATGGGTATTATTCGTCACAGTCAAAGTGCCTATTCTACTCCCGTGGTGATGGTGCATCACAAGGATGGAAGATGGCACATGTGTCCAGATTACAGAGAGCTTAACAAGTTCACTATCAAAGATAAGTTTCCTATTCCCATCATTGATGATTTATTAGATGAGTTGCATGGTGCCATTTATTTTACAAAACTAGATCTGTGTTCTGGGTATCACCAAATTAGAGTCAAGCAAGAAGATATTCATAAGACAACTTTCAGAACTCATCAAGGCCATTATGAATTCCTAGTGATGCCATTTGGCCTTACCAATGCTCCCTCCACATTCCAAATCTTGATGAATTCAGTATTTAGACCATTCCTAAGAAATTTTGTCTTAGTATTTTTTGATGATATACTCATCTACAACAAATCATGGGAGAAACACTTACATCACGTCAATACTATCTTAGAAGTCTTAGAGAAACATCAACTTTATGCCAAGCCTTCAAAGTGTTCTTTTGGGGTACAGGAAGTGGAATACTTGGGCCATATTGTTTCTCATGAAGGTGTTAAGGTGGACCCTCACAAGATCCAGGCCATGGTGGAATGGGAAACCCCAAGAACCCTCAAACAATTACGAGGTTTCTTAGGTCTCACAGGGTATTATCGTAGATTTGTCAAAAACTATGGCAGTATAGCAGCACCACTCACAAAATTATTGAAGGACTCCTTTCAGTGGAATGAGGAAGCATCTAGGGCATTTGAAAAATTGAAGGTAGCTATGTGCACCACTCTAGTATTGGCAACCCCAGATTTCTCCAAAACTTTCATAGTTGAGTGCGATGCTTCAGGAAATGGAATCAGAGTAGTACTAATGCAAGAAGGACACCCCATTGCTTTTGAGAGCTGACAACTAAAAGGAAAGAATTTGTTAAAACCCACATATGAAAAGGAAATGATGGCAATACTACATGCAGTCAAACAATGGAGACCATACTTGATGGGTAGACATTTTAAGGTAAAAACTGATCATGATAGTTTGAAATATTTCTTTGAACAACGTCTATCTTCAGAAGAACAAAAAAAATGGGTCACTAAGATGTTGGGATATGACTTTGAGATTGTTTATAAGAAAGGAAAGGAAAATTTGGTCGTTGATGCTCTGTCTAGGAGGGATGAGTCCGCCGAAGCATTGTTATGTGCCATCTCTATACTACATGCAGATTGGGTAGATCAAGCATGAGAAGAATGGAAGAAAGATGCAACCACACATACTCTCATTCAAAATCTCTAGGTAGATCCATCCATATCAGATCAATTTATATGGAAGGGGGATACATTGTGGTACAAAGATTGGTTATATCTATGTAAGAACTCTACACTTAAACACCATGTTCTTTCAGAGCTACATTCTTCTCCAATAGGTGGCCATGCTGGGGTCCTGAAAACATATCATAGAGTTAAGAAGGATTTATTTTGGGAGGGGTTGAAAGGAGATGTTCAAAAATTTGTGGCAGAATGTTTGGTTTGCCAAAAAAATAAGGGCGAGACCATTAAGACACCTGGTCTTCTCCAACCTCTGTCTATTCCTAGTGAGAGATGGGAAGAGGTATCAATGGATTTCATCACAGGATTACCTAAATCAGAAGGGAAAAGTGTCATCATGGTCGTGGTAGACAGACTTACCAAATATGCTCATTTTTGTGCCATGGCTCATCCTTTCACAGCTAGTACCGTTGCCATCTCTTTTATGGATACAGTTCAAAATCTCCATGGCATGCCAAAAATTATAGTAAGTGATCGTGATCCAATATTTACAAGTAACTTTTGGACTGATCTGTTCTCTTGTCTAGGTACCCAACTAGCCCAAAGTTCCTCTTATCATCCCCAATCAAATGGGCAAACTGAGGTGGTAAATAAATGTTTAGAGGGATATCTTCGATGTTTTACTTCAGATAAACAAGAACGTTGGGTGCAATGGTTGCCACTGGCAGAATGGTGGTACAATACTTCATTTCATACCTCCTCCAAAATGTCTCCATTTTTGGCACTTTATGGGTACCATCCTCCATCACTCATATCTAGCTTGAAGGTCAAACCAAAGGTGAGAGCAGTCGAAAGATCACATTCAACATCAACATGAGGTACTCTCTAGTCTTAGAGAAAAATTTGGCATGGACACAAAACTGTATGAAGCAACATGATGATCAACATAGGAAGTGAGTGAACACTTTGAAGAGGTAGACTTTATTTTTGTAAAGGTTACAACCATATAAGCAATTATCCTTGAAACAACAACGAAAAGGATAATAAGCTTGCTCTTAAATACTATGGTCCTTACCGAGTTTTGCAGAAAATTGGTACTGTGGCATATAAGCTAAAGGTCCCTCCAGGAAGTAGAATACATCTAGTCTTCTATGTTTCTTAGCTTAAAGAAAGTCTATTGGGCAACACATTTCCACTCAATCAGTGCTTCCAGAACTAGACGAAGGAAGGAAGGATCATATTGGAACCTGAAGGCATTCTTCAAACATGCACCAAAAGACTAAGGACCAAAGTCATTATCGAGTACCTGACCAAGTGGAAGAATATGAATATAGAGGATGCATCATGGGAAGATGAAGCATTCATGCAGTAACATCTAGGTTCTTCCCAACATTGGGGAGAATGTTACTTTGAAGGGGAGGGGCATTGTAGTGCCCACATTTTACACACACAATTACAACATTAGAATACCAAGATAATTTTCATTTTTTTACTACACTATTCACTACACACAACACAACAAGGGATCCAAGTACGAAACTCGATCGCACAAAAATAGCATAAGTCATCGACTCACATATACACATGAAAACAACATAGGCATGTCAATGCCACATTTTTTCCAATGAATGAATACTAACAATTCCCCAACAACAAAGAAGACTTAAGGATAGGCAAAATTTATCACAACACATCTTTCTTTAATTGTATTTTAGTTATGATTAACATTCCAAGAACATTATTGTGCAAGGATAAATTTGTTTGTTTGTCCACTGATAGATTCTTAAGTTCATAGCACGGTTAATTATCGTTCACCCCTTTTTTGGTTTTGAATTATTCTTTAAAAAGTTTCCAATAACTTGAGTAATGCTACCTCATTATGTTAATTCAAAAGCATATAAAGTACTTAATTATCTTGTCCTTATGTTAAGAATCTTCTTCTCGAACATATATGCTTCAAGTTCTACCTTTTTACTCTTACAACTCATGTGAATGTGACTTGGTGTCCATATAGTGGATCTTAGGATTTAACAAAGTTTAAAAATACAAGATATCTTTTTACTAACAAAACAAAAACACTCGATCACGGTACATTATTTTTCCCTACCATAGTTATTCTGATTCAATGACTTGTGAAATTCCATTTTGTTTTATATATGTATTTTTTTTTCTTGAAGGTGGATTATACTTCAAGGCAATTCATATTCTTTGAAGCAAATGCATATACGTGAATTTATTGAGTTATTAGGTCTTTAAGAGTGGCATTATTTTGAGTCCCACTCTCATTTTGATACTCTTATATGCTTTATTTTCTACCACATATGGTATTATTACTAGCATTGTCTTGAAAAAGGAGTTACGAATGTTTGTCTAACCTCTTGAAGAAAAAATGATTAGGAGTAGACTTAAAGCTACACATGAAAACCTAAAGTTAACATCCAAATCAAATGAGTTTTGGTGATTATTCTAGCTTCACCTAAGGGTACCTCTCAATTATAAATGAGGTTTAAGCGATAGGAAAAATTTATGCTTCAATCTTCAAAAAGGACCAAGATGTTTTGAAGAGAAACTAGGTAACACATTTGGCTACGCAAACTAAGAAGTTCATTAACAAGAGTTTAGACCTAGAAAAAATAATTCACAACCTCCATCTATGTTCCTCATCTGGATCCAACAGGGATTTCACTCGATGAAGAAGACTTTAATTTTAAATCTATCTTTGGATGACAAGGTAGTATGCTGGCTAAAAGGAGGATTTCATCTCTACAAATCCGAATGAAGTTTGACTGTGTCACTAAACATATCTACCAGGTTCAATGAAAATGTTACTAACTAAATTGACTAAGACGATAAACCCATTCTTGGGATCTTTGTTTACTCAAGCTAGAATTATCCATCAGGAGAGAAGTGAAGTTCAATACGTTTTCTTAATGGCCTATCAGGGTCTAGAAAGGTTATGTCCAATGAAAAGGGTAGAGTGTTTCGAATTAGTCTATAAGTCAACAAACTTTCCTTTTGGTTAAGTAACTTAACATGAGACTAACAATATTCAAACCGTATTTGTGTTACATTAATATTATATACAACTTTACATATCCCATGAATTCACAATGGATATTTGGGATTGATCATGTTATATAATATTAGAAAGTGATTCATTACAGAGATCTTCTCTCAAAATTCATTTACCTTATATAAATATCAAAACTTTACCATCTACTATAAATCAAATGACCTATGATTAAATTTTTACATTTCTAATATGGTCCCTATGGGAAATTGAACATCTAATTCACATAAGCAAAATTGCATAAAACTATGTTGATATCATTAAGTGTCTAACCATGAGACTTATCATTAACATTTAAATCCATTTAACAACGAACTATAATAGGATACAATTTCAATTATATAAGAATATGTGATCACCGTTTTTTGTCATTCTTTAAAATATCCTTAAACCACATATTATTAATATTAATTGTTAATCTCCGTTATGGCAAACCATAACTAACTAACATAATTTTAAAACAAGTTCTATGCCACACTTTTACATTTTTATCATTTCAATATTCATTGCAAATCCCAAATAGTTATTTATTCATTATAATTCATTTTAATTCTTTTATTCCCAGGTCAGATTGGTGACCCCTCGAGTAGGGCCAAGAGAAAAACACACCATTTTTGCAAATTTTCTATTTCACACAATGTTTCACTATGTTTTTTAAGTGCCTTCTTTAATTGAATAAATTTCTCGATATTGGTGGTTTGGCAACCCATGAAGGGTATGAGCCAGCTTTCACCAAGATTTTTCATTTTCTCACTAGTTTTTTTTTTTACAAAAGGTTCAAAGGGGATCGGAGGGGAAACCCACTTCCAAAAGTTCCATATGAGCAATGAAACGCTACACCAAAAAAAAAAGTCTATATTGGTCCCCAAAATATACCAAGACACTCACTAGGAACTATTACAGGATAATTGGCAGCTAAGTGAACAACAGCGTAGAAAAACAGGCAAAGGAACTGGTCATCATGACCTAACACCAAAAAATGACACAAAATTAGCTCAAGGGTTTCAAACAACCAAGTCCCAAATATCACGTTATAGGATGTTTTTCAACAAGACCTTCCTACAAGGTTTCCCTTTTCCCATTCCATAGCCATAACGGACTATGAGAACTAGAAAATCATTTTCAAGTCAAGGCGACAAGTTTCTGAAGCCACTGGTCCTAATTTCTTTCTCCAGTTTCTGACCTTGTCAAAATACTACCAGAGCGAGCTGACCAGAGTCGTCAAAGATATCAGAACAATGTTTTTCCCTAAACTGAAGTGATGTAATTTCCAAACTCCAACTACTAAGTTTGAGAAGGGAAGAATTGGTCGTCACATCTAGGTTTCAAATGACGGTTAAATGAAAGCATCTTTCTAGAACTTTGACAACTTTCTAAATTTAAGTCAAACCATTTAACAGGCTTCCTCAAAAGCTCAAAGGATAGTGTACATCCAATGGGCATCTTATGCCAATCGTTGAAAAAAAATCCAGAGTTTTGGTGGGGGTCAAAATCCATATCCTGCCTTAAGTTGACTTCAATGTTCGCAGGTACACGGTCAATGAGTTCACATCTCATTTTTTCCAAGAGTTAAAAGGCCCCAATAATGAGTCTTGAAAATGTAAAAATTTATTTAAATAGGATGCCTGAAGTCAACATTACTAGATTCTTTGGTAAATCAATCTCACTTGTCGATATGACCAATATTGGGGTGATCTAGGTGGGTTCTGGACCAGAATTTCTAAATAACAAAATGAGGGTGAAGTCCATCGATTTACATTCTAACGAGCTATTTTGACTTCGTGAGTTACACATGGAACTTATTGTTTTCCAACGAGTTGAAATAAACAATAACTGTAAAAATCCCTAATATTTTGAAAATTATTTAAGGTGGAAATGAAAAACTAAAATACGAAGACTTAAAAAGATGAGGGAAGGTGAACCATGCTTAGAAATGAACTGGAAAAGTGAAGTCAATGAGTCATCGCACCGATAGATTTCCTAAACTTGCAGCCACATAAGTAAACCCAAAACAGGTCCAATACAATCATTGAGTTGAAAATTCAAAGTCAGGGTCCTTTTCTATTTGAAAGGTGGCAAAAGGAACAACAATTCCTCTGGAGAGTAAAGCCCAGGTACAATAATAAGAAGCTTTAATCAATGGTTTGGGATAGAAAGTGACCAAATGCCATGTGTACTAAGAATCCATTATGTGCATCCCTGCAATCATGACATTCCATGAGACAAACATTTTCTTTGAGGCATTCTCCCAAACAGTTCACATGCCTTTTCAAAAATCCATTTTGTGTATATGGAATACTCTGAGGAATAGCTTTTCAAATACAATACATAAGAAGCTTTAATTAATGGGTTCTAACAGAACAGTCCAAAAGCTTGCACTTGGAAAGGTGAGGCAATAATTCTTGGCATCAAATCTCATCTAAACCAATATGATAGAAGGAAATCACATCTCCAGAATCCATCCTTAAACTGCCAAGTTCTTATCTAGAAGGTCTCTAATTTATAATGACACAGAAATCTAATATATCTGAAATAATTTAACCAAATTCTCGGGCCAAATTCATCATATATTCATCTCATTCTCCATCTCGTTCAATGAACATTGTTCAGGTATTGAAATATATCTACCTCTTTTTTGTCCCTCTTATGTTTCATTATAAGTATCTAACTTTGGATCATGGATCTTAACCAGATTCACTGCTATTCAACCAGGTCTATTGACTTCAAAAGCCTTTGCCAAGAGAAACATAGGCCAATGATGAGGCCCATACCCTTACATTCTTCACACCTTCTTCAAAGTTCCTAATATTTTGAGAAGCTATAAATGACTACAAATTTCTATTTAGATTGATCATATGCAGGGTGTACTTCAAGAAATGATGTGTTTTCACTCAAAAGAGCCAAATTTATATCCCACATGTGCTCTAACCGGTACTCTTTGATCCACATTAATACAACTTTTGGTAAGAGATAGACAAGAAATCTCATAGTGAGAAAAATCAATGCAAATATCAGGTAAGGCTCCTGCTGAATCAATTTCCTTGGAGACATTTCCCATAAATACAAAGAATGTTTGGTCTTTAACTGTAATCATTACTGAAATGGCTCCTGAAGCTATTTCCATAGTCCTTTTTTCCAGATGGTTTGAAATGGATGGGCTCAATACCTATAATCTTTATAGAAAAGCAAAAGGGACTCTAGATCTCTCAATCCAAAAAAATAGGTGGACAGCAATGACCATTAACAAATTAGTTCGTCTGCACAAAACAAGGCACCACTAAAACAATGAAAATGCCCCCCCCACAAAAACCCATGCCATGCCAAGCACATTCCTGTAGTTGGGTCATGTGTTTAAAAACTCTGCGCACTCAGACTCCATGAAAAGCATTTCCTTCCCCCAATGCATGGGTTAAAAACCAAGGCGTGAATAAAATATTGAAGGTAGCAAGTCAGAATTAATTAGAAGACGACTAGAATGGAAAAAAAGGGACAAAAAAGGTGGCCACCTCCCAACTTGAATTTAGACCAAGAAAGGGTCAACATGTCTTCTCCTTACACAAAATAATTAATGGAAATTCAGGTTCCCATCCTTCAACGCACATCCACAACTAACCAAAATTAAATAAAACTAAAGTGTGCAGCTCACAAGGAAGAAAAAGATGGTGGGATGTCAACAAAAGTGGCCAATGTGGGTGAAAGCATCCAAATTTTCTCATTAATTTAGATATATATATATATATATATATATATACACATAATACGAGAGGAGACTTGGTCGGCTTCAGGTGGTAGCAATATTATTTCACCTTCAAAATGACAAATAAAATGAGTATGCAACCAAGCCTAGTTGACCAAGGAGGAACTAGAGAGGATTTTCGAAAATGAACGTAAGACAAGGACCAACCACAATGTCACAACAGGATACCCTCCTCTACCACAAATCGAGGCTCAATCCACGAACTGACAAATCCAAATAATAAAATCACTTATCAATAATTAACAATAAAGTTGATAAAAAATCGACGATCCGATGATGAAGTTATTGTCCATCAATAATTAAAATAATAATAATATTATTATTTTTATTACAACTCATTAATACTTATTAATCGTATTAACAAGGACCCACTTATGAGCTTGAACAAAATAATAATAAGCAAAATAATCAACAATTCAAAATAATAATTATAATTATGTAGGTGTTCCCTCTAGCTGGTCACGCCCTAACAACATCAATCCATCATTAAAATCACCTAAAGAATTCAAGAACGAGATTTTCCTTAACAGGGTAGTCAAAAATGGCAAATCCAACAAAAGATCAACAGGAGTACAATGACATTAAACGATTAGCAACATGGTCATTGAAGAAGAAAAGGAACAACGGTGAATGGGGGCATTATAGACATGTTATGCCCTTAATTATATATCTTACATGGGATGGATATAGCCGACTTGTTGCTATCATAACTTAATATCATGATGTATCTCTTTTATATATGATCTATTATCATTGGTTGGTCAGCCTTGCTGATGGCCATAACATAGGAATAGTATAAATAGGGGTTATAGGTAGTGGATGATCATAATGTTGAGTATTTGAGTATTATTATATGTTCTGGAGGTTGCCCCCTCAAAGTGGCCAAGCTATTATACTTTCATATTAAGATAATTTATCTATAATATTGAAATATTTGGTGATCTATTGCTGGTGATCATCATAATTAATCAAGTAATTTCATTACAGTTATAGTGTACTCATGTAGATCCATTTATATATCTGGAGGAGGAGATACTCTTGGAGAGATGCATTGTACTCTTATGTAGAAGATTTGGTTTGTACTCTTGTATTAGTATATATTGATATCTCTATCTTTGGTGGATGTAGCACACATTGGGTGAACCACTATACATGTTGTCTTATGTGTTTTGTATTTTATTTTTTTTTTAATTATTCTAGTTTATACTTCCACTGCTGTAGATTTTGGGGAATTGTCTAGTTCTGTATTTGCATGATTTAGTTTGTTATTAGATCATTGCATTATTCCACAGTGAGGATTCCCAACAAAATAAACACCTAAGAATGCATAAGAACTTTAAATTTTTGAAAAAACTTAATGTAGACAAAGATCCAACCAGCTTAAATTTGAAGTCTAAATGACCTCATTTTATCAAGCAGTTTCTCAAGGTGTTACAGCTAACACAAGGTCAAAAAGGAGGAATTTGGGTGAAGAACAGCCATTAGCCCCAACCAATCCATAACCTTCCATGGCTCCACAAGTGGTTGGCAAGCAAAATCTAATTCCAAATGCACAAGGGCAGCCAAGAACAGCCCCTAGGCCAACTCAAATACCAGTTGTTGCTGCCCACATGCAAGGAGTGAATGTGCAAACCAAGGGACAACAAAGAGATCCTTCATCACCATTCAGTATCATTGATCAGATGAAGAAGACAAATGTCAATATATCAATGTGGGAATCCCTATCTATCCTAGGCCAAAGAGATCTGCTGCAAGCTGCCATGAAGGACTGGCCAACTTCGAATCAGCAAGTTCAGATGCAAGACAAAGTGCTCACAAATGCTGCCCAGCCTGAGGGGAAATCATGGAGGACAGCAAGGTAAAATGTTGAAGCCCCCTCCTTTCTATGTTTCATTAATCATTGGAAATCAGCTAGTGCACAATTGCATGATAGACTCCGGGGCAAGTAGCTCAGTAATGCCTAAACAAATAGCTGATCAGCTAGGGCTCCAGTATGAAACAATATCCAAAGGGGTAGTGCAGCTGGATGGGACAGCAGTAGCAACAGTTGGAGTGATTAGAAACTTGAGTCTTACCTTGCATGCATGTCCAAATGTTGTTGTTTTACAAGATGTATCAGTCATAGACCTTCCACCACTCTTTGCCCTATGCTTGTCAAGGGACTTCACAGCCAAGATTGGGGGATATTTTTCTGCTGATTGGTCACACATGCTGTTCAGAACGAGGTATGGAACTAAGGCTACAATCAGGTCTGAACCTATTGCAAACTTCCACATTGAGCCTTACACTCCAAGTCAGATTAATGCCAATTGCTCAGCATTTGATCAAGAAGATCACCCAAGCACTGATGAAGCTGACACCAAGGTTGGAAGCATCCCGGATCTAACTCTTGATGAATGGGCAAACAAGGTACATGCATTTGATCCTTATCAAGAAGTGGAAGAATCTGAGCTAGGGGTCTATTGCATACACGAAGAAAATCAGCCTATTCCTAGCATCACCAAGCCAAACCACAAAGATGACAATGAGGTATGGCAGCTGTTTTTTGATGGATCAAGGAGTAGACAAGGTGCAGGAGGTGGAGCCATGCTTGTTTCACCTCAAGGAGTAAAGTACTATTCAGCTTTTAGATTTCAGTTTGCATGCTCCAATAACACTGCTGAATATGAAGCCTTGGTGCAAGGGATGCATTGGGCAATCAAGAAGAAAATAAAGAACTTGCAAGTCTTTGGTGACAGTGAATTGATTGTAAATCAGGTCAAGGGACAACATGCTGCCAAGAATGATCTACTCAAGTGCTACAAGAACAGGGTGTGGGACCTCATGGAAGATTTTGAGGGTTTTGGCATCAAATCCATTCCTAGGAAAGAGAATCAAGCTGCTGACAGGCTTGCAGCAGTAGGGGCAGCCTTTGACATTGTGGAAAGCATTCAACAAGACAAGGTACAGCCAAACATCCACGTGATTGTGAGGCCTTCAGTGCCAGATAACAATGTCAGTTGGCAAGTGTTTGAGAATGACCAGCAAATCATCCATTTCTTGCAAGAAGAAGCTGAGTTCTCAGCCAAGAATCAAGAAAAATTGGAACAGCAGTATGGTGACCAAGTGGTACAGCTGAGAACTAACAAGCTACCCAAGGGACTTATCACTTTGGAGTCCATTTTTAACCCCAATGATCAGTTTAGAAAGGAGAAAGCAAACATTCAGGTCAAGAGAGAGGATTCAGTATCCATCTTGGTAGAAGAGAACAAACCATTGCAAATTGGAAGGATGACAACTGAACAAGAAAGGTATGAGTTCATACAGCTGTGTCAAGAGTTCCCTGACGTGTTTGCTTGGAGCTATGAAGACTTGAAAGGTTTCAATCCCAACTTAGCTCAGCATACCATCGAATTGGATCCAAATACTAAGCCTGTCAGGCAGAAACAAAGACCAGTCAATCCACACATGGAGCCTCTCATGAGGAAAGAATTGGACAAGCTGATTGAGTCAAGGATCATATTCCCAATCAAGCATTCTAGTTGGGTTGCCAACTTAGTTCCAGTCAGAAAGAAGAGTGGAGAGATCAGATTGTGTGTTGACTTCAGAGACTTGAATAGAGCCTCTCTCAAGGACCATTACCCACTCCCTTCCATGGAGCAAATCTTGCAAGTTGTGGCTGGCTCCGAGAGGTTTTCACTACTTGATGGCTACTCAGGCTACAATCAGATTATGGTGAAGGAAGAGGACCAGTTCAAGACAGCCTTCACAACCAAATGGGGAACTTTTGCATACAGGAAAATGCCATTTGGGCTGTCCAACGCTGGTGCTACCTTCCAAAGGGCAATGGACATGGCATTCAAAGGTTTGATTAACAATGTGGTGCTGATTTACCTTGATGATATCACTGTTTTTTCCAAAAATGCAGCAGACCACCTCTCTCATTTGAGACAAGTCTTCACGAGGTGCAGGAGATTTGGAGTGTCTTTGAATCCTAAGAAGTGCATCTTTCTTGCACATGAAGGAAAGCTCCTTGGCCATATTGTCTCCAAAGAAGGATTAGCAATTGATCCAGAGAGGGTTGAAGCCATAAGAGCACTACCATTGCCAAGCCACAAGAAAGCCCTTCAGAGTTTCTTGGGAAGGATAAACTTTGTTCGGAGGTTTGTCCCAGATTTTGCAGCCCTTGTCAAGCCCATCACCAAAATGTTAAAGAAGAGCATGGCTTTCAAGTGGACAGCAGAAGGCAAGGAGAGTTTTGAAGCAATCAAAGAAGCCATCTCTCAAGCACCAACTCTCATCAACCCAGACTTCTCCAAGGATTTCATCCTCTATGCATTTGGAGGTAATGACACTATTTCTGCCATTTTGGTACAGCAGAACAAGGATAATGATGAGCAGCCAATTGCCTTCTTCAGCCAGAGCCTAGATGACTATGAGGTGAGGTACTCTTTTATTGAGAAGCATGTACTTGCAGTAATCAGAAGCTTGAAGAAATTCAAGCATTTAGTCTCAAACAACAAGGTCCAGTTGCTGGTCTCACATGCTGGGGTTAAGGACTTCCTCCTCAACAAGGATTTGAATGAGAAAAGGGCAGGTTGGATCACCCGTGTCATGGAGTATGACATTGAGATCAAGATCACCAAGCTGGTAAGAGGGAAAGGATTGTGTGAGCAGCTGGTTTTGGGGAAGCAAAAAGAAGTATGCAATGAAGAAGAGGCTTGTTTTGACAGTCCAGGACAGCCATGAGCCAAGTGGCAATCAAGAAGAAGACAATGCTGCCCCCACTCCTTGCTGGACCCAAGGTATTATACACTTCCTAGGCACAGGCCTATGCCCTCCGGAGATGAACAAGACCCAAAGGAGACACTTCAGATTGCAGGCTGTCCCGTATGCCATTGTTGATGGAGTTTTGTTCAAGAAAGATGTGAATGGAGTGCTGCTGAGATGCATTAGCACAAATCAGATTCAAAGGGTGTTGGAAGAGTTCCATGGTGGACCAGCTGGTGGTCATTTTGCACCAAGAGTGACAGCTCTAAAAATCATGAAGGCTGGTTATTATTGGCCTAAAATCTTCAGTGATTGCTATGCATGGATCAAGAGGTGTAAGAATTGTGCATTCTTCACAGGAAAAGAGAGACTTGCTGCCCTTCCATTACATCCAATCTCAGTTGACCAGCCATTCATGCAATGGGGTTTGGACTTCATTGGAGTCATTAATCCCAATTCAAGCCAAGGGCACAAATGGATTTTGACAGCCACGGACTACTTCACCAAATGGACAGAAGCAGTAGCACTCAAAGAGGCAAATGAGTCTAGCATCTTAGACTTTTATGAGGGGATAACAACCAGATTTGGTGTACCTGCTACAATAATCTCTGATAATGCATTGGCATTCATTGGATCTAAGGTGACTGAGTGGGCTGTCAAGAACGGTATCTACCTAAGCACTTCATCAAACTATTACCCTCAAGGTAATGGCCAGGCCGAGTCTACAAACAAGAACTTGTTGAGGATCATTAGGAGGACTCTTGACGAGAATCAGAGGTCTTGGCATACCAAACTGAAATCAGCCTTATGGGCTGATAGGATAACTCCCAAGAGATCCACAGGTAACTCTCCATTCAAACTTGTCTATGGAAGAGAGGCAATCTTGCCCATGTCACTTGAGTTGCCAACATTGGAACTCATGAAGCAGCTGGAGTTGCTAGAGTTTGAGCCCATGGAGGTGAGGTATGCAGAGTTGATGGAGCTGCAAGAGATCAGAAATCAGGCATCCCAAGCAATGGAAAAGGATCAAGCTTTGATCAAGAAGACCTTTGATAGGAAGGCCAAGGATAGATCTTTTCAAGTTGGAGATCTAGTGTTGAAATGGGATGTGGATAGAGCAAAACCGGGAAGGCATTCAAAATTTGATGCCATTTGGAGTGGCCCATACATGGTCACGAAGTGCAAGAACAACAATGCTTTCCAATTGGCCTCATTGGATGGTGAAGAACTGCAGATTCCAGTAAATGGAATCTATCTCAAGCGTTGCTTCTAGAGGGAAATTCACTACCTTGTAAATATTAGATTAGATTTTCATTCCTCCAAGTGCTTGTGCACATTGTTTTGCTGTAGGTTAGTTTTGTTTTCCCTAAGTGCTTTGGCACAGCTTGCTGTCCATGGAGATGTTTTGCAGTCCTTGCTTCCATCAGGTGATATTCCATCTTCCTCCTTGCACATTCTAAGTCAGTTGGGGTTCTAAACAGAATATTTGATGACTCCATGCCCAATGGACTGCTTCAGGCAACTGGTATCTTCTACCTAGCAGGCAAGTAACCCCGCTGAGTCACCAAATCGTTATCCAAAATTTACCCCCAGGGTAAATTTGATAACATGCATTAAATTCAAGTCCCAGGCAAGATAGATTGATTCAAGGCAAAAAATCATGTTTCTAGGGTCCCCTCGGATTTTTTCTAACTCTCCTGTCCAAGAAGAAAAGAGCAAGTTCTAAAAAAGGGTGAAAAAGTTGCAAAAAACAAGCTTGGGCCAGAAAAAATCATGAAAATTGGCTAAGTCCTAGTCCAGGCGGTCCTTGGGACAGTTGGGACGTCGGGGCGCGAATCGGCCGAAAAGCCTCCAGGTGGTATGCGCAGCAGCAAAGGGACAGTTGGGACATGAGGACGCGCGGGACGCGAAAGCCGATTCGGCCGAAGGTAAAAGAAAAATTGACTAACTGCTGTGCAGAACAGGTTGGGACATCTGGGCCGAAAAGACGCGAGGACGTGAAAACGCGAACCACCCGGATCAGCCCATTTCGAAACAGAGAATTTCCTAGACACTGGGACAGTTGGGACAAAGGGACGCGTGGGACGTGAAAAGCCGAAGGAGCCGAGAGCCAATCAAATCACGCCACGTGTCTTCACCTCAAAGAGGGACAGGGAAGCCCGAATCGGGTGGATCGGAAGGAATTTTTGTCCCAGATAGTTTGGGACATCTGGGCCAAAGGGACGCGAGGGACGTGAAAAGCCGGCAGGCCCGTGATGAATCAGGAAATGCCACATGTCACAAGGGAAAACGTCCAAAATTTCAAAGGGCAAGGTTTGAAGCATGGGCCTGAGCCAATAAAAAGAGGACACGTGTCCTAAGGAAAGGGGAGTGCAGGAGCTCGGGGAGGAATTAGAGAATTTGGCAAAAGTTTTGGCCAAAAACTAAAAGGTAAAGGATGACCCCGCGCCCCTGTCCTCCAACCAATCATGCCACGTGTCCCAAGTGGCGGGGGCACGGGGGAAAAAATGGGAAATTTTCCAAAATTACAAAAAGTCAAAACTTTCAAGGAAAACCCATGGGTAAGGGAAGGAGAGAGAATTTCTCATCCAATCAGCCTTGACACGTGTCATCCAGGTGGCGGAGCGCGGGAAAAAATTTCAAAACCCATTTTTGCCTGTTTTGTGCCCTAAATCTTCAAATCGCCATATCTTTCGATCCAGAGCTCAGATTTGCACGTTCTTTATATCATTGGAAAGCTTATAAAATTCTCTACATGATTCTAGGGTCAATCTTGAATTTTGGTTCAGTCTGGAGAGAGAAAGTTAAGAAACAGCTCTGACGCGTGTCCATGGCCAGAAGTGACATTTCAGCGACCAAATTTAATGCAGGATGGGTCGCATTCTCCTCCAATTTGGTTAAAAATGATAGGGTATGGGTTTGTAATGTCCTCCATGCTAATTTTAATGCATTTGTAGTCAATGAGGAATGGGCTCCCACATTTTGTACATTTTCTCTCTCCTGGGCTCGACCCATGCAATGTAAAAGCCAGATTTGGCTCATTTTCTAAGTGTGGAACATTTTTTGGTATAGCATCTTCTTCTTTCACCTCCAGCAAGTGATTGTTGCAAGAATCAGACCTCTTCAAAGATTGTAACAGGTTTTTACCTCTCTGAGGTTGTAATGCAGTGGTTTTGACATTGGAAATGATAATGCAAGCTTTGTGAATGGGTTTCAGTCCTTTGTTTGTATTATTTGCTTCATTTCAGATCCTAAATTATATCTTATCAGCCTGTGTATGTTTTATGTTGCAATCTTTGGTTTGTGTCTATTTGCATGACAAAAATATTCACCACTCCTTTTGGTGCATCACCATCTTTAGTTAGTTTCAATTTTTGCATTTCTATCCCTGTCTCCTTGCAATTTAGAGTAGGATTAGGATCTGAACCTCTGTAGTTGTGCAAATATAGATCTAAATCAGAGGAGTTTGAGGAACCAGCCTCTAATCTGGAGATTCCTCTCTCAGTTTCACAAGTCCCACACTTGGAGAGAGGTTTCCATGTTGTGCAATCACACTGGATGCCTAAACATCAACCTAGAAGCCTGATCTGCATCCAGGGGTGCTGTGATTTGCACAACAGTTTTGGCACGCCCGGTGGGACCTAGAGGTCTCATTTTTATTGCAGCAAAGTTGATGTGCATCTGCTACAATTTTCTTGCTTGAAAAGAGCTATTATTTGCATATCTGGCGACTCCAAGGGGAAGAATCAACTGGTTTCAGCAGTGCAGGCCTGAAAACTCATGAGAAGAATCACCACAAGGTCAAGAGTTGGAGAAGAAGAAGTGTTGTTTGAATACCTGCAATTATCTCCAAGAAGAAGGCAAAGAGGAAGAAGGATTCAAAGGTCTCCATCTCCACCAAACAGAACTCTCTCAACTCCTCCACCTGGTAGGCCTTTCATTCAGTCAACAAGGGTTTTAAGACCAATTAGAATGGCACAAAACAACCCCTATGTCAACTTCACAGGCAGCAGCCCACTTGCCCTCAATGCACAACATCCAATTCCTATTGCAGCCTTGAAGAACATTCCCTACTTCACTGGAGAAAATCAGACTACTCCAGGTGATCATGTTAAAGATATTGCTAACCTTTGTGCAATCCATGAAATCAATGAGATGCAAGTGGCTGTCAAGTTGCTGGCATCTTCATTCAAGGGTAAAGCATTGCAATGGTTTAGGAGCCTTGGAGCTGGTTCTATCACAAATTGGAATCAGCTGTGTATAGCACTTCATGAGCAATTTGGAGAAAAGGGAGACAACTTGTCTCTTTTGGAGCAGCTGACAACCATCAAGAGAGCTCCCAATGAGCAGCTGACCGATTTCAACTTCAGATTTCAAAAGACTTGGGAGAGAATTCCAGTGGCAGTCAGGCCAACAGCAGAAGGTGCTTTTCTCTACTATCTCAAAGCTCTAAATTCTGATATTTCTATGTTGATTCAGTCCATGGGAGGCATAACTATCCCTATGGCTTATAGCATTGCCATTAGGGCTGAAAATTGTTTGATCCAAGCTGGAAAACTTGCCCCTAGACCTCCCATGCCATTGTTTCCAAGTTTAGAGAGCCCAAACACCAATCAAGCACCTAATTTGGCTCCTTCTCCCACTCCTAGAAATCAGAGTTCAAATGAAGCTTCCACTTCATCTCCAAGTGCCCCAAATGAGCTTCAAGAAGTCATGAAGCAATTGCAAAACCTAGGCAATGAGCTGGTTACTCTCAAAAGGCAGCAAGCCCAAGGTTTTAGACCTTCTTATCAACCCCAAGCTCAGCCTAACAGGCAGCCATACCAACCACAAAGGCCACCTAATCCAGTTGCAAATATGAATCAAACAAGGCCTCCTGCCAATAGACCATTTCAGCCCTATAATCCAAATGCCATATCTGCCTCTAAGGCATTGGTGCCAACACAAAACAACATTGCTCAGGAGTATGATTGGTGTTTTCCATGCAATGAGCCTCATAACCAATCCATGTGCTTCAATGGTGCTTTGAATCAAGCATTAATGGTGACAACTACTGGTGTGGAGGGTGAGGGCAGTCAAGGAAACAGTCAACAACAAGAAACATTCCAACAGCAATCAGCCCCAAATGACACCACATTGGTAAATTGGCAAGCAGAGGATTTTTGTGGCATGAATCAAGTAGTTTCTCAAGGTGTTGCAGCCAACACAAGGTCAAAAAGGAGGAATTTGGGTGAAGAACAGCCATTAGCCCCAACCAATCCACAACCTTCCATGGCTCCACAAATGATTGGCAAGTAAAGTCCAATTTCAAATGCACAAGGGCAGCCAAGAACAGCCCCTAGGCCAACTCAAATACCAGTTGTTGCTGCCCACATGCAAGGAGTGAATGTGCAAACCAAGGGACAGCAAAGAGATCCTTCATCACCATTCAGTATCATTGATCAGATGAAGAAGAAAAATGTTAATATATCAATGTGGGAATCCCTATCTATCCCAGGCCAAAGAGATCTGCTGCAAGCTGCCATGAAGGACTGGCCAACTTCGAATCAGCAAGTTCAGATGCAAGACAAAGTGCTTACAAATGCTGCCCAGCCTGAGGGAAATCATGGAGGACAGCAAGGTAAAATGTTGAAGCCCCCTCCTTTCTATGTTTCATTGATCATTGGAAATCAGCTAGTGCACAATTGCATGATAGACTCCGGGGCAAGTAGCTCAGTAATGCCTAAACAAATAGCTGATCAGCTAGGGCTCCAGTATGAAACAATATCCAAAGGGGTAGTGCAGCTGGATGGGACAGCAGTAGCAACAGTTGGAGTGATTAGAAACTTGAGTCTTACCTTGCATGCATGTCCAAATGTTGTTGTTTTACAAGATGTATCAGTCATAGACCTTCCACCACTCTTTGCCCTATGCTTGTCAAGGGACTTCACAGCCAAGATTGGGGGGTATTTGTCTGCTGATTGGTCACACATGCTGTTCAGAACGAGGTATGGAACTAAAGCTACAATCAGGTCTGAACCTATTGCAAACTTCCACATTGAGCCTTACACTCCAAGTCAAATTAATGCCAATTGCTCAGCATTTGATCAAGAAGATCACCCAAGCACTGATGAAGCTGACACCAAGGTTGGAAGCATCCCGGATCTAACTCTTGATGAATGGGAAAACAAGGTACATGCATTTGATCCTTATCAAGAAGTGGAAGAATCTGAGCTAGGGGTATATTGCATACACGA
Source organism: Taxus chinensis (assembly GCA_019776745.2). Classification (NCBI taxonomy): domain Eukaryota; kingdom Viridiplantae; phylum Streptophyta; class Pinopsida; order Cupressales; family Taxaceae; genus Taxus; species Taxus chinensis. Next base: position 407,962 of record JAHRHJ020000321.1, on the reverse strand, counting down.
AGAAAAACAGCCTATTCCTAGCATCACCAAGCCAAACCACAAAGATGACAATGAGGTATGGCAGCTGTTTTTTGATGGATCAAGGAGTAGACAAGGTGCAGGAGGTGGAGCCATGCTTGTTTCACCTCAAGGAGTAAAGTACTATTCAGCTTTTAGATTTCAGTTTGCATGCTCCAATAACACTGCTGAATATGAAGCCTTGGTGCAAGGGATGCATTGGGCAATCAAGAAGAAAATAAAGAACTTGCAAGTCTTTGGGGACAGTGAATTGATTGTAAATCAGGTCAAGGGACAACATGCTGCCAAGAATGATCTACTCAGGTGCTACAAGAACAGGGTGTGGGACCTCATGGAAGATTTTGAGGGTTTTGGCATCAAATCCATTCCTAGGAAAGAGAATCAAGCTGCTGACAGGCTTGCAGCAGTAGGGGCAGCCTTTGACATTGTGGAAAGCATTCAACAAGACAAGGTACAGCCAAACATCCACGTGATTGTGAGGCCTTCAGTGCCAGATAACAATGTCAGTTGGCAAGTGTTTGAGAATGACCAGCAAATCATCCATTTCTTGCAAGAAGAAGCTGAGTTCTCAGCCAAGAATCAAGAAAGATTGGAACAGCAGTATGGTGACCAAGTGGTACAGCTGAGAACTAACAAGCTTCCCAAGGGACTTATCACTTTGGAGTCCATTTTTAACCCCAATGATCAGTTTAGAAAGGAGAAAGCAAACATTCAGGTCAAGAGAGAGGATTCAGTATCCATCTTGGTAGAAGAGAACAAACCATTGCAAATTGGAAGGATGACAACTGAACAAGAAAGGTATGAGTTCATACAGCTGTGTCAAGAGTTCCCTGACGTGTTTGCTTGGAGCTATGAAGACTTGAAAGGTTTCAATCCCAACTTAGCTCAGCATACCATCGAATTGGATCCAAATACTAAGCCTGTCAGGCAGAAACAAAGACCAGTCAATCCACACATGGAGCCTCTCATGAGGAAAGAATTGGACAAGCTGATTGAGTCAAGGATCATATTCCCAATCAAGCATTCTAGTTGGGTTGCCAACTTAGTTCCAGTCAGAAAGAAGAGTGGAGAGATCAGATTGTGTGTTGACTTCAGAGACTTGAATAGAGCCTCTCTCAAGGACCATTACCCACTCCCTTCCATGGAGAAAATCTTGCAAGTTGTGGCTGGCTCCGAGAGGTTTTCACTACTTGATGGCTACTCAGGCTACAATCAGATTATGGTGAAGGAAGAGGACCAGTTCAAGACAGCCTTCACAACCAAATGGGGAACTTTTGCATACAGGAAAATGCCATTTGGGCTGTCCAACGCTGGTGCTACCTTCCAAAGGGCAATGGACATGGCATTCAAAGGTTTGATTAACAATGTGGTGCTGATTTACCTTGATGATATCACTGTTTTTTCCAAAAATGCAGCAGACCACCTCTCTCATTTGAGACAAGTCTTCACGAGGTGCAGGAGATTTGGAGTGTCTTTGAATCCTAAGAAGTGCATCTTTCTTGCACATGAAGGAAAGCTCCTTGGCCATATTGTCTCCAAAGAAGGATTAGCAATTGATCCAGAGAGGGTTGAAGCCATAAGAGCACTACCATTGCCAAGCCACAAGAAAGCCCTTCAGAGTTTCTTGGGAAGGATAAACTTTGTTGGAGGTTTGTCCCAGATTTTGCAGCCCTTGTCAAGCCCATCACCAAAATGTTAAAGAAGAGCATGGCTTTCAAGTGGACAGCAGAAGGCAAGGAGAGTTTTGAAGCAATCAAAGAAGCCATCTCTCAAGCACCAACTCTCATCAACCCGGACTTCTCCAAGGATTTCATCCTCTATGCATTTGGAGGTAATGACACTATTTCTGCCATTTTGGTACAGCAGAACAAGGATAATGATGAGCAGCCAATTGCCTTCTTCAGCCAGAGCCTAGATGACTATGAGGTGAGGTACTCTTTTATTGAGAAGCATGTACTTGCAGTAATCAGAAGCTTGAAGAAATTCAAGCATTTAGTCTCAAACAACAAGGTCCAGTTGCTGGTCTCACATGCTGGGGTTAAGGACTTCCTCCTCAACAAGGATTTGAATGAGAAAAGGGCAGGTTGGATCACCCGTGTCATGGAGTATGACATTGAGATCAAGATCACCAAGCTGGTAAGAGGGAAAGGATTGTGTGAGCAGCTGGTTTTGGGGAAGCAAAAAGAAGTATGCAATGAAGAAGAGGCTGTTTTGACAGTCCAGGACAGCCATGAGCCAAGTGGCAATCAAGAAGAAGACAATGCTGCCCCCACTCCTTGCTGGACCCAAGGTATTATACACTTCCTAGGCACAGGCCTATGCCCTCCGGAGATGAACAAGACCCAAAGGAGACACTTCAGATTGCAGGTTGTCCCGTATGCCATTGTTGATGGAGTTTTGTTCAAGAAAGATGTGAATGGAGTGCTGCTGAGATGCATTAGCACAAATCAGATTCAAAGGGTGTTGGAAGAGTTCCATGGTGGACCAGCTGGTGGTCATTTTGCACCAAGAGTGACAGCTCTAAAAATCATGAAGGCTGGTTATTATTGGCCTAAAATCTTCAGTGATTGCTATGCATGGATCAAGAGGTGTAAGAATTGTGCATTCTTCACAGGAAAAGAGAGACTTGCTGCCCTTCCATTACATCCAATCTCAGTTGACCAGCCATTCATGCAATGGGGTTTGGACTTCATTGGAGTCATTAATCCCAATTCAAGCCAAGGGCACAAATGGATTTTGACAGCCACAGACTACTTCACCAAATGGACAGAAGCAGTAGCACTCAAAGAGGCAAATGAGTCTAGCATCTTAGACTTTTATGAGGGGATAACAACCAGATTTGGTGTACCTGCTACAATAATCTCTGATAATGCATTGGCATTCATTGGATCTAAGGTGACTGAGTGGGCTGTCAAGAACGGTATCTACCTAAGCACTTCATCAAACTATTACCCTCAAGGTAATGGCCAGGCCGAGTCTACAAACAAGAACTTGTTGAGGATCATTAGGAGGACTCTTGACGAGAATCAGAGGTCTTGGCATACCAAACTGAAATCAGCCTTATGGGCTGATAGGATAACTCCCAAGAGATCCACAGGTAACTCTCCATTCAAACTTGTCTATGGAAGAGAGGCAATCTTGCCCATGTCACTTGAGTTGCCAACATTGGAACTCATGAAGCAGCTGGAGTTGCTAGAGTTTGAGCCCATGGAGGTGAGGTATGCAGAGTTGATGGAGCTGCAAGAGATCAGAAATCAGGCATCCCAAGCAATGGAAAAGGATCAAGCTTTGATCAAGAAGACCTTTGATAGGAAGGCCAAGGATAGATCTTTTCAAGTTGGAGATCTAGTGTTGAAATGGGATGTGGATAGAGCAAAACCGGGAAGGCATTCAAAATTTGATGCCATTTGGAGTGGCCCATACATGGTCACGAAGTGCAAGAACAACAATGCTTTCCAATTGGCCTCATTGGATGGTGAAGAACTGCAGATTCCAGTAAATGGAATCTATCTCAAGCGTTGCTTCTAGAGGGAAATTCACTACCTTGTAAATATTAGATTAGATTTTCATTCCTCCAAGTGCTTGTGCACATTGTTTTGCTGTAGGTTAGTTTTGTTTTCCCTAAGTGCTTTGGCACAACTTGCTGTCCATGGAGATGTTTTGCAGTCCTTGCTCCATCAGGTGATATTCCATCTTCCTCCTTACACATTCTAAGTCAGTTGGGGTTCTAAACAGAATATTTGATGACTCCATGCCCAATGGACTGCTTCAGGCAACTGGTATCTTCTACCTAGTAGGCAGGTAACCCCGCTGAGTCACCAAATTGTTATCCAAAATTCACCCCCAGGGTAAATTTGATAACATGCATCAAATTACTCAAGTCCCAGGAAAAATAGATTGATTCAAGGAAAAAAATCATGTTTCTAGGGTCCCCTCGGATTTTTTCTAACTCTCTTGTCCAAGAAGAAAAGAGCAAGTTCTAAAAAAGGGTGAAAAAGTTGCAAAAAAAAAGCTTGGGCCAGAAAAAATCATGAAAATCGGCTAAGTCCTAGTCCAGGCGGTCCTTGGGATAGTTGGGACGTCGGGGCGTGAATCAGCCGAAAAGCCTCCAGGTGGTCTGCGCAGCACTGGGACAGTTGGGACATCGGGACGCGCGGGACGCGGAAAGCCGATTAGGCCGAAGGAGGAAAAAAATTTGACTAACTGCTATGCAGAATAGGCTGGGACATCTAGGCCGCGAGGACACGAAGGACGTGAAAAGGTGAATCGGCCGAAACAGGGAAAGGAAGCCCATTTTCACTGGGATAGTTTGTCCCAGACTGTCCGGGACGCATGGGACACGGGAGAGCCGAAGGAGCCGAGAGCCAATCAAATAATGCCACGTGTCTTCACCTCAAAGAGGGACAGGGAAGCCCGAATCGGGCGGATCAGAGGAATTTGTCCCAGACAGTTCAGGACAACCGGGCCAAAGGGACGCGAGGGATGTGAAAAGCTGGCAGGCCCGCAGACGAATCAGGAAACGCCACGTGTCACAAGGGAAAACATCCAAAATTTCAAAGGGAAAGGTTTGAAGCGTTGGCCCGAGCCAATAAAAAGAGGACACGTGTCCTAAGGAGAAGGGGAGTGCGGAGCTCGGGGAGGAATTAGAGAATTTGGCAAAGGTTTTGGCCAAAAACTAAAAGGTAAAGGATCTTCCCCGCGCCCCTGTCAACCAACCAAAGTGCATGCCACGTGTCCCAAGTGGCGGGGATGCGGGGAAAAAAATGGGAAATTTTCCAAAATTACAAAAAGTCAAAACTTTCAAGGAAAACCCACGGGTAAGGGAAGGAGAGAGAATTTCTCATCCAATCAGCGCCCGACACGTGTCATCCAGGTGGTGGAGCGCGGGAAAAAATTTCAAAACCCATTTTTGCCTGTTTTGTGCCCTAAATCTTCAGATCGTCCATATCTTTTGATCCAGAGCTCGGATTTGCATGTTCTTTATATCATTGGAAAGCTTATAAAATTCTCTACATGATTCTAGGGTCAATCTTGAATTTTGGTTTAGTCTGGAGAGAGAAAGTTAAGAAATGGCTCTGACGCATGTCCATGGCCAGAAATGACATTTCAGCGACCAAATTTAATGCAGAATGGGTCGCATTCTCCTCCAATTTGGTCAAAAATGGCAGGGTATGGGTTTATAAGGTCCTCCATGCTGATTTAATGCATTTATAGTCAATGAGGAATGGGTTCCCACGTTTTGTATGTTTTCTCTCTCCTGGGCTCGACCCATGCAATGTAAAAAGCCAGATTTGGCTCATTTCTTAGGGGGAAACACTTTTTGGCATAGCAGACTTCTTCTTTCACCTCTAGCAAGTGATTGTTGCAAGAATCAGACCTCTCCAAAGATTGTAACAGGTTTTTACCTCTCTGAGGTTGTAATGCAGTGGTTTTGACATTGGAAATGATAATGCAAGCTTTGTGAATGGGTTTCAGTCCTTTGTTTGTATTATTTGCTTCATTTCAGATCCTAAATTATATCTTATCAGCCTGTGTATGTTTTATGTTGCAATCTTTGGTTTGTTTCTATTTGCATGAAAAAAATATTCACCACTCCTTTTGGTGCATCACCATCTTTAGTTAGTTTCAATTTTTAGCATTTCTATCCCTGTCTCCTTTGCAATTTAGAGTAGGATTAGGATCTGAACCTCTGTAGTTGTGTAAATATAAATCTAAATCAGAGAAGTTTGAGGGACCAGCCTCTAATATGGAGATTCCTCTCTCAGTTTCACAAGTCCCACACTTAGAGAGAGGTTTCCATGTTGTGCAATCACACTGGATGCCTAAGACATCATTTAGAACCTTGATCTGCATCCACGGGTGTCTGTGATTTTGCACTAACAGTTTTCACATGCCCAGTGGGACCAAGAAGTCTCCATCATTATTACAGTAAGATTGATGTGCACTTGCTAAACCCTAAAATTCTAAGAAGCTATTAAGTCTACCCCTAGGCCCACATCTTCATCATGGCTAGCAATCTACCCAAGGCCAAGGAAAAGGACTTTAAAATTCCAGGAATGAACTTAAATAAAGAAGATGATAGGCTTCAAATTCTAGCAATAAAGGTTCAGGAGTATCTGAGGTTGTCATCCAACTTCAGGAAAGGGTAAACAATATGGTGACAATGACCTTAATTTTGAGCTTCATCAACTGAAAGGTAGTTTAGGAGTGAGATTCAAAAGGATTTTCATGCAATGCAGTAGGAATCCAGTTCTTGAATGTCTATTTCTAATACAACTTTCAAGATGCTTTCAATAAGAATCATATGGGTTCATACTAGAAATGGTCACACAAATCCAAATCACAAATCAGGGAGGATCCTTTAATAATTAAAGTGATATTATCTCCAATGGAGGGGCATGATTCCAAAAGTTGAAATGCATAAATTTGATGGAAAGGGTCCACTCAATTGGATTACCCAAATGAAAAATTTCTTTGATCTCCATCAGATCCCAGGAGGAGAGCTGAAAGGTAACTGTGGCATCCTTATACCTAGAACCTGATCAATTTATTTGGTATCGTTTGTTATGTGCTCAAAGGTAGAAGAATGGCCTAAATGTCACCTTCAGACAGTGTTCATGAAAGAGCTTCAATTACACTATAGTTCTAGTGTTTCTGAGAATTACTTTAGCCAATTAGAAAGTTACTCCAAACTGGTTTAGTTGAGGAGTAAGCCCATCAATTCCCAACTTTTTCCTTGCAGCTGGAGGATATTACAGAAGATGTTTGAATGACCTATTTCTTGGGGGTCTTAAGGACCTACATTGAGCATGAGGTATGCATGTTTAACCCACTCAAGTTTGGATTAATAGGATCATGGCACCTCGAGTAGAGGAAAAATTTCTTTCTAGTAGAAGGCAGACCTTTTATAGCATAAAAGATAGATAACACCTTGTTCCTTCTTACCCTCAACCAATTCAGTTGACACCTCAACAAATTAAACAAAAAAGAGTAAAGGGTTATGATTTAACTATGATAGCAAATATGGAACCAAATCATAAATGTTCTGAGAAAAAATCCTGTTCTGTTGAAGGATCTCTGATGAGGAAGAATATGCAGGCAAGCATCAACAAAAGTGGATTTCTTAGAGGAAGAATTCATGGAGATCTTCAGCCCACTATAATTAATTCCATGTGGCTATCAAGATTAGTTCCACAAACCCTTCAAGTTGTGGAGATATCTTAAGAAGCAGAAGATAATAGTATTGATTGATTCAGGGAGCACACATAATTTCATCAATGGGAAGTTGGCAACAAGACTAAATTGTTATCATCTACCCAACAGGGAATTTCAAACCAATGATTATCCTGGTGGCACAGTCCAATGTTGGTAAATGCCATAAAATTAAAATCATGATGGGTGATTACAGCATTGGAATCTAGATGTTTTCATTCCCAGTGTTTGGTGTAGTGGCTCACACCTGGGTAACAGAGTTGAATTTCCATGAATGTTCATGCGAGAGAAAAAAGTGGTTCAAGCTAAAGATCCTCTAATGGTGAGTTCTGTAGCTTGGGGTCTGAAGGTTTTTTAGCATGAACAGAAGTCCAATCGCATTTTAAAAGGTTATTAATTCATGTGCTTTCCATTTTGAATCATGATCATGCCAATTGATTCCAACCCCCAACTTCAGGCTTATAGAATGTTAAAATGAGGAGAACTTGGAGGAAATTCAAATGAGTCATCAGTCAAAGTGCCTATTCACTCCCGTGGTGATGGTGCATCACAAGGATGGAAGATGGCACATGTTTCCAGATTACAAAGAGCTTAACAAGTTCACTATCAAAGATAATTTTCCTATTCCCATCATTGATGATTTATTAGATGAGTTGCATAATGCCATTTATTTTACAAAACTAAATCTACATTATGGGTATCACCAAATTAGAGTCAAGCAAGAAGATATTCATAAGATAGCTTTCAGAATCTCATCAAGGCCATTATGAATTCCTAGTGATCCCATTTGGCCTTACCAATGCTCCCTCCACATTCCAAAGCTTGATGAATTCAGTATTTAGACCATTCCTAAGAAATTTTGTCTTAAGATTTTTCGATGATATACTCATCTATAGCAAATTGTGGGAGAAACACTTACATCACATAAATATTGTCTTAGAAGTATTAAAGAAACATTGACTTTATGCCTTCAGCCTTCAAAGTGTTCATTTGGGGTACAAAAAGTGGAATACTTGGGCCATATTGTTTCTCATGAAGGTGTTAAGGTGGACCCTCACAAGATCCTGGCCATGGTGGAATGGGAAACCCCAAGAACCTTCAAACAATTACGAGGTTTCTTAGGTCTCACAGGGTATTATCATAGATTTTTCAAAAACTATGGTAGTATAACAACACCACTCAAAAACATTATTGAAGGACTCCTTTCATGTGAGGAATCTAGGGATTGTGAATGCATTATGTGTAAGTATTGAGGAATTTCTCCAAAACTTTCATAGTTGAGTGCAATGCTTCAGGAAATGGAATCAAATCTTGTACTAATGCAAGAAGGAATACCCCATTACTTTTGAGAGCCAAGAACTAAAAGGAAAGAATTTGTTAAAACCCACATATGAAAAGGAAATGATGGCAATACTACATGCAGTCAAACAATGGAGACCATACTTGATGGGCAGACATTTTAAGGCTAAAAAATTCATGATAGTTTTCAAGGAATCATTTTCTTAGGCAACGTCTATCTTCAGAAGATAACAAAAATGGGTCACTAAGATGTTGGATATGAATTTGAGATTGTTTATAAGAAATGAAAGGAAAATTTTGTCGTTTATGCTCTGTTTAGGAGGGATGAGTCGCTCTGCATTTTTATGTTGTAATTGTCTATACTACATGGAGATTTGGTAGATCAAGATCTTGGCATGAATTTTAAGAAAGATGTTTCCACCATACTCTCATTCAAAATCTGGAAGATCTTCCATATCTCTGATCAATTTATATGGAAGGGGGATACATTATGGTACAAATATCAAGTTATATCTATCAAAAACTCTATTTTAAACACCATGTTCTTTCATAGCTTACATTCTTCTGAAATAGGTGTCCATGCTGGTGTCCTGAAAACATATCATAGAGTTAAGAAGGATTTATTTGGGGAGGGGTTGAAATGAGATGTTCAAAAATTTTTGGTAGAATGTTTGGTTTGCCAAAAAAATAAGGGTAGACCATTAAGACACCTGGTCTTCTCCAACCTCTGTCTATTCCTACATGAGAGATGTGAAGAGGTATCAATGGATTTCATCACAGGATTACCTGAATCAGAAGGAAAAAGTGTCATCATGGTCATAGTAGATAGACTTACCAAATATGCTCATTTTTTTTCCATGGCTCATCCTTTCACAGCTAGTACCATTACCATCTCTTTTATGGATACAATTCAAAAGCTCCATGGTACACCAAACATTATAGTAAGTGATTGTGATCCAATATTTACAAGTAACTTTTGGACTGATTGTTCTCTTGTCTAGGTACCCAACTAGCCCAGAGTTCCTCTTATCATCCCCAATGAGATGGGCAAATTGAGGTGGTAAATAAATGTTTAGAGGGATATCTTCGATTGTTTTACTTCAGATAAACAAGAACATTAGGTGCAATGGTTGACCACTAGTAGAATGGTGGTACAATACGTTCATTTCATACCTCCTCCAAAATGTCTCCATTTCTGGCACTTTATGGGTACCATCCTCCATCACTCATAGACTAGCTTTAAGGTCAAACTCAAAGGATGAGAGAGTCAAATTCACATTTGGCATCAACATGAGGTGGCTCTCTAGTCTTATAGATAAATTTTTCAAGGGCACAAAACCTCTATGAAGCAACAGGCTGATCAACATAGGAGTGATGCAACACTTTGAAGAGGGAGATTTTTTGTTTATATGGTTATAGCCATATAAGCAATTATCCTTGAAACAACATCAAAAGGATACAGAAAATTGGTAGTGTGGCATATAAGCTAGAGCTCCCTCTAGGAAGTAGAATACATCCAGGTATTCCATGTTTCTTGCTTAAGTGAAAGTTATTGGGCAGCACATTTCCACCCAATCATTCTTCTGGAACTAGATGAGGAAGGAAGGATCATATTTGATACTTGAAGGGTTTTTTGAGACATGCACCAAAATACTGAGGACCAGGTCATTACCGAGTACCTGATCAAGTGGAAGAATATGAATATATGAGGATGCATCTATGCCATATGATGAAGCATTTTGTAGCAACATCTAGGGCTTGCCAAGCATTGGGGACAATGATTGCTTTGAAGGGGAGGGGCATTGTAGTGCCCACATTTTACACACACAATTACAACAGTAAAATACCAGGATAATTTTTTTTTACTTACATTGCTCACTACACACAACACAACAAGGGCTCCAAGTACAGAAACTCGACTCACATACGATGATCACACAAGTCATCGACTCACATAGACACATGAAAACAACATAGGCATGTCGATGCCACACTTTTCCCGATGAACAAATACTAGCAATGCCCCAACCACAGAAAGAAGACTCAAGGATAGGCAAAACCCACAACACATCTTTTCTTTAATTGTATTTTAGTTATGATTAACATTCCAAGAACATTATTGTGCAAGGATAAATTTCTCATTTTTCCACTACATAGATTCTTAAGTTCATACCACATTAAATTATCAGTTCACCCATTTTAAGTTGGTTTCTTATTCTTTACAAAAGTTTCCATAACTTGCATCCTTATTTGTCATAATTCAAAAGCATATAAAGTACTTAATTATCTTGTCCTTAGGTTAAGAATCTTCTTCTCGAACATATATTCAATGTCTACCTTTTTACTCTTACAACTCATGTGAATGTGACTTGGTGTCCATATAGTGATATTAGGATTTAACAGAGATTTAAAATACAAGATAGCTTTTTACCACAAAACATTCCTTGATCACGGTACAGTTATTTCCCTACCATAGTTATTCTAATTCAATGACTTGTGAAATTCCATTTTGTTTTATATATGTATTTTGTTTTCTCGAAGGTAGATTATACCAAGACAATTCATATTCTTTGAAACAAAAGACATATTTTAATTGAGTTATAAGGTCTTCAAGAGTGGCATTATTCTGAACCTCCAATCTCATTTTTACTCTTATATGCTTTATTTTCTACGTCACATTATGGTCTTATTACTAGCATTGTCTTGAAAAAGGAGTTACGAAGTGTTTGTCTAACCGCTTGAAGACAAAATGATTAGGAGACTTGAAGCTACACATGAACCCTAAGTTAACATCCAAATCAACTGAGTTTTAGATTTATTCCAACTCACCTAAGGGTCTACCCCTCAACTATAAATGAGGTTTAAGCAAGAGGAAAAATTTATGCTAAACCACCTTCACGAAAGGACCAAGGTGTTATGTTGAGAGAAACCAAGGTAACACATTTAGCTGCGCGGAACTAAGGAGTTCATTAACAAGAGTTTAAGACCTAGAAAAACTAAGTCACAACCTCCATCTATGTCGTCTGGATCCAACAGGGATTTCACTCGATGAAGAACTTTAATTTTAAATCTATCTTTGGATGACAAGGTAGTCCGCTAGGCTACGAAGGAGGAGTTAGCTCTACATACTCCAATGAAGTTTGACTGTGTCACTCCTATCTACAGAGGTTTAAGACAATGTCACTAAACATACTGACTAAGACGATAAACCCATTCTTGGGCTCTTGTTTACTCAAACTAGGAGGTTTCCATCGAGTGCAAGTTTAAGTTCATTCTACGGTTTTCAATGTCTTCTACGGTAAGGAGTATCACACATGAAAAACAAGTTATGTCCCGATATTGAACAAGGGTAGAGTGTTTCGATTTAATTCTCTTTATTACATTTACAAAGTATGAATGCACAAGATGACTCATTAATCATTTATTGAACACTAAATATGCACTACAAGATATTACTTCAAATTCATTTACCTTATATAAATATCAAACCTTTTTACCATGTGTACTATAAATCAAATTGAACCTATGATTAAATGCACATTTCCTAGATGTCCTTGAAATTAGTATCTCATACATATCAACAAATTATCAAATATAACCTTCCGTAACATGAGACTACATTATACATTTATTCATTTAACAATGAACTATATAAATTACAATGATAATTAATGAATTACACATCACCTTTTCATCGTCATTCTTTCATCCTGTAAAACCACGTGAGCATGATATCAACGATAAATTCGTTGGCATGGCATCCACCCTAATCTAACATAATTATCATTTTTCAGTTTCCCATTTACATATGATAATAATTACAATTTGCAATCGAAATTAAAAGGTTTAGAGACATGTATTCATTACATTTCATTTTACTTCTTTTTGTAACCCAGGAGAGAGAAAGAGAAGGGAAGAGAGAGAAAACATCATTTTTCCAAAGTTTTATTTCACACAAGTTACACTATAGATTTTTAAACAGTTATTTACATGTGTTAAAAGTTTCCAGGGTGGTTTGGCAACCCTACAAGGGTCCCGTAGCTTTCTATTTTTACATTTTCTCACTAGCTACAAAACGTTCAAAATGGGCTCGGAGGCTAAGAAACCGCTTCCAAAAGTTATCTTCTGATGAGAACACACACCATGATTAACTTTCTACGTGTCCCCAGATATACCAAGAGTTCATAGCAACTGACGGAATTGGGAAAAAGTGAACGGTTTGCGTTTGGCAGCTAGTTTTCCGGGGCCACTGGTCGTAGTTGACCCAGTTGTAAATGAACAAAAGTTAGCTCAAGGGCTCAGAAAACCACGTCCAAAATTGACGTTTGATGGATGAGCACGCAACGAGACACTTCCTACAAGTTCCCCTATATAAGGAGAATTCATCAGAGACGACGGGACTGAGAACTAGAAAGCCATTTTCAAACGGCGACAAGTTTTCTGAAGCCACAAGTCCTAAATTGGTCCAGTTTGACCTTGTCAAACTGCGACCAGAGGCCTACAAAATGTCATCATCAAAATATCCAGAAAGATGTTTTTCCCTAAACTGAAGGTTCCATGCAATTGTCTAGTATAAACACTAGAGGTTTGCGAAGGCGGGAAATAATTTCTCTATCCAGGTTTCAAATGACGGTTCAAAATGAAAGCCAACTTTCTAGATTTAACAACTTTCTACTATTGTAAAACAGTGTAACAGGGCTCCTATAAGAGCGTCAAAAGGATCTCATATGTTCGTTCGGGGTCAATCCAAAGGTCAAGGTGACTCCTCGCATACCAAGGTACACGAATGAAGCTTCACATCTCATTTTCAGAGTTACGAAGGGTACTTAATGAGTCTCCGAAAAATGCAAAAATTAACTATTTAAATAGGGAGAAGGTCAACATTATTACTGGGAAGTCAATCTCGTCTTGTCGATAAAACAATGTTGTAGCGATCTAGGTGGGTAGGAAGTTTTCTAAATCACCATAGAATGAGGGTGGAAGTTCATGTTTTAATGTAATGAGTTATTTTGACTTTGTGAGTTACGACACGACATTTCATTTTTTTTACAATGAGTTGAAATAAGCATTTAACTGTATTAAAATCCTAATATTTTAAAATTATATTAAGTTGTAAACGAAAAACTAAAATATGAGAGTTATGAAAGATGAGGGGAGGTGAACCATGCTTGGAAATGAACTGGCGAGGAAGAAGTCAAGGAGTTGACATCGCACCGATTGATTTCACTTGCTTGCAGCCAAGGAAGGAAAACCCAAAAATATCATCCACAATAATGTCAAAATTAGTGGCCAGTTCTATGGAAAATCCTCTAGTGGCAAGAAAGGAACAACAAGTGCCTCTGGCTGAGTAACAAGCCCATGGTAAAGAGGCTTATCAGTGTGTTTGGGATAGCAAACAAATGCCCATGTGTACTATGAATCCATTATGTGCATATCCTGCAATCATGGCATTCCATGAGACAACATTTATTTGAGGCATTCTCCCAAACAGTTCACATGCCTTTTCAACAAATCCATTTTGTGCATATGAATACTCTGAGGAATAGATTTCAAATACAATGCACATGAAGCATTAATTAATGGTTCTAATAGAATAGTCCAAAAGCTTGCACTTGGAAGAGGTGAGGCAATAATTCTTGGCATCAGAATATCATCTAAACAGTAATGATAGAAGGAAATCACATCTCCAACATCCATCCTTAAACTACCAAGTTCTTACCTAGAAGGTCTCTAATTTACAATGACACAGGAATATGATATATCTGAAAGAAAGTGCAAATTCTTGTGCCAAATTCATAGATATTCATCTTGTTCAATTTAACATTGTTCAGGTATTGAAATATATCTACCTCTTTTTGTCCCTCTTTATGTTGCATTATAAAGTATCTAACTTTGATCATGGATCTCAACTAGATTCACTGCTAAAACCAGGTCTATTGACTAAACCTTTGCCAAGAGAAACAAAGGCCAATGATGAGGCCCATACCCTTACATTCTTCACACCTTCTTGAAAGTTCCTAATCTTAGAAAGCTGTAAATGACTACAAATTCTATTTAGATATATCATGTGCAGATATGTGCTTCAAGAAAGGTGATGTGTTTTCACTCAAAAGATCCAAATTTATATGCCACATGTGCTCTAACTGGTACTGTTTGATCCACATTAAGACTTTTGGTAAGAGATAGACAAGAACTCTCATAGTGAGAAAAATCAATGCAAATATCAGGTAAGGCTCCTGCTGAATCAATTTCCTTGGAGACATTTCCCATGGATACAGAGAATGTTCGTTGCTTTGACCGTAATCATTACTGAAATGGCTCCTGAAGCTATTTCCATAGTCCTTTGCCAGATGGTCTGAAATGATGGGCTCAATACCTGTAATCTCTTTATAGAAAATCACAAGGGACTCCAGATCTCTCGATCCAAAAAAAAAAGGTGGATAGTGCATTAACAAGTTAGTTTCAGTCTGCACAAAACAAAGCACCACTAAAACAATGAAAACGCCCCCCCCAAAACCCACGCCATGCCAAGCACATTCCTGTGGCCAGGTTAGGCATTTTAATTTTCTCTGTGCACTCAGACTCCATAAAAATCATTTCATTCCCCCAACGCATGGGTTAAAACCAAGGCATGAATAAAATATTGAAGGCAGCAGGTCAAAATTAATTAGAAGACAACTAGAATGGAAAAACAAGGACAAAAAGTCGGCCACCTCCCAACTTGAATTTAGACCAAGGAAGGGTCAACACGTATTCTCCTTACACAAAATAATTAATGGAAATTCAGGTTCCCATCCTCCAATACACTTCCACAACTGACCACAATTAAATAAAACTAAAGTGTGTAGCTCGCAAGGAAGAAAAGATGGTGGGATGTCAACAAAAGTGGCCAATGTGGGTGAAAGCATCCAAATTTCTCATTAATTTAGATATATATACATAATATCGTCTACGAGAGGAGACTTGGTCAGCTTCAGGTGATAGCAATATTATTTCACCTTTAAAATGAAAATAAAATGAGTATGCAAGCAAGCCTAGTCGACCAAGGAGGAACTAGAGAGTAGTTTCAAAAATGAATGCAAGACAAGGACCAACCACAATAGTCACAACAAGGATACCCTCCTCTACCACGAATCAAGGCATGATCTACAAAGTGACCAATCCAAACTATTAAATCTGCTTATCGATAATTAACAATAAATTTGATAAGAAATCGACGATCCAATGATGAAGTTATCGTCTATTGATAATTAAAATAATAATAATATTATTATTTTTATTACAACTCATTAATACTTATTAATTGTATTAACAAGGACCCACTTATGAGCTTGACCAAAATAATAATAAGGAAAATAATCGACAATTCAGAATAATAATTATAATTATGTAGGTGTTCCCTCTAGCTGGTCACGCCCTAACAACATCAAGCCATCATTCAAACCACCTAAAGAATTCGAGAATGAGATTTTCCTTAACAGGGTAGTCGAAAAGGGCAAATCCAACAAAAGATCAACAGGAGCACAATGACATTAAATGCTTAACAACATGGTCATTCAAGAAGAAAAGGAACAACGGTGAACGGGGAATTACAGACATGTTATGCCCTTAATTATATATCTTACATGGGATGGATATAGCCGACTTGTTGCTATCATAACTTAATATCATGATGTATTTCTTTTATATATGATCTATTATCATTGGTTGGTTGGCCTTGCTGATGGCCATAAAATAGGAATAATATAAATAGGGGTTTTAGGTAGTGGATGATCATTATGTTGAGTATTTGAGTCTTATTATATGTTCTAGAGGTTACCCCCTCAAAGTGGCCAAGCTATTATACTTTCATATGAAGATAATTTATCTGTAATATTGAAATATTTGGTGTTCTATTGCTAGGTGATCATAATAATTAATCAAGTAATTTCATTACAGTTGTAGTGCACTCATGTAGATCCATTTAGATATCTGGAGGAGGAGATACTCTTGGAGAGATGCATTGTACTCTTGTGTAGAAGATTTGGTTTGTACTCTTGTATTAGTAAATATTGATATCTCTATCTTTGGTGGATGTAGCACACATTGGGTGAACCACTATACATGTTGTCTTATGTGTTTGTATTTTGTTTTGATTTTAATTATTCTAGTTTATACTTCCACTGCTGTAGATTTTGGGGAATTGTCTAGTTCTGTATTTGCATGATTTAGTTTGTTATTAGAATCATTGCATTATTCCACATTGAGGATTCCCAACAAAAGAAACCCCTAAGAATGCATAAGAACTTTAAATTTGTGAAAAAACTTAATGTAGACAAAGATCCAACTAGCTTAAATTTGAAGTCTAAATGACCATCATTTTGCCTTACTTTTTGGTCTTCTGTGACGGTCATTTGACTGTCAATTTTAACACAGTGAAAATATCCCAAATCATACTAACTTAAATTTGACATCTAAATGACCTTCATTCTACCTTATTTTTGGTCTTCCATGATGGTCATTTGACTGTCAAATTTAATGCATTCAAAACTTGCTTTGTATTTCCAAAATGTGAAATTTCATAATTTCTTCTTTTGTACAGTATTAGAGAGGCTATATTTTAATACATTATAATAACCTATTATAAGTTATAATGTAAATATATATATATAGTTTATGTACCTTATAACTATAGTATATATAAATATTATGATAAACACATATAACCCTTATTACAAGGGGCCCTCATGAAAAAATATTTAAAACATTTACTAGGAAAGAGAATTTAAATTCTACATTAACCTTAGAATTTACAGAGGAGAAAACATTTTTCATGCTTCCAATGGAAAAAATTCAAATCCTATTTTGATGGAGCTTTGTCTCCTCCTTTATTTACGATTGACAAAATTCAACCTACACATATTAAAACTATAGAGAAAAAAAATACTCAAATATTTTACCCTTACCTGTACATAAGTTTTCACAGGAGGTAAGAAGTTTCCAAATTTTCCACTTGTGAATTCACCTTGATTCTTAAAAAAAAAAACTTTTAGGTTGCAAAAAAATGGAAAGAAGGGGCTTGATTATTTTAAATACCCTTTCAGGTTGTTTGAAAAAACCTGTAGTAATTAAATAGAATAAATACACTATTTTTAGATCTAAACTATTTAATTCAAACCATGCTCTGGTACCATGTTAGAATTTTAGGATTCAATGATTTACCGATTAATTCAACATTAATGCTAAACATTAATACATTATGTAATACTATCAAAAATATTTAAATAAACATTACATCATCACATAAGTAAATAAATAAATATTATTAGGAAATAAATAACATAGGTGACACAATATTTATAGTGGAAAACCCCAATAGGGTAAAATCCACTTTGAAAATAATATTTTACTTCAAAGAACTTATTTTACATCCAGTAAGATCACCCCTTCCTTTGAAACCCTAATTACCAAGGGTAAAAAAAAATCACTTGATTTGCACACCTTTGATATATTTCCCAAATATATCAAATGAGGACATAAAGTCCTTTTTATATAAGGTAATTGGGTATGTCTCCTGAACCCACATTTTCAACCTAAAATGATTGACACATATACCTGTTATCCAAAATGAGCCCCTTGCTCATTTTTTGGATAACTCCCTTCATTCTTTCCTCTCTTGTGCCTCAGTCATAATTTTTTATCTTTCAGGCACTCAAAACCTTCTGGAAATGGCACCATTGGATAGAGATCTTTCTCAGCTTTCCAGAAAGGTAAAGTTTTCTTCCTAACTCCATGTATTTTTGAAGTTATGGCTCGGTGGAGTTTTTGTGGGAAATTTTCCCATGGAAAACCTGAGCCAATGGGAGGAGGACACGTGTCCTCGGAAGGGCGGGGGGAGGCGGAGGTAAAATTAAAATTTTTACCAAGTGTTTGGTGGGGTTCAGAGAGGAAATTTTTTGGCCTGAGGGCCCGCCGGAAAATGGGATGCAGCTATGTGTCCAACGGGGAGAAGTTGGGAAAATTTCCCAAGGGTTGGCATAAGTAAATTTTCCGCCCCCAAGGCCCGCATCCAATAGTATAGTGCCGCATGTCACCGGGCAACGGGGGTTAGAGGTGCGAAAGGATTTTTTCCTTTTCAGCAAGTGTGGAAAATTTAGAAAAGAAAATTGCCACCCCCCAAAACCCAATCCAATAGAATCATGCCACGTGTCCCAGGGGGCATCCGAGCTTCAGCCATCAGGGAGAAGTTGGGAATTTTCCCCAAAGGTTAGCGCAAAAATGAATTTCTACCGCAAAGGCCCACATCGAATAGCATGAAGCCACACGGCACCAAACCAGTGGAGGTGGGGGGAAAGTTGGGATTTTCTCCCAAAGAAAAATCAAAGGAAAATATTGAAAGGAAAAGATCGAGCCAATCAGATCATGCCACGTGTCCAAGTGGCCCCGACAAAAAACACAAGGCAAAAAAGTTGAGGGAAAAATGAACATGAAGGGACCGCATGGAATCAAATCATGTCCATGTGGCACCCGTAGGGCAGTGGGGTGTGGATATTTTTGAGGAAATTTTCCAAAATGCAAAAAGTGGGAAAATTTCAAATTTTCGGCCCGCCAACCCATTTTGGCCCTGTTTTGCCCTAAATTTTCAAGGGGGCATAACTTTCGATCCAGAGCTCGGTTTCTTGCGTTCTTTATATCAATGGAAAGCTGGAAAAATTATCTACATGATTACAAGATCAATTTTGTTTTTTTGTGGAGTTTAGAGGGATAAAATTGGAAAATGCCTCTAGCACGTGGAAGTCAACAAAACTGACATTTCAACCACCATTTTTAATGAAGTATGGCTCGCATTCCTCCCAACATGGTTAAAAATTTAAAGGAATGGACCTTTCAGGGTGCCCATGCTGTTTTAATACCATTTGGTTGGTGGTTGGAGCATTTTTTCATGTTTTCCCATGTTTCTCTCTCTTGGGCTCAAATTTGGCATTGTAAAAGCCAGAATGGGCTCATTTTTGAAATAGTTAGACATTTTTCTAGCTCTGCAACTTCCCTTTTCTTCCTCCTTTGGTAGATTTGTGGAAATTTTACCTTTTCATGCAAATACAACATCTCTTTTGCCTCTTGGCCATTGTAATGCACTGTATTGGACCTGGAATGATAATGTGTGCTCTGTGATTAAAATTTTCTCAATCCTTTCATATGTTTATCATTTTTTCCTGATCTCTCATTACATTTTGGAAATTTGTGCATGTTTTGTGCTATATTTTCTTGTGGATTGTGCATGGTTTGCAGTAGCAGGTGTCTACTACTCCTTTGGTGCATCACCTTAATTAGACTAGGTTTATTTTTTCATTTTTTCCAACCCTGTCTCCTTGGCAAAGTTTGTTTAAAATATAGGTAAACCCTCTGCAGAATGTTATGCACACTTGAACAGAGGAGTTGAGGAACCAACCTCCAATCTGGAGATTCTTTTACCACTTTTACAACTCCCACACTTGGGGAAAAGGTTCAATGTTGTGCAATCACACTGGATGCTAAAATGTCAAACTAGAAATCTGATAGAATATCCAGAGGGTGTTGTTGATTTGTACTAATAGTTTTGGCATGCCCAGTGGGACCTTAGAGGTCTTCATCTTCATTGCAACAAAATTGATGTGCATTTTTTGCAAGTTTCTTGCTTAAAAGAGCCCTGAATTGCACATCTGGCGACTCCAAGGAAGAAGAATCAACTAGTTTTAGCAGTCCAGACCTAAAAAACTCATGAGAAGAATCTCCACAAGGTCAAGAGTTAGAGAAGAAGAAGTTTTTTTTGAGTATTTGCATTTATCTCCGAGAAGAAGACAAAGAGGGAGGAGAATTCAAAGGTCTCCATCTCCACCAAATAGAACTCTATCAACTCCTCCACCTGGTAGACCTTTCATCCAATCAACAAGGGTTCTAAGGCCAATCAGAATGGCACAACACAACCCATATGTCACTTTCACTAGCAACAGCTCACTTGTTCTCAATGCAAAAAATCCAATCCCAATTGTAGCATCGAAGAACATTCCATACTTTACTGGAGAGAATCAGACCACTCCCGGTGATCATGTCAAGGATATTGCTAATATTTGTGCAATCCATGAGATTGATGAGATGCAAGTTGCTGTCAAACTACTGGCATCTTCATTCAAAGGGAAAGCTTTGTAGTGGTTCAGGAGCCTTTTTTCAGGCTCTTTCCAAAATTGGAACCAATTATGTATAGCCCTCCATGAGCAGTTTGGAGAAAAGGGAGATAACTTGTCCCTTTTGGAACAATTGACAACTATCAAGAGAGCTCCCAATGAGCAGCTGACTGACTTCAACTTCAGATTTCAAAGGACTTGGGAGAGAATTCCAATCGTAGTAAGGCCAACAATAGAAGGTGCTTTTCTATATTACCTTAAAGCTTAAAATTCTGATATTTCTATGTTAATTCAATCCATGGGAGGCACAACTATCCCTGCTACTTATAGCATTGCCATTAGAGCTGAAAATTGTTTGATTCAAGCTGGTAAGCTAGCTCCTAGGCCTCCAATGCCATTGTATCCAAATTTAGAAAGTCCAAGCACTAGTCAAGCACCTATTTTAGCTCCTATTCCCACCCCTAGAAATCAGAGTACAAATGAAGCTTCTACTTCATCTTCTAGTGCCTCAAATGAACTTCAAGAAGTCATGAAGCAATTGCAAAATTTAGGTAATGAGCTGGTTACACTCAAGAGGCAGCAAGCCCAAGGTTTTAGACCTTCTTATCAGCCTCAAGCTCAGCCTAACAGGAAGCCATATCAGCCTCAAAGACCACCCAATCTAGCTGCAAATCAAAATCAAGCAAGGCCTCCTGCCAACAGACCATTTCAGCCCTATAATTCCAATGCTACATCTGCCTCTAAAGCACTAGTGCCAGTACAAAACAACATAGCTCAAGAGTATGATTGGTGTTTCCCATGCAATGAACCTCACAACCAGTCTATGTGCTTCAATGGCACCCTAAATCAAGCATTAATGGTAACAAAAACTTGTGTGGAGGGTGAATGGAGTCAAGTAAATAACCAACAACAAGAAACATCCCAGCAACAATCAGCTCCAAATGATACCACACTTGTAAACTAGCAGGAAGAAGATTTTTGTGGCATGAATCAACCAATCTCTCAAAGTGTTGTAGCCAACACAAGGTCAAAAAGGAGAAATTTGGGTGAAGGACAGCCATTGGCTCCAAGTAATCCACAACCTTCTACCACTCCACAAACTGTTGGCAAACAAAATGCAGTTCCAAACATGTAAGGACCACCCAAACCAGCTCCCAAACCAACTTAGATGCCAGTTGTTATTGCCCATGTGCAAGGAATGAATGTGCATGCCAAAGGGTAGTAGAGAGATGCTTCATCTCCATTCAACATCATTGATTAGATGAAGAAGAAAAATGTAAACATATCAATGTGGGAATCACTATCCATCCCAGGCCAAAGAGATTTGCTACAAGCTGCCATGAAGGACTGGTCAACTTCAAATCATCAGGTCCAAATGCAAGAGAAGGTACTCACAAATGCTACCCAGCCTGAAGGGAATCATGGAGGACAACAAGGTAAAATGTTGAAGCCCCCTCCATTTTATGTTTCATTGATCATTGGGGACCAATTAGTACACAATTGCATGATTGATTCCGGGGCAAGTAGTTCAGTAATGCCCAAGAAAATAGCTGATCAGTTGGGGCTTCAATATGAATTCATATCTAAAGGGGTAGTGCAATTAGATGGGACAGTAGTGACAATAGTGGGAGTGATTAAAAACTTGATCCTTACTTTGCATGCATGCCCCAACGTTGTTGTTTTGCAAGATGTCTCAGTGATAGATCTTCCACCACTCTTTGCCCTATGTTTGTCAAGGGATTTCACAGCTAAGATTGGAGGTTACTTATCTACTGATTGGTCACACATATTTTTCAGAACAAGATATGGAACCAAAGCCACAATCAGATCTGAGCCTATTGTAAACTTTCACATTGAGC
Source organism: Taxus chinensis (assembly GCA_019776745.2). NCBI lineage: Eukaryota > Viridiplantae > Streptophyta > Pinopsida > Cupressales > Taxaceae > Taxus > Taxus chinensis. Next base: position 385,434 of record JAHRHJ020000321.1, on the reverse strand, counting down.
CTCACACTCCAAGCCAAATCAATACCAACTGTTCAGCGTTTGATCAAGAGGATTATCCAAGCACTGATGAAGCTGACACCAAGGTTGGAAGCATCCCAGATTTGACTCTTGATGAATGGGTGAGCAAGGTGCATGCTTTTGATCCTTATCAAGAAATAGAAGAATCTGAGCTAGGAGTCTATTGCATACATGAAGAAAATCAGCCTATTCCTAGCATCACCAAGCCAGACCACAAGGATGAAAATGAGGTATGGTAGTTGTTCTTTGATGGATCAAGAAGTAGACAAGGTGTGGGAGGGGGGCTATGCTTGTTTCACCTTAAGGAGTTAAGTATTATTCATCTTTTAAATTTCAGTTTGCATGTTCTAATAACACTGCTGAATATAAAGCTTTGATACAAGGATTGCATTGGTCAATCAAGAGAGGAATAAAGAACTTGCAAGTCTTTGGTGACAGTGAGCTGATTGTCAACCAAGTTAGGGGGCAGCATGCTGCCAAGAATGATCTTCTCAAGTGCTACAAAAACAGGGTGTGGGACCTCATTGAAGATTTTGAGGGCTTTAGCATCAAATCCATCCCTATAAAAGAGAACCAAGCTACTGACAGGCTTGCAGTAGTTGGAGCAGCCTTTGATGTTGTTGAAAGCATCAAGAATGACAAGGTACAACCAAACATTCATGTGATTGTAAGGCCTTCAGTGCCAGACAACAATGTAAGTTGGCAAGTGTTTGAAAATGATCAATAAATCATCCATTTCTTGCAAGAAGAGGCTGAGTTCTCAGCTAAAAATCAGGAAAAGTTAGAACAACAGTATGGTGATCAAGTGGTACAGCTGAGAACCAACAAACTACCAAAGGGACTTGTCACTTTGGAGTCCATTTTCAATCCTAATGATCAATTTAGGAAAGAGAAAGCAAACATCCAAGTCAAGGGAGAAGATGCAGTGCCCATCTTTGTGGAAGAAGTCAAGTCACTCCAAGTTGGTAGAGTGATAACCGAGCAAGAAAGGCATGCGTTCATACAGCTTTGCCAAGAATTCCCTGATGTGTTTGTTTAGAGCTATGAAGATTTGAAAGGCTTCAATCCCAAGTTAGCTCAACACACTATTGAATTGGACCCAAGTGCTAAACCCATCAGGTAAAAACAAAGGCCAGTCAATCCACACATGGAGCCTTTTATGAGAAAAGAATTGAATAAGTTGATAGAGGTAAATATCATATTTCCTATCAAGCATTGTAGTTGGGTAGCCAACTTGGTTCCAGTTTGAAAGAAGAGTGGAGAAATCAGATTGTGTGTTGACTTTAGAGATTTGAATAGAGCATCTCTCAAGGATCATTACCCACTTCCTTCTATGGATCAGATTTTAAAGTTTGTTGCTGGCTCTGAAAGGTTTTCATTGCTTGATGGCTATTCAGGGTACAATCAGATTATGGTGAAGGAAGAAGACCAGTTTAAGACAGCCTTCACAACCAAATGGGGGACTTATGCATATAGAAAAATGCCATTTGGGTTGTCCAACGCTGGAGCTACATTCCAAAGGGAAATGGACATGGCGTTCAAAGATTTGATTAACAAAATGGTGCTGATATATCTAGATGATATCACTATTTTTTCAAAAAATGTAGCAGACCATCTCTTTCATTTGAGACAAGTGTTCCAAAGGTGCAGAAGATTTGGGGTATCTTTGAATCCCAAAAAGTGTATTTTTCTAGCTCATGAAGGAAAGCTCGTTGGCCACATTGTCTCTAGAGAAGGGTTAGCAATTGATCCAGAAAGATTTGAATCCATAAGAGCACTACCATTTTCAAGCCACAAGAAGGCCCTTCAAATTTTCTTGGGAAGGATAAATTTTGTTTGGAGGTTTGTCCCAAATTTTACATCCCTACTCAAGCCTATCACCAAGATGTTAAAGAAAATCATAGCTTTCAAATGGATAGAAGAGGGCAAGGAAAGTTTTTGAAGCAATCAAAGAAGCTATCTCACAAGCTCTAACCCTCAATAACCCAAATTTCTCCAAGGATTTCATCCTCTATGCATTTGGAGGTGATGTTACTATTTCTGCAATTTTGGTACAGCAGAACAAAGACAATGATGAGCAGCCAATTGCATTCTTCAGCCAAATCCTGGAGGACTATGAGGTGAGATATTCCTTCATTGAGAAGCATGTTCTTGTAGTGATTAGGAGCTTAAAGAAATTTAAGCATCTAGTTTCAAACAACAAGGTTCAACTGTTGGTTTCTCATGTGGGAGTTAAAGACTTCCTCCTCAATAAAGACCTAAATGAAAAGAGAGTGGGGTGGATTACTCGTGTCATGGAGTATGACATTGAGATCAAAGTCACCAAGTTGGTCAGAGGAAAGGGATTGTGTGAGCAGTTGGTCTTGAACAAACAAAAGGAAGCATGCAATGAGAAAGAGGTTTTTTTGGTGTTGCAAGATAGCCATGAACAAGGAAGCACTCAAGAAGAAAATGATGGTGTCCTCACTCCTTGCTGGACCTGAGGCATAATGCACTTTCTACACACAAGCCTATGCCCTCCAAAGATGAATAAAACCAAAAGGAGACACTTCAGATTGCAGGCTGTCCCATATGCTCTTGTTGATGGTGTTTTATTCAAAAGGGATGTGAATGGAGTGCTGCTGAGATGCATTGGTAAAAATCAGATTCACAGAGTGTTGGAAGAGTTCCATGGTGGATCAGCTGGTGGTCATTTTGCACCAAGAGTGATAGCTCTCAAGATCATGAGGGATGGCTATTATTGGCCCAAGATTTTTAGTGACTATTATGCATGGATCAAGAGGTGCAAGAATTGTGCATTCTTCACAGGTAAGGAGAGACTAGCCGCCCTTCCATTGCATCCAATTTCAGTTGACCAGCCATTCATGCAATGGGGTTTGGACTTCATTGGAGTCATTAACCCAAATTCAAGCCAAGGACACAAGTGGATTCTAACAGCAACAAATTACTTCACCAAGTGGACTGAGGCAGTGGCACTCAAGGAAGTAAATGAATCTAGCATCCTAGACTTCTATGAAGGGATAGCAACTAGATTTGGCATACCTACTACAATAATATCAGATAATGCATTGGCATTCATTGGGTCCAAGGTAACTGAATGGGCTGTCAAAAATGGGATCTACCTAAGCACTTCATCAAATTATTATCCTCAAGGTAATGGTCAAGCTGAATCTACAAACAAGAACTTGTTAAGGATCATCAAGAGGAATCTTGATGAAAATCAGAGGTCTTGGCATACTAAATTGAAATCAGCCTTGTGGGCTGATAGGATAACTCCCAAGAGATCTACAGGTAACTCTCCATTCAAGCTTGTTTATGGAAGAGAGGAAATTTTTCCCATGTCACTTGAGTTGCCAATGTTGGAACTCATGAAACAGTTGGATTTGTTGGAGTTTGGGCCCATGGAGGTTAGGTATGCAAAATTGATGGAGCTCCAAGAAATCAGAAATCAGGCATCCCAAGCAATGGAGAAGGATCAAGCTTTGATCAAGAATACCTTTGATAGAAAGGCCAAGGATAGATCTTTCCAAGTTGGAGATCTAGTGTTAAAATGGGATGCAGACAAAGCAAAACTAAGGAGGCATTCAAAATTTGATGCCATTTGGAGTGGCCCCTACATGGTCACGAAGTGTAAAGAAAACAATGCCTTCCAATTGTCTACATTAGATGGTGAAGAATTACAGGTTCCAGTCAATGGAATCCATCTGAAGCATTACTACTGAGGGAAATTCTCCACCTTGTACATATTAGCTTAGGTTTTCATTCCTCCAAGTGCTTATGCACATTTTTTTGTTGTAGTTTAGCTTTTCTTTCCCTAAGTGCTTTGGCACAAGCTTGTTGTCCCAGGAAATGTGTTTTGCAGGCCTTGCTCCATCAGATGATGTTCTACCCTCCCTCTTCCTCCTTGCATTGTTCTAATCAGTTGGGGTACCAAGCAAAGAATTTGATGACTCCATGCCCAATGGATTGCTTTAGGCAACTAGTAACTTCATCCAACAGGCAGATGACCCCTCTGAGTCGCCAAAATTGTTATCCAAAATGAGCCCCTTGCTCATTTTTTGGATAACTCCCTTCATTCTTTCCTCTCTTGTGCCTCAATCATAATTTTTTATCTTTTAGGCACTCAAAACCTTCTGGAAATGGCACCATTAGATAGAGCTCTTTCTCAGCATTCCAGAAAGGTAAATTTTTCTTCCTAACTCCGTGTATTTTTGAAGTTATGGCTTGGCATAGTTTTTGTGGGAAATTTTCCCATGGAAAACCTGAGCCAATGGGAGGAGGACACGTGTCCTCGGAAGGGCGGAGGTGGAGGTAAACTTAAAATTTTTACCAAGTGTTTGGTGAGGTTCAAAGAGGAAATTTTCGGCCCGAGGGCCCACCGGCGAATGGGATGCGGCCGCTTGTCCAAGCGGGGAGAAGTTGGGAAAATTTCCCAAGGGTTGGCATAAGTAAATTTTCCACCCCCAAGGCCCGCATCCAATAGTATAGCACCATGTGTCACTAGGGTGGTGGCGGGAGTCTGAGGTGCAAAAGGATTTTTTCCTTTTCACCCAAGTGAGGAAAATATTGAAAAGAAAGTCCGCCCCCAAAACCCGATCCAATAGAATCATGCCATGTGTCCCAGGGGGCATCAGAGCTTCAGCCGCTGGGGAGGAGTTGGGAAATTTTCCCAAAGGTTGGCGTAAAAATAATTTTCACCCCCAAGGCCCGCATCCAATAGCATGAAGCCACGTGGCACCGAACTAGTAGAGGCGGGGGGAAAGTTGGGATTTTCTCCCAAAGAAAAATCAAAGGAAAATATTGAAAGGAAAAGCCCACCCCCAAGCCCGAGCCAATCAGATCATGCCACATGTCCAAGTGGTGGAAAAAAACACAAAGGCCACGTCTAAGCCCGCAAGGAAAAATGAACATGAAGGTCCTGAATCAAATCAAATCATGCCACATGGCACCAGGGCGGCCCATGGGGTGCAGAGATTTTTGAGGAAATTTTCCAAAATGCAAAAAGTGGGAAAATTTCAAATTTTCGATCCACCAACCCATTTTGGCCCTGTTTTGTCCTAAATTTTTAGAGGGGCATAACTTTCAATCCAGAGCTCAGTTTCCAACATTCTTTATATCAATGGAAAGATGGTGAAATTATCTACATGATTCCAAGCTCAATTTTGTGTTTTGGTGGAGTTTGGAGGGAGAAAATTGGAAAACTCCTCTGGCACGTGGAAATCAACAAAACTGACATTTCAACCACCATTTTTAATGAAGTATGGCTCGCATTCCCTCCCAGTATGGTTTAAAATGTCAGGGAATGGACCTTTCAGGGTTCCCATGCTATTTTAATACCATTTGGCTGGTGGTTGGAGCATTTTTCATGTTTTCCCATGTTTCTCTCTCTTGGGCTCAAATTTTGCATTGTAAAAGCCAGAATGGGCTCATTTTGAAAAGAGTTAGACATTTTTCTGGCTCTGTAACTTCCCTTTTCTTCCTCCTTTGGAAAATTTGTGGAAATTTTACCTTTTCATGCAAATACAACATCTCTTTTTCCTCTTGGCCATTGTAATGCATTGTATTGGACCTGGAATGATAATGTGTGCTCTGTGATTAAAATTTTCTCAATCCTTTCATATGTTTATCATTTTTCCTAATCTCTCATTACATTTTGGAAATTTTAGCATGTTTTGTGTTGTATTTTCTTGTGGATTGTGCATGTTTTTTAGTAGCAGGTGTCTACTACTCCTTTGGTGCATCACCTTATTTAGACTAGGTTTATTTTTTGCATTTTTTCCAACCCTGTCTCCTTGGCAAAGTTTGTTTAAAATATAGGTAAACCCTCTGCAGAATGTTATGCACACTTGAACAGAGGAGTTGAGGAACCAGCCTCTAATCTGGAGATTCTTTTCCCACTTTTACAACTCCCACACTTCGGGAAAAGGTTCAATGTTGCGCAATCACATTGGATGCTAAAATGTCAGACTAGAAATCTGATAGAACATCCAGAGGGTGTTGCTGATTTTCACTAACAATACCTAGGTTAGTATATTTAATAAATAGAAACATAAATGATTCACATTATTAAAAACTTACCTAATGTATATTACCTAGGTATGAATATTTAATAATAGAAGAGTATTTCATATTATTGAATATTTAACCTATATAATAGTAATGGACCAATATTAATTAAGGGGTGGCCAACCCACTTAATCATTATGTTCTAACAAAAAACAACATGTAAATCATCTATAAAATCATCAATTACAGGAATAAGAAACTTATATTTGACTGTATACTTATTGAGTTCCTTGTAATATGGAAACATGTGCCAATTGTCATCTTTTTTCCATACCATCACTACATGAGAAGAGTAAGCACTCTGACTATGAAGAATAATTCTTACTTCTAAAATCTCTTGTATTATCTTCTCAATCTCATTCTTTTGCATATAGGGGTACCTATTGTAGACACAAAATCATGCATTTTGGGTAATTATCTAGTTTGCATTACATATTACTATTCATAAGTAAGAATGGTACTAATTGGCACATGTCTTTGGCCACCTTTAATTGATTTCTATTGTTACTTTCAGTCTTACACCCTTAATTTCTCAGTATTTCTTTTCAGTGTTTGGCATTTTTCATCCTGGACACTAACACCCAGACCAAGAAGCCAGTGTTAGGCGCCCTTGTCCAATCTGGGCGCTCCTGTCCCCTTTATACTTCACTTACATTTTTTGGGTCATTTCTATCTATTAGAAAATCTTATATTTTTGGTAGTCAGAATTTTTAGGGTTAATTATGAAGTTAAAGCAAGGGAATCATATAAATATAAAGCTATGTGATCATAATAAGGGATCAAGCATTAAACATCTACTATCTCCACCTAAGGTTGCATCCATCAATGCATCTAAGAGATCTATGACATCCATCTAGCTCCATGACAAGGTAAAAAAAGGGAATGTTCATTTGCATACACTTGATAGGAGGGAAGTTCATTTTATTTCATGTACATATTTTTTACATTTCTTTACATCTAGCTACTTGCTCGCTATCCAAGTCTGACTAGCACAAGAGCGACCTAGGGCACAATGTCACACACAAACACACATGTAAATACATTGGGTCAAGGTAAAAAATGGAAGGTTCATTTGCATACACTTGATAGGAGGGAAGTTCATTTTATTCCATGAGACACATTTATTACATTTTTTTGTAGACCCAAGTTCCCAAAATCAGTTCGGGTGCCCATGGGTGTCCCTATCATATATGCTAGTCTAGCTTATCTGTCTAGCTACTTGCTCGCTATCCAAGTATGGCAAATAGTTTTTTGAAAGGGACTATACCCTTGTTTACAAAAGAAGGCCTAAGAGCCAGAATAAGCAATTAGAACCAGAATCCAAATGTGACAATGATGCAAAGTAGCCAAAAAACAGCTACCCCATCAAGATGAGACAACAACAGTAAAATTCTGCAAAAAAGCAGCAAAAAGATCTGCAAAAAAACACAAAAAAACACAAACAAGAGACAGCATCTACAACTACTTAGTAGCTTTGTCTATGTGGTTTTGATGAGGATTTGTTCCCAAAGTGTCATGTGGGCAGCGTCAGTAGCTGCTCCAATGGGTCCTTCTTGCTTTCTTTATCAGTCCCCAAAGTGTTGCCGGAACTCTGCTTAGGTTGGAGACACTTCTGACGTGTGCTCAATGAACTCCTCAATCGCCCTAAAGATGGCAATGTTGTAATCATGCCTAGTTTTGGCCTTCCCTAAGCGGGAGTCCAATTTCTATGTATATATCTCAATCACTGCATCTTCCTCCTCCTTCTTCCTCTTACCTTTCTGTTTTGGTTTTTAACTTCATCCTTCAACAATTTCATATCAGCTTCTAAGGATTCCAGCCTTTTTGTAGATCTTTCCATATTGCACTTCCCAAGGGACTGCACTGTTGATATGTCAGGAGGTCATGAGCAATTTCAATTTCATGAGAACCCTTCTCCACAGCAAGTTCGAAGGTTAAGCTTCCTAGAAGCCCAGGTAACCGGTCTGGCGCGAGGTAGAGTGCCAAGTGGGGGGCGAGCGGAAGTAGTCAGAAGGGGGAATGGGAGAAGAAGTCTGTGGCCGGCATGACAACAGTAGTGGCGGGGTTGAGAAAGGAGAAACAGGGCTCAGCAATCCGTACCTGAGGAAGACAACATTTTTTGCATAAAAATGCCCTTGGTGTAAAGGAACCACCCGGGAATGCTTTTGAAACTCAAGAATGGAGCATCCAACAAGTAATGTGGGAAACAAACCAAACGATCCCTTTAGAACTTTGCATGTGATCTTCCAAGGAGAATTATCATCATGTAGTTACCTCATCATATGGCAGAGGGATCAAGCTCCAAGCAGGCCCGTTGAAATCAGTTTCTCAGATCCCTCAACAAATCTCCTCTCTTCAACATCTCTATCGACCCTTTTGTTGAAGAATCTGAAGCCCTCCATGGGCCGGTCCTTCAGCAATAAGTTCACTCTTCTAGTCCTCTCCTTCCAATCCTTCATGCAAAACGCACTAGAGATGCTACATGCCCCTGAACTTTTTCCATGAAGTTTGTTATGCCACCCTTGCTAAGTATATCCAGATATTATCTATTCCATTTTTAATTAGGCTTTTGTGCTCTGCTTGATGTTATTGTTTGCAAATTTAAAGGATTCCAATAATCCTTAGGAGCGCTGAAGCAAGACGAATCCTTCAAATGCTTTCTTCGCGTGCACTTTTGATCTGAGCCTGATTTTGGGATTAGGTCCTTTTTCAAAGTTCAAAAACGTCATAGAGGAGATAAGAAACATACAAAATAAGACCTTAAATTTTAGCATAAGCACATTTGTGATGTGTGATTTAACATAGGTCATCAAGTAACTAAGGCATATACATCAAAACATACAAGAGTTGCATAATCTTCTTTTTGCACATTAGGGTTTCATTATTTATTGCTTAATTTTCTTTGATATATTTCTGTATTTCATTATTGCATTCATTTATTGCTACTATAACATCATATTAGGCTTATTATTTTACATTTTAGCTTAATCATTTTGGTGAACCCAACTGATTCAACACATTACTTATGAGTATGTCTTCACCTTATCAAGTTATGACTCAATCATCTTATCCCTCTTTCGCTCCCACTAGGGTTTTTGGTATAGTTACTACTCCTGCTGATTTCATGCAAGTTTGTACTCAACACCCTCCTCACTTTGTTATGCCTATGGATGATTCTTCTATCAATGTAGTAACTACTCAAGGTACTCTCCCTCCTACAAATACACCCCGTTTCTATTCCACCACTAATTACTTCTGTGGCTCCTCAAACTATTTTACTTTTAAAGGCTATGATATCATTGAACAACTTAAGAATACACCGGCCAAAATATCTCTCTATGACTTATTGTGTAATGTGTCAGATTGTCATCAAACTTTAGAGGCTACCCTACATGCTATCCATATAGAAAGTGATAATTCTATGGTAGCTTTCACACACCTCATTCAGTCTCTCAAAAATCTTCCACACGCTATATCATTCACTAATGAGGACATATCACCATTTTCTCATGAAAATCCTTGTGCGTCATTTCTTATCACCATTGTAATCAACACCACTTGCACTAAAACTGTTCTTATCGATAATGGATCAGCCATCAATCTATATGCTCACCCCTTCTAAAACAAATGAGCATTAATGATAATCTAATTTCTAAGAGCTCCACTCTCATTCAGGGATATGATTCAACTACTCACACATGCCTAGGAACTATTTCATTACATATTCAAGTTGGGCCTAAGACTATCCTTACTGAATTCTTTGTTATAGATGCTTCATTTTAGTTCAACCTATTACTAGGTAGACCTTGGATTCATGCAATGCAAGTAATCCCATCTACTATACACCAATGCATCAAATTCTTGCATGATGGCTATAAACACACTATTACTGTAGATCTTGAACCCTTCAAATTATGTCGCATAAAACCCGTTACCATTATGCCTATTCCTCCTACATAGCTTATTCCATATAGTACTATCGATACATATGACATTGGTTCAGTCTAGCGCTTTACACTCTTCTTTTACCTCTCCAGACACTCCAGTTATTTCTACTCATACCACTGCTATCATTTCACCCAAAGTGCATGCTCCTATACAAAATACTAATACAACTACTTACGCTCCTCTTCCATCTAGTGCACCGCCTACCAACATACTCGATACAGCAATACAACATGACAATGCAAACACCGACAATTCTGATGACTTTAACGACAAAGTTGATCATGTTGACCTTACTGATGAAGCATTAGTTAAACTCAATTTCACTCTTATTGATGTTGATGACTCTTATTTCAATGACACTTTTGTGGTTAGTGGCCCTAGGGAATACAAATTCAAGACCCCTCCCTCTGTTAATGCTATGGTACTTTACCAGGGATATGTCCATACTTTAGATGTTGTTTCACCCTCTACTGAGAAGTATACATATACACCACCTCCTTTCACATGCACACTCTTGATAAACAAGTCATAATGGAATCATATTCCAGTGGACCACACTTGTCTCCGATATATTTTCACATATGATGGCTTAGCTAAGCTTGGATTGAAATTTAAATGATATCTTACCACCACCTCACACACCTCATCTTTATCATGGTTATTTACACCTTATGACCACCTATGGTCTTGGGTATTCCATTTAGCAGTATTTCGTTACACGTACCCCTTACACTATATTCTCCACTAACACTCGTGAAATATTTTCTTGAATATATTGGGGGCATGTTATATTCCACTCACATGTTTATCACTTTCCCCATGCCCTTCGAAAATATTACTATTAGTAGTGACTCATCTCCTAGTCATTCTCAAAATCTCACCCATTGGTAAGCTCATGATTGTCCACCAACACCTTTCACTGTGAAGAATATGTCGTGATTGTGTACACCTTAGATCATAATAGATCTTTATACGATCCACCTCATAGTATTTCCTATCAAGTATCCAATGCAACCCCAATTGGATTTGATCCGAATAATGACGATCTTTTAGACCATGACACTTGATCACTCTCTTCCTTCACACACTTAGGGGGCATCACTCATTCCCCCCTAACATAAAAAAATGTCTTACTCACTTCAAATCTAGACTTACACATATAGCACATGCCTATCGCCATTTCCCAATGACACACTCTTGTGCTATGGTTCACACTTGACTGTTGAGGGCATACTACACACATGAACCTCACACACTTCACACTATATACACCATGCAATATCATACACTTGACCATATCACACATTTTACACTAGACACATTCACCACACATATCTCTAGCATTTTTTAGTCACACTACACATTACACATCTCACACAACACACATTATACACATTTGACATTCTCTTATTACATCATCTATCACACATTTTGCATCTTACTCACCATACACATTCACACTACATATTTCTTACAATCTAATTTTACGTGTTGCACTCACTACCCGATGACACACTTTAGTCCCTCGGTCCATACTCAACTGTTAGGGGTTTACCAATCAAATGGACCTCATCACACTCACACATTTTTTCAACCAATATTTTTATCATACTATGCAACATTTTTATCCATTCCTTACTTCACACATTTTGTGATATACACTTTTTGGATACATCATCACATTTTCTAGCATCTTACTCATACATTATGTGATATACACTTTATGATACATCATCACACTTTTTGGACATCTTCCTCACACGTTTAGTGATATACGATTTAGGCTAAATCATCACACATTCTACCACCTCATCAATTTTACTTTGTCACATTTAATCCTACACATCACACAATAACTTAACATTACCATCTTTCTTCTACACACTTTTCAAACCATTTCATGATGACGCACTCTCTTTTAGGTTCATTCTTGACTATTGATGGGGGGCATAAATAAATGAACCTCATTACATACATTTCACATCCACTCAGGGGGTACATGTTCTCCTATCATTCACTCTAAATTCCATTCCATACCTCATCCACAACATACTGCATATCTTGGTTACATTTACTCTTGCTTACTTATGCTTTTACATGTTCATCTTATTACACATGCTAGATATATATCTTGTATGTCATTATCATATACACACATGCACATTCACTTTCCTTTCTAGTTGTGATCACAGATTCTACAGATCCATTACATGCAACATGGATGCTTGGTGCAATACCTATTACCAGTCCCATAGCGGCTCCTGGGGGAATCCACTTTCATACATTACAGGTGCTATTGTTTCATTTTGTTTCATAACACACTACATTATCAGATTATACATGCTTTGACATAATTTTTATCTTTCTAACATGTTAATAGGTGCATCATGTGTAACATTTGTATGCAAGGACTATTTTGCTTCCATGGTTGTCTGTTACATTATTGTTTGCCATTGCTTGTCATTGTATTGTTTGGGATTTTCCTTTTGTCTTGTGTGCACACTTGTTTTTTTATGGCCATTATGGCCTTGATTGTCTTGCAACATCATGAGTGATGGACAATGTTCGCAACCCAATTTTCATTGTCTACATTGTATTCTTACATGCTTACACATTGTCTACATAGCTTATAGTTGTCTTATACATGAGTGTTTTTCTTTGATTGTACTAACACTTGTTTTTCCTAGCCACTTGCTTTTGTGTACCTTGGTTTATACCAAGCACATTCCCTTCCCCCTGCATGACATTGTTTCAGCACATTGGTTGGTCCTCTTTTGGGCCACATTACTCCTTCAACTGATGTTGCATACACCCCAAATGAGGGGGCATCATATGGGTGAATTAGTCACCCCATACAAAGTTACACATAACACGGTACCGGTACAACACAGTTTTTAGTTTCAAACAGGGCTTAGAATCAAACTTGGGTCCTTAGTACAATGAACTTTCCTAGATGTCTGGAACCAGGGGGCAATATAGCGGTCTTTCCTAGAACACCAGTAACAGGGGACAATTACACAGATCTTTGACATGTCACAGAGTATTTTGACAGGGAAGAGAGTCATTTAGCATTGGGAATTTACACAATGGATTTTATAGGGCAGAGAGTCCTTAGCACATACACACCATCTGGAGTGGTGTTTAACAGAACGAGAAGTAGTTAAAGGTTGGTAGACGACACCAGATAGTTCTCCCTACACTTCTTCCATTACATTGGTGTGAGATCACCTCAAAAATTCATGCATCGACATCATCTATAGGATCCTTTCTACACTCTTTTCCTCATCATGGATCAGGTGCACATGTTCCTTTTTCACACCTTTTCACACATACTTTCCTTACACACGTTTTTACATATTTTGATCATATACATGTATATTTGACTATTTATCAGGTTATCTTTTACAGGTGCATCTGTATGGGAAGTAGGTAGTCAACATCACCACAACACCAATAAAAAAAACATAACACACATTGACATTGACAACATGTACACATGACATCTACACATGTGTTTCAGCCCTAGGTTCATTTTCATCATCACACGTTTTGCACTTTTTCCTCCTTAGCATCCATGCTTCACATTTTTATCACTCCACACTTTGTCTAGTCCCTCGGCACGTTTCTACATCAATCTACATGGATATCAGGTATGCATATATATCTACTTTATGTTACCGAGTGTTTCACTCACCAACATAAAGTGGGGGAAAATGTAGACACAAAATCATGCACTTTGGGTAATTATCTAGTCTTGATTACATACTACTATTCATATGATTCCTAAGTAAGAATGATACAAATTAACCCATGTATTTGGCCACCTTTCTTTGTAATTTTTTATTACTACTTTCAGTCTTACACCCTTACTCACTTAGTCTTCAGCATTTTTCATCCTAGACACTAGCACCCAAACTACGACGCCAGGCACCCTCATCCAATCTAGGTGCCCTCTGTTCCTTTTGTACTTTACTCACACTTTTTGGGTCCTTTCTAGCCATTTGAGCATCTTATCTTTTTGGTAGTCAGGCTTTTTTCAGGGTTAATTACAAAGTTCAAGCAAGGGAATCATATAAATATAAAGTTATGTGATCATAATAAGGGACCAAGCACTAAGCATCTACTATCTCCACCTAAGGTTGCATCCATCAAGGCATCTAAGAGTTCCATTACATCCATCTAGCTCCATCGCAAGGGAAAGCAAGGTTGGTTCATCTACACACACTCATAGGAGGGAATTTCATTTTATTCCATGCATACATTTACTAAATTTCTTTACATCTAACTACTTACTCATTATCTAAGTTTGACTAGAACAAGAGAAACCTAGGACACAATTACACGCACACAAACAGAATAAATTGGGTCTAAGATGTAGTGCAAAGCTCAGTTTTAAGTCCACCATTGTGGCGGCTGAGGATAGTTTGACTCCTCATTCTGCATCTTTATTTTTTGGGATTTGATGTCTATTTGAGGGTTTTGCAGGTTTATTCTTCATTGCAGGCTTATTGTGACCTCGGAAAGCTTTCTGTGAATCTATAGCAACAAAAGGTGAGCATCAATGAAACATCTTGTGACCTTGAGAACTTGGGTTTCTAAGCATTTTTTAAAATCCTGGCACTCAAAAGAAGTACCTAGGCACCTGTGGGTGCCCCTATCCCTCTCTTGACACCCAGTTGAGCTTATCTTTCTAGATATGAATTTTCCTGTGTTCCAGTGCGACAGTCAATGCTTCGGATTTTAAAAGTTTCCATTCTGGTACAACTTTGGCAATATTATGAATTAGCTAAGGCATCTTACCCTTCTTTTCACATTAGGGTTTCATTATTTATTGCCTAGTTTTTTTGGTATATTTTCTGTATTTCATTATTGCATTCATTTACTACTACTATAACATTATATTAGGATTATCTTTTACATTTTATCTTAATCACCTATAAGGTCTGATGTTGGGTGGTTGACTCCTTGGTACTAGCTGGATAACATGGTCATGTCTCTATTTTGAGGTAAACCCTTTGACATATCTCCAAACATAACTGATTTCTCATCTATAAAAACTTGGATATCTAAGGGTATAAATGTATTTGACTAATGTGCTTCCAATGAAAATAGTTGTGCCACAAACCCCTCTACACCTTTTCTAAGCAATTTTCACATCTAGTGATAACTCACCAACTAGAGTTTGCTCTTAATCATGTTAGTTTAAAATTCCTCCCTTATGACTGAAATCGCATGAATAAATCTTGGAAATTAATTTCAATAGTTCCCAAGGTGGTAATCCACTAAACTCACAACAAAATGTTTTCTCCTCCCATGGTAATGGAATACATATGGATAGTTGGCAAGTAATATCCCATGGTGAGATCAATGTTATGGAATTTTCCTAAACAACTAAAAGTTCCCCCATCAACGATCATTACTTGACATTATGGAGTTCGATAAATAAAATAGTTGAAGCGTATGACCAACTTATGATTGATGAATTTATGAGTACTCCCTGAGTCAATCAACACTGTTACCCTCTATTTTTTTAAGAATCCAACCACTTTGAGAGTTTATGGATTTCTAATACTTGAAATTATATGACATGATATCATTAGCTGGGGATATCCTAATTCCTCCTCTATCTCTACCTTTCATATTCTTCATTAATCCCCTCAATGTAGAACTTATTTTCAACACACTTATGTCTGGTCCATATTTTTTGTCACAATTAAAACATTACCCTTTGGCTCTCTTTTCTTTAATTTTTTGAGGTGTTAGTGTAAATGGTTGAGGGAATGATGATGGAAAGGTACTAAGATATTTGATATTAGTGATAATTTGTCTCCTACTAGAAATAAATTTTCCATTTGACCTACATTTCATGATAATAGAATCTTAAACCGTATGAGGATTAAATATACTCACCTCATTCTCAATGCGTTCCTTAAGACCCCTAAGAAATAACTCATTCATATTATCTTCAGTAATATTTTCCACTGTAAGGAAAGGTTTTGGAATTGATAAATGTAATCCTTGACTAATCCTATTTGTCTTAATTTTGCTAATTGGCTAAAATAATTCTCTAACACACTAGAACTATACTGTAATTGCAACTCTTTAGTGAAGAATTTCCATGTGACACTGAGATCACTCTTTTACCTTTGAGCACATAACCATCGATACTAAACTAATTGTTCATTTTCAAGATACAAGGATGCCATGGTAACCTTTTATCCTGATGAAATATGATGTAGATCAAAGAAATTCTCCATTTTGTTAATTCAATTAAGTGGATCATTTCCATCAAACTTACTGATTTACACTTTCAAAATCATGTTACAGGTATGTAGAGTGTTTGTATTTAGATTTGGCGTGCTTAAAGATCCACCATGACTAGTTTATATATTGCTTTGACTTAAATATCCACCTCGGTTGATATGAGTATGATTGAGTTGAGGTTGATTAGGAAGAATATGATGACCCATTAGATTTTAACTAAATTGGTGAATGAAATCCTCCAATCATTTTCCAATATTTTATACATATTCTTTATTGGCCATTTTAAACTCAAGGTTTTGCAACTCAAACTCAAGTTAGCTTACTTTATGGTCTATCAAAGTAAACCTAGCCTTGAGGATTTTGTAGTTACCCTTTCTAACTCTAACTCATCAACTATTATCTCATCCTTGTCTGGGGTTTTACTTGCAGTAGTGGTATTATTTTTTACTCTTGTGGAAGGCCTCATCATGATGCTCCAAAATGGTAGAATTTAGGGATTAAGGTCAAAATTAGGGTTTGGGATTTCGATAAGAATTCGGCCAAATATAAACAAAATTAAACAATGAACTCAAACTAATTTTTTATCCTATTTCTGTAAATGTAAATAACTTAGAAAAATTCCACAATTTACAGTCACATGGACAAAATTGATTAAAAAACCCTAAAATTGATGTAACTTTTGACAAAACAAGTTAAAATATATTGAAATTTTGAGAGGAGCTTACTTGATTTATTTTTACAACCCAAAAAAAAATTAGAAAATTTTTGGGGTGTTAATGTTAAGTGTGGATACCATTTGGTGGACTGCCACTTAGAAAACCCCTTGTCTTAAAGATTAGTTTAATAATCTTAGTCAGTCTTTCACATATTTGAAAAAAGTGAAGCGGTATAATTTCTCACCCATCCTTTATAAATAGGATGATCCCTCACAGGATTTGAGTGCTTGGTGATCTTAATTTTGTTAATAAGAATATAGACCAATTGATCTAAGCTATAACTACTTATGCGAGTTGTTATATAGCGAGACAAAAGTATGATATTGTTTACTATAAGACCAAGGAGTGAAGTGGAAGTGCTGGGTGAAATTATGAAAATTATTAATATAAGACAATGCTTTTTTAGTGGAGTTTTTTCCTTTGGGTTTCTCTACTTAAATCTGGTGTCTCTTGTCTCATTTACTTTCATCTATTGATATTTACTTTCATTCATGATCTGTTAACTGTTATATGCATATGTGAACATCTAGTAAATGTCTACACATTATAATCTATAATCCTCAACTGTTTATTTGTGGATCTATAATTCTTCAATTATATCTTCCCACATTTATTCTAACATGGTATCAGAGATGGTGATTATGTGTGTGCAGAGATAGATCTGGATTTTTTTGGCTTGTAAGAGTGAAGAAGCTTGAAGATCGTTTGATATGTAAAACCATAAAAATTTAGCTGACTTCTTCAAGAAAACAAGATTTAAATTTCCAATTCCCACCTAAATATTGTTTGAAATATAGGTTAAATATTGGCTAAATGGTTGTTTAGATCATTTTTGATCTTTTGTATGCTTATATATTTTCTTCTGCATCTTGTTTTTAGTCATGTATGGTTTAAATCTATCATATGCGAGATTTTTTTAATTTTTTGTGTCATTTAGAACCATTAGGGTGATTTTTGTTTGTGGATCCAAAAGGATTTCCTTAGATCTAGTTTGTTCATGCATTTAAATCCACCCTGTCTTTATAAATATTTATTTTTTGCTAGATCTACTTTTGTGAATCCTGATCCAATCATTTTACACCATCTGCCTTTGCTTTATAATTTTGTATTAAGATCCCATGGGTTTTCCAAAGCTTGGATTGATAAAATTTCTCCAAATAGCTTCGTTGTCCTTTTTTCATGTTTGCGAAGTCATACCTACTCTTAGAGTGCCAAGTGGCTTCAATAATGACATCTTTCTGATTAGATATTTAATTTTTTGAAAATATTTGTCTTTGTGAATCTTGGGCCAATCATTTTGTGCCATCTAGCTTCACTATATCAGTATTATTTGAATTTTTTTTTTCTAATAAAGTTATTTTGACTGTGAAGCTTGAGCTAATCATTTTTCTCCAGCTAGCTTCACATTGTCAGTCTTCTAAATAGACATTTATGTCTTTGTGAATCCCAAGCCAATCAAAGGGCTCCATCTTGCTTTGCTTTGTCAGTCATATTGTTTTTCTAATTGTCAATTGTGAAATGTGAGCCAATAAGGGCTTTACATGTGTCTCCATGTTGTCAGACTTGGCTTAGCTGTCCTCTATCATTTTTGAAATATGATCTAATAAGATAGCTCCAAGTAGCTCTGTATTTCATATTGTTAGTCTTATTTTTCTTGCTTGTGTCAAAAATGTGAAGGGTGAGCCATTATATTTGCTCCATATTTCACTTTTTTCAATCATTCATTTGTGGTAGTAGTTATCCAATAAGAATTTTCCACCTTTTTTTGCATTTGTATGTGTTAGTCAGTCTTGTGAAAAGCGAGTCATTTAAAAGGCTTCACATGTTTTCATTTTTTTTAGCCACTTTGGTTGCACTACAAAGTGCAAACCAATAGCATTTGGACATGTACATCTATTTTTTCACATTTATCAACCTCTGTCATTTGTGAAGTGCGAGCCATTTAAAAGGCTCCATGTATCTTTTTTGGCTTTGTCTTTGTTAGACTTGCGAAGAGTGAACCAATTATTTTTTGACATGTATATTAACCTTGCAATGGTATCAGCCTTCGCAAGTGCCAGGGTGTCAATTTTTTCTTTGACTTAGCCTCTTAAATTGTGACACCTATCTTGTACCTATTTTGGACCTGAACTTTATTTTAAGTTTGGTTCATTTTGGGGACCTTAAGTCCACCTAAGGAAATTTTTTAAGGTTTGATGGAAAGCCACCAAGTGTCAAATTTTTAGCCATTAATTTTTTCAAGTGCTTTTGTTTGACTAAGAATTTGATTGCACATTGTGTCAGAGTGCAAAAAAGCAATCCAATTAATTTAAGACATGTTTATACAATATATTTTTTAAATTAATTATCTTTTGAATTATTAGCTGCATTACGAAATGTGAGCTAATTGAAAAGTAGCACTTGTATTTTTTTTCACTGTTGTCACTCTTGTCAAAAATAATTTACTTGTGTTTATTTTGCTTATTTTTGCAGACACGAAAAAGGCATTAAATTTATTTTTTAAAGATTTCGCATCCACTTGAGGATCTATTTTAAATCTGACACATGCCTCTCTTGTTTTTATTTGTTAAGTAGCTCATTTATAAGCTCACCCCGTCGAGTTTCTAAATAAATCATCGAGATCCTATAGCTCGACTCCGACTAAACTCTGTTAAATCAATCTTAATCTCGATCAAAGATAGTCTTTTTTGGTTAATTTAGAGCTATTTGCATTCATATAGAAAATTAGAAGATATGTGGTCAGTTTTTGTCTTTGTTTTGCTTCCTTGTTTCATTTTTTAGCTATATTTTTCTCCATTGTTGTATGAGCATTAAAATGGCTAGCTCTGTCAGTTTTACTTTAGATAAGTCTCAAACCTTAAATGGAACAAATTATAGCATTTATTTACCTAACAAAAAATTGTAAGATATTCTAATTCATGGCTAGAAATCTCTTGAATCTTCTGAGAAGTGGTATAGAAAAAAATCCCATTACTGAGATGCAAAAAACCCTAGAAAAAAACATAAAAACATCTCTTATAAATCTCAGGAAGCTCTATTCTACTTCCCTTGATAAGGATTTCCACAGGAATTATTTATGCATTTAAGGTGCACATATGGACTCGCCTGAATAGATACATGTTGCAAAGCGAAAGAAAAAACCTAGTACTAAAGGTGAAAATTCCTAAAACTCATTATTCTAGTTGTTTCTTTGCTCATAGAAATGTTTTGATAGTGATTGGTTATATATTGGACATTATATTTAGAAATTTGATCTTATAAGACTTGTGTGGACATTCAAGCGTATAGCACCAATTTAGCTTAATTTCTATATTATCGCATTTTCTTATAATGTCATGGATACTAATGGATATGATGATGTGTTTGGAACATAATTATAATGATGGATAGTTGTTGCATGTGGAATTCTATGGTTATATGTCACAAATCATCTTGTCTGCAACTTTTGGAATATTGAGTATAATTGTGCACGTTGTCGCATCTTGATTTCAGTAGGATGTTAGGTTAGTTTAGAACGCATTGATATCTTACTAAGTCATTGAATTATATTGATATCAGACAGGTGCAAATTAATGTGTGTAATGAGTGTGCAGGTGATAGGTTTACAGGAGAACGTGGGATTCAGGCCAGCTACTCAATCTTGCACAAGTAGCCCACAGGCTGAGTTCTAGCCATGTTCATTGTGTAAAGCCTTAGTATAGGAGATTATTATTTTGGGCACTATGAGTGACCCCAATTTATGTAATGTATTTTTCTTTGAATTATTAATTAAGTTTAGGATTACTATGGAAAACTGGTTTTGAGAGTAATAATCCCACTTTCAGCGAAAATTTTTGCTTTTTTTAATGAGTATTGTACGCCGAAAAAGTGACAAGCGAGCATGTGAGAATCTACAAGTAACTCTTCCGTGGTACCCAACCTCTCGAGGTCGTGCCGAGATCAGCCAGTGGGGATACCCGAATATGTGTGGGATGCAGACAAACTAGTTAGGCAGTCTAATGTATTCGACATAGCACTAGTGGAATTTGTGAATCTAAGGCAAAGAAGGCCCTTTTAACCTGGACTAGTGTGATAGATCGATCGGCAAGGATGACTTCCTCGAAGGCTCCAATCAATATCGAGCTCTGGCGTGATTCGATCTATGGGTTGTGGAATACGTGGAAAATGACCTGGGATAGTTTCGTGTATGTCTCCACGATAAGGTCATATGGTGGATGGTGGAAACAATTGACTCTACGGACGATTCTCTAGCCTAGTCCAGAATTCTCTAGCTTTGTTAGCTGCTATATCTAGTAAGGAAAATTGTTCGATGATGATGGGTGGAAGTGGAGTAGATTGAAATACTAGTGTGCGTAAGCCAGCTGACTATATCTGATTCACTTATGGATTCGTTGGGCTATGGGATCTGTGGATCACAACCATAGATTCGTGGTTGTTGTGGTCCAGCTATGGTCATGCGTGAAGTCAAGTCCTGATCCCTAGTATCCAATAATCATATGCTTTCTCAGCTTCTATGTTTAGAATCAATAATTGTGTGATTTTCTCATAATATCTCACAGGCGTTCTCCAACCTGGATTCTTAGGCTGGTATCTATATCTATGAGAGTGTCTCCTGCATCTGGTTGTGGAACCAAAGGATCACAACCTGAAAGGTTTGTTCTCTTTCGAACCCTTCTACAGTCATGTAGATGTTTTTCTAGGGTAATCTGTAGTTTGGTTGATTTGACCAAAATGTATGTGCTTGGTCGTCTCTATGTTTAATCCTCCTCAACTGAGATCTGATCTGTTGTAAGTCTGTTGTTGTTTGGAAGACTTGGATTCTGAAGATTCTGGTCAATATCAAGTTATTGATGTTATGAGATTTGGTTGAGGCACATTGGCTCAAAATATATTCTCTTGGGCTCCCTAGGTCCCGTAATTGTCATACAAAAGCAACTTGTAAACAAACTGTAATAAAGGTTAACTCTAAGTAATAAAGTAAAACATAGCATATAAGACTTCTTTTTGATTTTTTTGATGATTTTATAGGAACTTTAAGAAGTTTAAACTATTTTAAAATATTTAGAATTGATCAACTAAACTAATAATTTAAAACAAACAAAGATAACCGATTGTAGCTATTTGTCTGTGCAATTTGTATATCTATTCTAAACAATGAAATAATCTAATCTATCTTGCAAGATTCTCGATCCTACCTCAGAAGTGAGGAGTGAATCATAGTTTCTCAGAAACTATCAATCCCCACAGCTTCCCTGGCAATATCGAGAATAGAATTTACTGAAATAAAGCTTGATTAACTACTCTATTTGATATGATTCTAACTAGAACTTTGAAAGCTAGAACCTGGATTCCAAGAACAGTGGCGAATCCGATGGTGTGTGTGTGATCTTGTCCCCTCAGTATGATCTCTTTGTTCTTTCATGTTCACGTAGATCCAGAAAAGCATGTAATGCTTGCATCAATAGGAGTAGATGTTGGAACAAGGGACAACCTTAGAATGCAGACTGAATATCCGCGAGTAGGAGAGGGATAACGCAAGAGTACAGAGCTTGGCTTATGCAATTCCTAGCGGGATTTATTGCGAATCATGCAACATAATGCGTCCAGAACCTGAAACTATCCTGTTTGAAGAGAAAAACCTACAACTTTAATGGCTTCCTAAGCTATTTTGTTCTACAACACTATTTGCTACATGGATCCAAATAATAAAGAACAATCAACATCTATTTGCACAAGGCAAGCTTCAAGGCTTGGAAAATATGTGGGTATTACCAATAGCTGAGCAATGCTAACTAAGCATGCAAGTGAATTCAACTATGGCTTCTAAACAAATAACAGACTAAGCTATGAAAATGAGAGAGCATGAGAAGTAAAATCAGCCAAACTAGACCTTTGCTTTGAGTACAAGCCATGAATTTATAGGAATTCAATCACCCAAAAATCAAAACCAAACTGAACTCCTAAACAATAAACAAAGGAAAAACACTATTCCAGGGGACCAAAAACATAAATGCAGGAGCTTAAGTCGGCAAGTCTTAAATCTGGTGAAACCTTTGATATTGTGATTTGTGAAGATTATGTAATTAATACTTTATATCATGAGTATAGAGTAAGGTAATATGATTTATTGACATCATATTTATATTTTGAAGGTGCAAATGGTCTTCTTCTCAGTAAAGTGTTATGTACTTAGGGACTGAGATAGTATGGTTCATGAAATGTGAAATTGATTTAGACATTTGAAAGAAAAAAGTGATCTACACCTCCTTTTTTATCTTGAAAGTTCTTGAATGATGATTAGACCCTCATATAGATTTCATGTCTTTGAACAAATACCTTAGAGTGGGAATCAAATGGGCACTTGATACTATGATGTTGGTGGGGAGGGGGGGGGGGGTACGGCCCCCCCATGATGTTGGGTACGTAATAGTAATGAACAGTGATGTTGAATACTAAGTGAAGATTGTAGAGGTCTCCCCCAATGAAGTCGCCCCCTCCTTCAGCCTGCTCCCTTCCGCACCACCACCAGCTTAGCCCTATATACGTCTCCCCGTTGCCGCCAGCCTCCCTAAATATACCCCGCGGCCTCCTTGCACGCCCAGCTCCGAAGATGCATCACAACAACCACACCTCCCCACACCTCCCTCCACACCACCAGGCATTAGTTGCGGCCCAAACTCCTTATACCTGTGTGGAAAAAACCACATCCGCTGCCCCCTCTTTGAAACACATAAATGTGTGAATCAAAACCATAATATAAAATAAAAAATATATTGCTGTTAAATATGAATACTGACTTTAAAAAAATTCCTAATAAGGGTTTTCAAAATGAAGAGAGAAGAACCAAATTCCATAGCTTCCTCCCCACAACCTGTAATAAGGGAGAGCATGAATAAAATGAGAACAAGAATGAAAAGAACAACAAGAAGGAAAATAGGAAAGAAATTCAAATGACAATGAAAAAGGAAAAGATAGAGTAACTTAGGTCATTTTTTAGGGCTAAAAAAAAAAGATCAATGGTTAACATGTATTTTCATATGGTACCCATTTAATCCTACACACTCTTAAGTTATGGGAATTTGATGGGAATGGGAAAATGAATTATACTAAAAGGAGTGTAGACTTTTATGTGTGAAGTGGACTTATAGTATAAAACAATTAATGTTACTTTTGGGTTAGAGTTTATTTACAATTTTTAGTAAGATGTAAAGGATAAGAAATTATTTATTAATGTTTGAGTTAGGCAAACACTTTAGTATTAATGTGCTCACTCCAAAAAAAAAAGATTATAAAATTTTAGTAATTGTGATAAATGGTTAGTTTCCGTTGTCCCAAGTTGGGACATGACATCTCTAAATGCATAATCCATATTTTTCAAGACAAAATAAACTCTAAAAAATTCATACATAGGTACCAATGCAACATGTGGAATAAAAAATATAACAATAAGAATCAAAACCATCCTTATCTCCAATATGAAACACTCCCTAGATACATGAACAAACCCTATTAGGTCTTCATACACCTGAAGATTTTGAAATATAACCTGTCCTGAAGAACAAAAAAATTGACATATAAAATTATCATCATCATGACTCAAGTAATATATTTCAATGGAAAGGTATCTAAGACTATTATTGTGTGAAAAATATCACCTTTTCTACCAAATCTAAGTTGAAGACCTCTAAACAGCTCAAACTTTACAACTGCTCCTTGTAATTAGCTTATAGAGACCTCAAAATTAAGTCTTCAAAATAGAGATGGTTCACCTATAAAGGTCAAACCTAATAAATTTTGGGATAAAATCTATCAATAGTAAAGGTGTCTAAGTATGAGTGGAATCCTAAAAAACTTACTTCATTTTCCAAATCATAGTGGAAGTTGCCTTCAACCATGAAATCAATATCTAAAGTACTTCTCATTTAGGCTTCTAAGACTCAAGAACCAGTCTTGAGGAATTTTGCTCCATAACCTTCAAAAAACCTTACAAGATCAACAAATTATGTATCATGAAACACATTAAAAAAATGTTTATGATTTCAGGGATCAGCACTAATGATTTACCATATGTCATGTGGAGAAAATAACACCCAAGACACTTGTTTCAATCACCTTCTTGAGCAATTCCAACTAGTGATTTCAAGGCCAATAGGTCTTCATATGAAAAAAAATTCACTTTGTATCAAACCAATAGATTCAAAAAATTATATAAGTTTCTACATGCTTTCCAATGACAAAAAAACACAAAACTCCATGAAAAATGATAACAAATCACTCCACACCACAAGACTAGCTTTTTAGCCCTTAAGGCCAAAATCGATATAGTCACTTTGAGCACATGTATATTCCATTTTATCAACTCATATCTACCATAAAATTTTCATGGAAATTATAGCATCTCAAAAGGATTCGGGAACATTTTTTTTTCATCTTAAAACCGCCATCTCATCCTAAAACTATAAAAAACCCAAAAAACTATGGTTTTTCTCTCTAGTTCTAAAATAGTTGGAACATGAAACCACCAAAAAAATGAAATATATGAATTCCATAAAATACCAAATAATAAAATTAGAATTTACATGTCATTTGGATATCATACCAAGCAAATATTCTATAGTAACTCAATTGCTAGGGCTTTAGGAGGGTTTAAGAACCGACTTATCTTCTTAACATTCGTTCATAAAATTATGACAATGAAACTTCCTCATTATTTTTAAAAAATGGTATTATATAAATGGAAAATAAACCCCCAAAGCCTAAAGGGTCCCATGAAGAGTGTGTGAGATGTAGGTGAACATCACAAGTTACCAATTTGAGCTAGATTTTGCTTCTACAAAGACCAATTTTACCAAAAATGACATATTCTTGCAAATTATTCTTCACTTTGACCTAAAACTTGTCATGAAGCATAATGAAAACATCCTCTCACTAAAAATGCTCTCCTTATTTCTGAAATATATTTGAAAATATATATCCACAACTACTTACCTATGTTGTCTTGCCTTTTCTTCACCTTCTTGTTTCCCGAGGACTATGAAACAACACCAAACCTTTGAGAACTGACCTACAACTTATCATAAATTTAATATACACTATAAAAATGCTACTAACATTATTAACCATGAATTTATTTCTCTAAAACTCATACCTCCATGCTAAACCGCATGCTCTAGGACTAAGAAATAGGCCTAATGATGACCACTTCACACCATGAAAAACCATGAAATGACCATGGATGAACATATGCAGCTCTAGATAAAATTTAACACACCTTTTTGATCAGGATTGAACTAATACCAACATTTGGGAATCATAAAATTACTAGTACATGCTTGTAAACCATGCTAGACAAAATCCAAATGCCAAAACTAGGCACTACTAATCAACATTCATGTTTGACTTTGAATAACACCTCATGGGGACTCGTATGCCACCTCAACATCCATTAAAATCAATGGATTTGACATCAATGACCACATCTAGACACAATGGCCAAGAATCTCCCCCTTTGTCATTGATGACAACTAGCTTCAGAATCATTGATGGCAACTAATAAGACCAAACACATACAACTCCCCCTTAGACTATACTTTCTCTTTTTCTTGTATTATTTAGTAGCAAAAAGATCCATGGATATAATAAATGCATGAAAAAGATATTCCCCTGAGATAATACCTCATATTTTGTCTTCAAACATGTCTACTACTTCTTCTTGGTATATAACATGCCAAAATCAACAAATCTACCTTCAAATGATGTTATAACCACTTCTAGGACCAATGTCCCTAAATGAAATCTTTAATACAAAAATGCTAACCTTCTCAATGTTATAGGATCAACCAAAAAACATAAAATGCCAAAAATATTCTCCCATGTCATGATACTATCATATACTAACTGTCAATGCCAAATTTTGGGTACTTACCTTAATAAAATATCATGGAAATGGATCTACTCAATAGTCATAGTCATGAGACACTAATTTAGTGTTCAGTGCCATGTTCTTGAGTGTTTATATCTTCTATCACTTGTCATCATATTTCATTTAACAAATCTACCTTGACATTCCTTGAAGAATCCTGCCACCAAGTTTTCTCTTCCCACATACTTCTTAGCATATTTATATTAACTTCAAAACTAACTTTTATAGGTATATACACTTCTTGGAGCTCTACATAACTATTATTTGGTATTGATACATAAATAAATCATCTAATTCAATACACACCATTGTTCCACTTCACAGCCTTTAGTAACCTTATTCTTCAAGCTAATACCATTTGATGTGAACTACAAAACACTTGTTCATGGGGTATTTTTTTTATCTTTCCAAGATTTCAATCTCATCTCATAGTGGTCATTTCAAATCTAAATCACCTCTTCGTGAGTCAAGAAAAATACACCATTCATCTAAGGCCATGTCTTCATATGAGATACAAGTCTCAATCCCACCAAACATGCAAAAGAGGTCAAGATACTCTGTTTTGGTCAAATTTTCATTTTAGAACCTTATTTGACAACTGAGGTCAATTCATTCAACTTGAATATCTTCATTACACCTTAAAAAATATATCTGGATCTCTATTTTCATCCTTGATCTATAAAACACCTTCATAAAATTTTGTCAGCACTCTTCATGTAACATTCCCATTTTAAGACTTTAGAAACAAGGGATTTTTTTTTTAAAAATAGTGTTCACTGTTCTAAATAAAGCATTATTTAGAACAAACATTCCATGCCAATCAAATTCAATGGATAAACATATGCAGCTATAATGACTCGGTGATTCACCGATCTATTCATTCCATAACTCGGTAAGCTACCGATCTATTTATGTTATCTTATGTATTGAATACATATTGTATACTTCGTATACTTTGTCTTCCTACCCTACACCGGGTACTGAGTGATCTGTTTAAAGAACATATCTGAATATCTGCTACCAATATTCATCTGATATCACGTTGTTTTAAACTTGGTGACATAGGACAACACAACCAGTAACTTGCGATACTTTGGCCAAAGATTTATAACATACTGTGTATGTCACTATTCCTAGATGACATACTCATCATATTGGAATACTTCCTTCACCTCACTCCTCATTTATCATGATTGGTCTTTACTGACTACCGTCAGTCCACTTGTTCCAGGTTTAACCCTAGCCCTAGATAGGAACATAACCTATTATAGGAAGACACTCACAATGGCTTAGGGTAAATGGGCATACTCAGTTGACCTAAGTCGACCAGATGTGCCAACATACCCTGAGCCATTGGAAGCTAATTCATATCCTAAATATGCTCCTATCCAGACCTAGAGAGAAACTAAGTTCAAGTCTGAGTTCCTATTGTGTGTAGATCTAGATGATCAATGCAGAAGGGTGATGCCACATGTCAACTACAACGTTGTATTCTCAAGAAGACCCAAGCCTTCTCAAAAGTATAGCCCTGCAGTTGGCATGTGCCAACATCCTACAGAAACTACCTCATCGAGATGTACATACCCCTGAGGGGATTGTTAATACATTATTAGTCTGAATTATTTCTTGATTACAACAACCCTGCCAAACCCTAATCCAACACTCAATAAGTTCTTTCCTAAATTTTCTTCATTTAGTCCATGAAGAACTTCATTATACTTACGGTTGTTTTTAATGTTAGATCTCTCAGTTACACTGCCAATTAACCTCAAACGAACAATGTTATCAAGTTTCATTTAAAAAGTACAATAACTTTTAGACAGGTTCAACATCCGAATATATCCAATTTAAAGTAGACTTCATACAAAATGAAGTCTAATAAATTGTAATCATATTTCCATACCTTTTTGGTTTATATTCAAAATAGAGAGAAGAGTCTTTATCTACATGTTTAAGTGTTAGGGTATATCCTACCCAATATCCATATTTCTTAATGTATGTTCAACACACATTACATTACTATATTATATAGTTTAGATAAAGAACATCATATTCTGCAACTTAACAAGCTGCATCTTAATTAGGGAAATTGAACTAAATCCCTTTATCCAACTTATCAAAGGATAACCAATTAAGCATAAAAATAATATGAAGAATATCAACAAGATAGAAATCCATCTCTTTCATACAAGTACAAGATAATTTACACAACCAATACAAGTAAATTCTCAGCTTTCAATTCATCTTTATAACTTATACATTTACAAGCCTTATGCATTTTAGGCATACTACATAACAACCACCTTCATTCTAAAATAATACTACTTTTATTTTTCAATACAATCTCAAGAATGAATCAGAATTCTTCACAAGGAATCAGACTTAAATAAGCCAATGCATCATATAAGTTTTTCCTTCTTTTATCACTTACGATGTCCATCTACAAAAATTGCTAGCACTGGGTCAGTTCAATGAACTGAGCATGATAAGCACTAAGCCTTAAAATGAAGTGCATTCCAATAATTGTTCCATTAAAAAAACTATGCTTTAATGAGATAATTAATACATCATAAATATCAGTATAAGTAATAGCAAATGGAAAAGAAGTACATTAACCAATCTGAATTCACTTCTAAGAGAAGAATAGAATATAATCCACAACATCTGCCTTACAAAATTAAAAGTTTAATTGATCCTAACAATTACCTTTAAATGAAA
The DNA here is from genome assembly GCA_019776745.2 of Taxus chinensis. Classification (NCBI taxonomy): domain Eukaryota; kingdom Viridiplantae; phylum Streptophyta; class Pinopsida; order Cupressales; family Taxaceae; genus Taxus; species Taxus chinensis. The sequence continues at coordinate 355,782 of JAHRHJ020000321.1, read as the reverse complement.
AATAAAGGGTTTACAACATAGTTCTCATTCGGATGATTCATCTAGCTCCTAAACAAGGAAGAAGGATATCCATTCCAAACTATGCTCAACACAAAAATATTTGAAAATAGATACAAGTTCATAACATGAATTTAACTATTTCGTTTAAAGGACAACTACCTTTAAATACAACATTTCAGATTTTAAATAGAACAACATCCCATATTAATCTAAGAAGGAATATAGAATTTTAATAGTCTGACAACAAGATTGTATTTTTTTTTTCAACAAAATCGAAACATCAAATCTCTTCCTCCATCACTTTAACAAATGATATGAACAAGGAAGGCTAAATAGGTATAATAAATCTCCATTTTGCAAGAGAACTAATAACAGAAGGGTTCAATCAAATGAACTAATCCCTACAAGTTAGAAAGGGAATCTTATCAGAATTTGACTCAATCTTTAATTTATTCTCTAAACTTAACAACAAATTCCCGTCTCTAATCCAAACAATAAGCTCATACACTAGTTCCCAGAAGAGAGAACAAAACCAACTCATTGCAAGAAATGTACTGCAAGTCCCCCTTACAATCCTTATCATTACAAGCATGAGTTCTAATTTCAGTTCAGAACAACACTCAGTAAAGTTCTAAAACAACACCCTGTCCCTAAGGGTTCCCAATTTCCTTCTTCTTTTAAAAGACTCAAGCATTAACTTATTGATCCCAACAAGATTAGAAAACCTGAAACCTTAAACTAAACTAGTTCAGGAGTATCCTCGAACTCGAAACTGAAGTTCCTTTACATGCCTCCACAACATTGTACTTAGAACTATAAAACAAAATCAGGCTAAACAGATTTAAGTATTCTGCCTCCACTACTATTTCTAAGCACAGGTACAAACTCATTTTAAAATAATTCCAAATCCTACTATCAAACGAAAACATTTCCAGTTAAATCTCCAAGAGATATTCAAATAGCTCAGTCATACTACTTACCCAGAATTACCTGGAGTAAGCAGTTTGCATTAAAGGAGTTATAAGCTTCCAACTAGAATACAATTTAAAACCAACTCAAAAATACCAGAACAGAGCTAACACATCATTCAACTAAAAATTCAAACACTATGTATCAAATTACATGTACAGTGCCGAATCACAAAGTCTCAAACTGAGCATATATATATATATATATTATGATAAAAGTCAGAATATACAATGACAACCTTAACCAGTTTATAACGTAAACAATAAACCCTATTTCCAACTCAAAATGAAACACAAGTTTCTCACAGAGGAGTTCAGAACTATTCAAGTAGATATTCACAGGTTCAGGGAAACCAAAATTCCCATTCCAGTTTGTATATCAAACAAGAAAGCTCATACCAGCTCGAAACACGAGCTCCTACCAGAGTTCAAAACTAATAAAAAAATTTATTACTATGTAAATTACGAAGTTCCATTAATAGTCCAAAATAACACAAGAATAAACATGAGTACAGAGGTACATATGGACTTAAAACAACAGTCCAAGATTACTCAAGAATCCAAACACTGTTTCAGAGTGACAAGAACCTCCAACCCAAATTCTTAACAAAACACTAACCTCGAATCAAGCTTAAATACACACAAACTTGAATACAGGCTCAAATGAAACACCAGCTCAATACAAGCTCAAGCTCAAACAAAACACGAGCTCAACTGTAAGCTTTAGCTCAAACAAAACACGAACCCAAATATAGGCTCTAGCTCAAACAAAAGATGAGCTCAACTACAAGCTTTAGCTCAAACAAAGATGAGCTCCACAGAAATATCAAATGGGATTCAAGTTCCCAAAACTCAGAACCAAATAAACAACGACGAAGGTCAGTTGAAAACACAACTTCTTCATATACTGGTTCAAGAAATGACAAGCAGAGTTACAGTAACAAGTTTCTCATGCATGTCTCGCTAATTAGCACATACCAAGAAAGTTTCAAACACTTATCATCAATTTGCCATGGATTCATACCCAAATTTCCAAAGATTACAAAACCCAGCAAGAAAATAACCAGATAAAACATGCAAGCCAAGAATCTCATAAGAGCAGAGTCATTTTAATGAAACATTTAGAAGAAAGCAAGAGATTTTAATGGTTAGAGCCTATCATGCCTGATAGCGCTTCTGCCAAATCGAAGGAGACTTCCAGATGAGCTTCCAACTCCTTTTCTCCTCCATGAAAGATCAACCAACCAACAAATTTCCTCAGCATGCCTCATATACCTTCCCATGATCGAAAATAGACCAGGTGAGTTAAAAATAGCAATGAAGTGCAAGTCAAACTGCTGGTTCAAAGAACCAGTTTGCTTCATGCAGAGAAAAATCTGAAAATCATGCAAAAACCAACAACCTCCCACAAACCTGCCTTCCAAGTTTCCTAGACGGTTTGTGAACAAAACCCGAGGCCAATTAATTTCATTAATTCCAATTTTCCCACTCAACTCTCCTTGCCACCACCTCCCAAATCTGGTGAATGCCAATTCCCATTTAACATGCAATTCCATTTTTAGTGGAGCTTCCACATAAGCCTCCACCAAATCAACTAGCCCCTACCAAAACTGGTAGTACTTAATGCCTTTAAGAACCTTATCAACAATTAAATGCCATTGGAACCATCACCTTAGAGGTATGTGACCCATTTAGGTTCCCATTTAATAGCTTAGGATAGATCCTTAAAACTTAGGTTAGTTTAGGAATAATTACCTTAGGCCTTAACACATTACCTTAGGTAATTCCAACAATAGGTTAGATCATCTCATAACCTTATAACATTAGGTTTTAGGTTAATTTAGATAGCCTAGAAACCTTTCCATATTCCCTTAGCACAAGGCTTAGGTTAGAAAAAAAATTCAATTAAGTAACATAGCTAGGTAGTAAATATTCTTACCCAGCTTAGGATTCCGTAGGATAATCCTTTAGTTTTAGGATTATGAATCCTTCCTATGTCATGAACAGGTTGTATTTCATTTACGTCAGCAATGTACTGCCAAGATCAATCTCCAAGGACCTAAGCACAACATACAACTGAATAGAAATACGTTCACACAAGATTAAAGAACTTGTAATAACAAATTTCAGTCCACCATGTCCCTCAATTATGGAATGTCAATTTACCATTCATTCAACTGAGAAGGTTTAAAACATTCCTTGGATCACTGAAATTGATCCAAGGATGAGTCAGATAAAGAGATAAGTTTGCAACTCTTAAACCAGATTGCAACTCACCTACAAGAAGTGAAAAATGGATTCAAGGAAGCCATTCCATTCCAGTCTAATGATATTAAGAATAGAAAATATTTATCCATATCAAGCATGATCTCCAACAATCAAAAGAACACATCTTTAGAAGAAAATCACATGTCAACACTTGAAATGCAAAGGAGGAATATAACAATTGTCAAGGGTGTTACACAAATTAGATAATTTCTTATTTTTTTTCCTAATGGAATAGTCTGAATCTATTTTGGGTTATTCACCTGTTCATTATGATTTCCATTAGTTACTGACAAATCATTTTCTCTTAACCGATTAAGTTAAAAGTTTGGTTTGTTTATTTCAAAGAAATGAACTAATGTTGTTGATTGCTTGTCTTTCCTGTTAAGTTGATTTATGATTTTTACTTCAAGGTTATACCTCTTTATGAACCCCACTGTGATCAATACCAAATAGGTTCTATCCCTCTTATAAAATGTCTCTTTTCATTAGTTTAGATCTATGTCGATTTTATTGTAATCTTGGTCGGCATTTTGTAGAAGGGAGAAAACTAAACTTGAGTTTTAGTGTGGAAGCATCAATGAGTAAGGAATTATATTTTTGGTTTCTCTTATACTTGTGGTAATAACACTGAGTTTATTATCTAAATATTCCCTCCCCTTTAGCAAAGCTAAACCAAAGTTGTATCTACTCCTTCACATGATATTTTTGGTTGCTCTTATACTTGTGGTAATAACACTGAGTTTATTTCTAAATCTTCCCTCCTCTTTAGCAAAGCTAAACCAAAGTTGTAGATCTACTCCTATCACATGATGATTAAACCATATCCCACTCAGGTCTTTAACTTTCATGTTAATTATTCTATGCGATACCCAAATAGATTTCGGATTTAATTGTTATGATCAGAAATTGAAAGATCATTTGTAAGATCTATAATTGGATTATTTTATGTCGATATGCATAATCATTCTTAGGGAAAGAATAATATGATTTTGTGAATCTCTCTGTAAAAATATTCATTAACTATAATTTGTCTTTGAAAGCTAAAGAAATCTATACTATGCTTTTGTTATCTGAATTGGTGGCGTTAATGTTGTTTTAGTGGAACTCTGAAGGATGACAAAAGTTACTTACTTTATATTTTTTATTTTCACCATTCCATATTAATCTGAGTTGAGGCCAAGTGAGTAATTGAAGGAAAGAAATTTTCATTTCAATTTTATCTTAGACACCAACATGAATTCCATTCTAAAGGTAAACTGAATTTGGTCTTACTATGTTATATGAAGATTTATTTAATGTGTTTTGATTTGTAAATCATTATTCCTTAAACGTAATTCCTTTTTGAGAATTGTTAGGATCCCTAGAAACCTTTGGGTCATTTATTGTTCTGAAACTAAAGTGAACTATATGCATTATAGTATGAAATACTTAAGTAATTGAGATGTAGTATTACTTAGTTGTGAATTTTCTTATGAATTTTCTACTTTCTGGGTGTTGTTTAATCATGATTATAAATTAAAGTATAATGGGTTATACTCATTATGATATTATTAAATGATCCTTGATTCTTATGTGGTATCTATCTAAACTACTTGAGTGTTTCATAAAAATTAGGGTTCTTTTAATGAGACAGTTAGTAAAAAGCACATTGTTTTAATGATAAGTGCTTATCATGCTCAGTTCATAGAACTGACCCGTGCTAGAAATTTTTACAGATGGATTCCGTAAGTAGCAAAAGAAGACATTATTATTTTACATGATGCTTCTCTCATTTAATTAGAGGTTGGACCTTATATGAAATGGGGATTGTTATTCTTTTACGAATGTACATTGAAAAATAAAAGTTGTATTCTGTTGAGTTATTAATGTTGATTGCATGAGTGAAGTTCGAATATTGGACTTTTTAAAATGTAATATATATATATATATATATATATATATATATTACCTTGAGGAATGAGAAAAGGAATGGTGTGTTATTTTATTTGTTGTATCATTATTGAATTGTTGAAAGAAAATTGTAAAATTATTCCTATTTCTTGAATTTGTACCTAAATAAATAATTATGGCTGTTAGATTTAAAAGGATATAATGAGAAGGAGGGAATTGACACTCTACTCTTCTGTTAAATACAACTTTTAAGTTGGAATGCACAAATGGTTAATACTTAGGTCAATATGGATTATCAATTAACTTGATAAAAGGGTAACATACATTATGAATTCATGTGTAATTAATCATTGAAAATAGATCCTAACTAATGGATGATGAGGAAAGAACAATTAGTTTCTGGAATTAGAATTTGTTAATACCCTTTGGAGTGTCGTATCCAAAGGATACGAGGAAAGAGGAATTCATATCTCCTCTTAATAAACCTTAAATTAAGGTAAAATAATTGAAAAGAAATGGATTCATGTGTATAAGAAATAGACCTCACTCAAATGAGGTATAATATAAAGGAAACTTGAATTTAGAATCAGTTGCGAATGAACTTGATTAATATTAGTAAGTTAATCTTACTATGTTACCGTTGATTTGGATTGTGAGTCTGAAACATTAAATAATGAACCAAGAAACAATATAAAATCCTTCGGAAGGGAGGAGTGATTGTATATTAAGCTACATGACAATTTAAGTCATTCATGGCTAGCAACTGTAATGAGAAAATAGGTTAGAGAATCAACATTGTTGAAACTTATTCTTAAATTATAAAGATAAGAAAGTGATCAACCTCTTAGCTGGATATGTATCGCTAGATGGGAGGATTTCGTACGATGTTGGTACACACCAACTTGCAATAAGGTGTCATCATGAAGGCTGATTCTTTATGATGACACTATGTTGCAGCTGACATGTTGCAACACCCTTCCAAATCAGATCATGTTGACCTCTAGGTTTACATAAGCTTGGACTTGGCCTCAGTTTTACTTTGGACCAAGTTAGGATCATGTTTGTGTACCCTTAGTCATCGTGAGTGCTTCTCTATACCTTTTCTTATTTCTGACTTGGATTAAGGTTCAACCTTACACAAGAGGACTGACAGGATTCAGAAAATACCATTCTAGATAATAGATGAAGTGGGGTGAAGGACATATTCCATTGACGAGTATGCCATCTAGGAATATAATCATGCTAAGCATGTGAACAATATTTGTGAAAAGTATTGCAAGCTATTGGTTGTGTTGTCCTAGATCACCTAGTTTAAGAAGTTAAGATGAATATCGGTAACAGATATTCAGATAGGCCTCTTAAATAGAACACTTCAATACCCGAAAGGGTAAAGAGAACAAGGTATACTTAGTATACATTACATTGATTTAACATGAAGGATTGGTAAGAAGCCAAGTCATGAAATGAGAGATTGATGAAACTCTGAGCCATGAAATGGGAGATCAGTAGTTCATTGAGTCATTACAGTTGCATATGGTTATCTGTTATGTGATTGAATGGAATAGAATGTGTGTTCCATATTATGAATATGCGAACAAAGAATATTGGTCAACAATTAATCTATGTTTTAAATCATATTCATCTAAAATAGAGATCATAATTTAAAACTTAGAATGTGTGTTCTAAATTATAATGATTTAGAGTAGACAATGTTATGTAAAAAAAAATCCCTTGTTCTAGAGTCATGATTAGGAATGTTATAGTGCTAACACTTCTTCTATAGACTCTAAGTAAAGTGGCTACTTTCCATCATCAGGATGCAAGTAAAATCCTCTAGACACTACAATTTTGATTCATATTTCTACTCAGGTGGCACTAGGTTAGGATGCTTTAAAACAGTAGCACCTGTAATCATTTCAATCTTCTTGTGAAGCTCACACACCCTTGCCTTCTCCTCTTATAGTTCACGCCTTAACTGCACTTTGATAAGCTCTTCCTAATTCAAGTCCTTATTCTTCTCGGTGATACCCTTCTTCTCCTTCTCTAATTCCTCCTCCAAGAATCTCACTATATCATTCCTTCAAAATAGTCTGGCCTCAACCTCAACTGAAACCTTGATGAGCGCATTACAGACCTACTCATTTGATAGTTACTAAGTGTTAACCAAGGGATTTACTCATTTTTTTTCCAACGCCTTCATCAGTGCTCTCTAACTTACTTCGAACTCAAGTTCATCTACGTGAGACTTGAATGCCAAAGATAGGATCTTCCTGGTTTAGGGATGTGCACCTTCTTCATCAAATGATGACATAACTGGGAGTTTCTCTATTGGTACAATGCTTTGGAAGCACATATGTAGCACCTTTCTAGGATCATTAATGTATCTCATTCCCTACTCTTGTGCCACCACTACACATTTCCCACTTGTTCGCGTAGCTTTTGGGAAGTTTAGTGCCAAATTGGGATTCCCACCCATGCTACCATACTCCTTCCCAACACTTTCTTTGTCCATCTCCTTCAAAATTTTGTCCACACTCCACTCTAAATCCTATTCCACCAACTCCTTCATGATGCCCACCACTTCTCTCTGTGTAGATTTCTCCATTTGATCCTTGGTGTAACATCCTCATTTTTATACATTAGAACAAGTAAATTTTTTTTTTTGATAAATGCTTCCTGGTTCTAAATACATAATTTAGAACTCACAAATCAAAACAACCATTCTCATAACAGATAACCATATGCAGCTGTAATGACTCAGAGTACCTCCGATCTATTCATTCCATGACTCGGTAATCTACCGATCTATTCATGTGTATTAAGAGTTGGCATTTTTATTTAACACATCACTCTTGCGGTTCTCTTCCCTAATCTGGGATTCAGAATGCTCTGTCTAAGGAACCTATCTGAATAATTGTTACCATTATTCATCGGCATCTCATCCCTTAGACTAGGTGACTTAGGACAACGCAATCAGCAGCTTGCGATACTTTGGCCAAAGATTTGAAACATAATGCTTATGTCTCGTATTCCTTGACGGCATACTCGTCAATCTGGAATACGTCCTTCACCCCATTCCTATGTTATGTAGAATGTCTTATATTGAATTCTGTCAGTCTCTCCTATCCCAAGTTATTCACTCAGGAACGGATTAGTAAGATGACAACGTTATAGGGATGCTCTCGAGGACTAGGGATACGCTGACATACTGGGTCAACCCTAGTTAATCCAGTGTGTCAAGATACCCCGAGTCTCCTAGGGCAGCCTCATAACATGACCACATTCCTAATCAGTCCCAGAGTAACTTGTTCGAGTTTAAGGTGTAAATCTTAATGATCAATGCAAAGGGTGTCGTCATAAGTCACCTGCATTGTTGTATCTTCAAGAAGATCCTAATCTTCTCGAAGGTACAACCCTACAGTTGACTTGTGCCATCAACCTTTAAATCCACCTCGAAAAGATCTACTTATTAATAAGTGGTACATACGTTGAGTTAAAATTATACCATAAGATGCTCCCTTAAGGGTAGTCTTTCCCAATCCCTGGGTTCCTCACCTTAGAATTACCTTTCTTAGTAAAACCCATTACACAAGAGAAGTTATTAAGACTAGAGGTCCCTTCAAGGAGTTCATAGAATATACATAATTCTAAATCAACGAAATTGGACAATAACCCTCAATCTTCACATGAGATTTCTAACCAAACCCTTTTTAGGTTTATATCTTTTCTCATAGCTGAAATCTTATCTTACTTATTAGTATCGAGATAAAGTGATTAAGATTCCAATTAAACGTTGTCTTGACTTAGAACAAGACTAGAAAGTAATAATTTATTCAGCTCGTTTAGCTTCCTGTTCAGGTTTATTTTAACCCTAGCTTCCAGAAAGACAGTGATCTAAATTCCAATTTAGCTTTAGATAGAACATACTAGAACTACTAAACAATCATAAGTATTCAGTCACATATTCTTGCAAGCTTACATTGATAATCACAAAAGTCTCCAAATTATACAATAATAACAATGCTCTCAAGATCATTTGAACCGAAGAAGGTCAAACTTATCAAGATACGAATACTAACATATAAGTAACAAATATCTCTTTTCATTCCTCTCAAACTAATCAAATACATTTTATGCATTCGGCACATTTGATACAATACTCAACAGAAAAATAACATCTTTCTACAAGTAGTACATTAAGAGAATCAAGCTGTAATTCATCATAAAACCAAATCAAACAATCTGATCATCCTATCAGATCTGCGAGCTTTTACCACTTATGGCAACCATCTGCAAAAATTGTCAACATGGGTCAGTTCGATGAACTGAGCATGATAAGCACTAACTCTTAAAACAATTGCAATCCATCAATTGTTTTCATTAAACAACCTATTTAAATGAAATCAATTCACCAAACATGTAAACATATTTCAGATTATGCTCTTGTAATACAATAAAACTATACATGCGTAACTCATATTATAGTTACTAAATAGTCCTAGATACCTTCCAGATATTTCATCATAAACATTTAGTGACCAAGAAGAACAAATGCATCTAAAACAACTATCCATCTGAATCCCAAGGACAGAAAACATCAGACAGACCATTACATTCAACATAGTAAAATGAATATCATAAAAATGCATGATTCCATCAGTATGTTAAAACAATTCCAAAAGTTAGATAAAAATATATCAACAAATACTTTACAATAGAAGAGAAAGAAAACAAGTCATTCATATTTCCCTTCCAATCAAGCTCATGAGTGTACCGTCTCCTCAAGAGTAAATCATTCACCTTATACGCATACGAATAAGTCAGATGAGACCACAAGAAGAACCACAGTTTTGTTAAAATTTAAATATAACTTCATGTAGCTTACTAGCAATACAGTAGCTCTCGCACTGAGGTAGTGATGAATAATCTATCAAATAGACTCCACATAGCCTTCCATACTAATCAACAAACTAGAAAATATCCAATGCGATCACTTATCGAGGTACAGTTAACAACTCTTTAGTTCAGTCAAGCTCATGACTAGATATTCATACTAACAGAAGATGTAATCATGCACAAACATGACAACAATCCCACTCAGCAACATACAACTCAATCTAGTCCCTACTAAAACTTTGCAAGGACTTAGATCAAAAGCCGAAATCAAAGAATAACCTATTTATCATAGTCAAACAAGAGACTCAATAACATTAATACAATGATGTTTCCTTATGCATATATAGTGACATTCATACCGAATCTAACACAACATGCACAACCTAATTTAACTGGAACAAATTCTTTTTATAATATAGCCATGACTTATATAAGAAGTTGTTTTCCAGAAAATAATCTCAACAAGGTCTTCACAGAAGCTGAAATTCCATAACAGTATTTTCCTCAAAGTTTCATCCTATGCCAAGCTACTTCGGATTACAACAAAGTCTCAAACCAAGTAAAGTTTGAAAAGAAATCCCTTCCTTTACTCTCCACAGAAGTGGATAGAAAGGGACACAAGAATATAAAATAGGAGTCTAAACATTATACACGCACAACGAGGGTTTAAACCGATAATCAAGCCAACTCGCAACATTTCAAATCTCTAATAGTATCCATACCACTAATGCTCAAAACAAGGTTTAGATTGAAGTTACTTTCATGCGACCACAACTCAAGAGTCATAACAGTATTCACAACTGAGATTATTCAGAAAGGAAAACATAATATACACATCAATAGTTCCAAAAAGAGTCGAACCCAAGTAAAATTCTCAATCAAAAACTCCTTCGAAAGTCAAAATACTATCAACTCAAGGATTCTAATGGGATTCAATAACATAATGTATTCACGACTGTAATTCTTCAGAAACCAAGACATAATTTCATTTCAAGAAGTTCAACAACATCAATAATATATATTACTCATGGCATAACTTATACAGAAGTCAAAATATCATGTACATTCAAGAATTCCAACAGTATCCTTTTAAACAAGTGAAAACAGCAAGGTATCGACAGAAGTCTGAACCAAAGAAGATAACAATTCATGGACTCCCACAGAACTGAATTTGTGTATTTTCCTTGCAAGCATTTTTTCAAAATCTAACCGAAATGTAATACAGAGCAAGATAGTGCAACAGTTCAAAACACAATACACACCCATCAAGGGTTTACTTGAAAAATCGAGCCAGTAAGAAGATACAGCAACTAAATCGCACAAGCTACCATAAAAACCAATTCAACCCAAAAATCATCTGAACAGAGTTGTTCTAATGAAATCATTTGAAAGAAAGCAAGATTTTTTTAAAGGTTAGGACCTAACATGCCTGGTAATGTTGCTTAAAAATCCAAGGAAGACCACTGAAAGAGCTCGAGCCTTCTCCTCTTTTTCCACATTAGCTTCAACAACAATAATTTGTTATTTCCATGCCTTATAAACTTTCCTTGCTAGAGAAAAGAGCTAGTTACTCTCATATTTTCCATGCAACACCAAGTAGGCTGGTGCGAAGAACCAGTGATCAAACAGAGAGAAAACTGGAGCGCATGAAAAACCAAACAAACTACCAGTTTTCCATTTTGTATGTCTTCCCGAGAAATCTGAGCTCAAAGACCGAGTTCATTAATTGCATTAACTCCAAAATTCCCGCTCAATCGTCATTGCCACCGACCACCATAGTTGGCGATGGACAAAAACAAATGAAAGACCATTTCTAGCTTTGGTGACTCTGCCATGTCAGCTTTTGCAAGCCGTTTGAAACTTCCACCATATCCCTGTCCTTCATGCTTATCCATCCCATTTAATGCCATAGAAACTACCGCCCATGGCTCGCACCCCTTCATAGGTCCCCTTCCTTCACTAACATTTGTTAGGTTAGAAACATAGGTTAGGATTTTAGATGATACTTAGTCTAACCTCCTTAGCACTAGGTTACTAACTTTAGGAACTTTTAGCTTAAAGCTTAGGGCTAGGTTAGATTAACACTAATCCCATCAATTAGGTTATTAACCTTAATAAGTCCAGTTAAGGTCTAACATTTAAAAATGCTCAAAATAAGAACCTACAGATTTACATTCAAAAAATGGATTCACTCCAGCACAGCCAATAATCTAGTTGAATAAATGTATCTAAATTTATTACCTGGCCCACGATCAAGACCTTCCTGATATTATGATATCGGGAACCAATTCATTTAACACGATTAGCCTGAGTTAGACTCTGGAATAGTTTACTCAACGTATTTAGACCTTGCAACCTGCGTAAGGTCTATAATTTTGTTCATCCTGAATAAACTTAAAGCATCTCTTGGATCAATGCCACTGATCCAAGGCTGGGTCTTATAGATGGATAAATCCACAATTCATTCCGAGATCAGATTAAACTCAGGTGCAAAAATGAAAGAAATAAAAGAGTCCAATCATATTCTGACTCATTCAAAGATCTTCAATTGCAAAGAAGATATAGTACATATCAAGCATGACTTCACAATCAAAGGAACACATCATTTTATAGAATAGATGATGGTTTCCCACTTAACCCAGTAGAGATGTATAAATGTATCTCCACATATACATCTAGATCGATCTGGTATTATATATTAAATGCATTGACCCAAGAAGAGTACCAGAGGTTGCAAGATACAGATCTGATGTGGACTTATGAAGTGGATCATTGGTGGAAAGGAGTACTAGCTAGCTACACTCTGGAGTACGCTATTTCTACATATTCTTGTCTAGAAGTCACTAAGTTTGAATTTCTAAGGGATCCCAGAGGGTCATTTCTACATGTTATTCCTCTGGAAATGAATATCTTGATTGTTACCTTGAGTTTAGAGGCATTTCTAATGTCCGGCTAAACCTTCCTGAGCGTTGGGTGAAGAAGCTATGGTGGAGGAAGATGGCAGATATTGCAACTGAGAAAGAAAGGGAGGAGAGACGACTCAAGTATAGTGAATCACGTGAATGGGAGATTACTAGACAACACAAGGTTGCAAGTGTGATGGATATATGGAGGCAGACATTGTGGGAAGGATTTGAGGTTCATGCAGAGGACGTGGAACCTGAGCAGTCTGTGCTACCCCATCTTGGCAAGCACGTAAGAGAGACCCCTTCAACTTCTGCTGAGAGTTCATTGCGCAGGAGAGAGAAGAGTCGTTGGCATGCATCTAAACCCACCTAGTGACCAAACCCTAGCGCTTGGTTTTCTAGATCAAGGGAAGAATATTGTTAACCCAGTTGGTATCAGTGGAAGTGATCGATCTGCACCCAGGAGATATAATTTCTTCATTTGGGACTTCTATGGCTACACATACCATTCCAGTGTTAGGAGGAATTTTCGGGAAGAGTGCAAATACACAAGCCTTCAGTCTCACGTTTGGGAGTGGTGCGGGGTACACTATTAGTAGTGGGACTTTATCATAAACCGTCAGCACGCTATTTAATGGAACTTTGGGGACCCTTGGCACAACCACTACAGGACCTGGTGGATCCGGTAGATCTAGTGAGACAGAAGGAATAGGACCTGTTGGATCTGGTTGGTCATGAGGAATAGGACCTAGTGGATTCGGTGGATCTAGTGGGTCTGGGGGGTCAGGAGGAACAGGACCTAGTGGATCCGGTGGATCCATCAGTAGAAGAAGCACCAGGGGAAACCAAGGCTCTGTCTTAGGAAGAAAATGGCCCCATCCACCTCCTCAAGTCTTCTTTGAGATGTATTTACATTTGCTAGATTACATAGGAATTGAATATGTTACAGAGCATGTTCACAAGTGTGAGCTGCTGTGGCACATGAAAGGGATCACTAGCCCAGAGCGGAAGGCCAATCCAGTTTGCAACAACATTGTAAGGGCATGCACATAGCTGGTATAGGAAATATGACCCTCATCAGATGGTGGTATTATACAATACTTTGAAAAATGCTTCTTGGTAGAATTCCACATCCCTGAGTTTGAACAGAAGAGCATCAACGCCCTGAAGGAGATTCAACAGGGAATGGCAGAGAGTGTGCGGGAGTATGATGCATGGTTCAAAACCCTCCTGTCAAAATTTTCATATGACATTCACCCTTCACAGTATGCTCAATGGTTTTTTGGAGGGTTGATAACACCTTTTAGAAGATCTTTATCTCATAAGACTTTCACAGACCTGCGCAAGGCATTAGAAGCTTCCCTGCGCGCTGAAGTTGTTGGAAGTGTTGATACTGGTGTTAGCCCGTTCCTGGAAGCTCAAATCCCTGTTATGGCTAAGCAGCTGGAGAATTTTTTCTATGAACTCATTCCATGAGACTCGCAGTGTTATATGGTGTACATATTGTGAAGTAGAGGGGCATGTCAAGGATATTTTCCCCCGGAGGACAGTATGCGTTGTAGCAGTAGATTGTGAGATTTTTCATGGGGACCATGATGCAAGTAGATGTCCCTTGTTGTAGCGCATGATGTGGAAGAATGTGTCTTGCTACTATAAGATCTACACCTCTACAACCCATGATACTAAGGATTGTAGGTTTATTGACTAGATCCATGAGGCCATTGATCTTGGTGTGCGCCAAACTAACCTTGTAAGTGGTTCTAAGGGTGATGATTGCCATTATGAGGAGCGGGCAGATGGAGGTGCGTGTAGAAGGGGATTTCTTGAAGGATTTTATGGTCATGGTAACCACAGGGGAAGAAGTGAGTTCCCATGTGGAACCTATTTTAATTGTGGATCTATAGACCACTACAAGCGCGAGTGTCTAGAATTATTGCAGTGCTCATGGTGCGGGAAGAAGCACAAGTATGAAGAGTGCTCTGGAGTTGTTTGAGCACATGAATCAGCAACACCGGAAAGACAAGGGCATTGTAATGGTAAGAATTAATAAGGATGACACATAATGGATGCCATGGGTGACGCATGATGTAGGCTTGGAACCTGTTATGGTAATAATGAGAGCAGAGGCCACACACACAAAGGAAATACCAAGGTAGAAGAACCTGGTTTCAAGGGAAGAAGTGGTACATGGGAAGTACCCAGACCCTGCGCATCAAAAGGAGGTATATCAAGAAACCATGGACATCATTCAGAGTTTACAAGGAGAAATCCAGTGTCTAAAGGAGTAGTCCATGAGGGAGGAGCAAAGAAGGAAGGTTGAGGTGCCAAAGGATGACCTGGATGAGGTCAAGGAAGTATGTAAAATACTAAGGCAAGAGAATATTATTCCCTTGATAGGAGCATGGTTGAGAGAGAAGGTACCACACACCAGAGAAGAGTGTGAGAGGTAGGTCTTGCATGTAAACCTTCCCCCTCATAGCCTTGACTATGATAAGGAGATCACATTAGATGCAGTCGTGGATGGATGGCTCCTTAGTAATATCCTCATTAACACAGGAACTGGAGGTCAATGTTCTCACCTTAGATGCATGGCATCAGATGGGAAGACCTGCATTACAACCATCTTCAAATGTGCTATATATGGCAAACAAAATGAAGGCAATGCCCATTAGTGTCTTAAAGGATGTAGCTATCACCATTCAGGGGGCTAAGTTTACTAGGGACTTTGAAGTCTTGGACACTCGACAGAGGTAGACAATTTCCCAGCATTACTTGGGTGCCCATGGTGCTATAAGAACAATGTGGATCTTCGGTTCAACAAGGGATACATAAGCTTTGAAAATGAGGAGGAATGGGTCATCATACCCCTGGTTGATGGAAAATCAACACCCTATACTGAACCCTTGGGAGAAGAGGTCCTGGATAGAATATATGTGTGCTCAATCAGGGATCCAAAGATAATTCATCCCACAGAGGGAGTTATCCAATTTGAGGATGCTCAGTCCCTAAGTGACACCACCAGTATAACATGTGATAATTGGGTGCATGGGACCTATGAGATGATAGAATGGCATTTGAGAGGATCTGTGACAAAAGTGACAAAGGCACGTACAGTCTGGCACCTAGGAGGAAAGAAGCTACCTAAGTATTCAGGAGGAGCCTTCCCTGAGATCTTTTTACAGGAGATGGAAGCTCAGTGGAAGGAGGAGAACGAAAGAATAGAGATGTTAAGTTATGTCTTTCTTGGCACAACAGAACAGTGGTGGGATACACATCAGAAGAAATTCTTGGAATGGCGTGAGGTGAGAATTTCCCTCTCTATCCAGTTATCTAGAAGCAATGTGCTCCCTGCCATAAAAGATTATCATGGTAAGGAACCCGCCTCTTTCCATATCTAGGATTATGAGAGGGTCTGGAGAGAAGGCACGGAGGCTTTACCACCATCTCTATGGGTACACAAACTATATTCTACATTGCAAGGTTGTGTGCATGCATGGTACATTCACGCTGAGACATGCTACCAGATGGGGAATCAGTAAGAGTTTTTGTCTGATCTCATTCAAAAATTCAATTATCGGAGTACAAAACCCTTGGTGGATAAGGCATTGCGGGATATCAAGCACCTTACCATTGGGGATAGTGCCATGGAAGAAGATAGGCTACTGGACTTGCTAGGTGAACCTGGCCTGGAGGTGCGCTTTGAGGAAGAAGAAATAGAAGAGATACAGCTTGAGCGCACATGTATGGAAAAAGAAAAAGGGAAGATGGTATATGTTATTGATGGGGAAGAAGTAGAAAACTTAGATGTTGACCATTCTGTAGGGAAACGCGAGGTGTTAGATAGTTCTGATGAACAGGTGCTTTCCTATCATGAACCTTTAAAGAAAAATAAGGTTAACATCAGCTCAGAAAGAAGAACCCAAAGAGGCTAATCATCGGAGACTATTGGTTAGAGAAAGGAAGTCTCTTAAGATCATTGATATTTTATGTGAGTTTGAGGATTTATTCCCACGTGGGTATCATGAACTCAAAGGCATTCACCATTCATTGGGGGAAATGAGAATTAAGTTGAAGGAGGGTGTGCACCCGATTCAGAAGAGATTATACCCAATGAATCCTAACCTACACATGAAGGTCAAGAAAGAAATAGATAAGATGATAGCGTCAGGCATTCTTGAAGTTGTTGAAGAGTAAGAGTGGATAAGTCTAATGGTAACTAGCATAAAGAAGGATGGAAGGATAAGGATCTGTGTTGATTATAGGGACCTAAATGTAGAGTGTATCATTGATCCTTTCCCAACCCCATTTACTGAAGAAATTTTAGAGGGAGTGGCAGGACATGAGGTCTACTCTTTCACAGATGGATTCTCGGGCTATCACTAGGTAAGGATCGCGAAGGAGGACCAAAGGAAGATGACTTTCACCACAGAGTGGGAAATTTTTGCCTATACATTCATACCTTTTGGGTTGAAGAATGCTCCTACTGTGTTCTTGTGCATTGTGGTATAAGCTTTCCAGGACTTCATCCATAAATTTCTTCAAGTCTACCTGGATGATTGGACAATATATGGGTTAGTGAAGGACCATTATGAAAACTTAAGGCTGATGTTTGAAAGGTGTCAGTAGTTGAGGATATGCCTCAACATTAAGAAATGTGTCTTTGCTACCCCATTTTGAACATTATTGGGGCACATCATATGTAAGGAGGGCCTACTAGTAGATCCCAAAAATGTTAGTAATTGTGGGATTGAGGGAGCCTACTAGTCAAAGCACAGTGTGCATGGATTTCTTGGGCATAGATGGGGTACTACAAAAAGTTCATCAAGGGATATGCCAAGATCACCGTGCACCTTTAGAAGAGTTTCTTAGACATAAAAGTGACCTTTCATTGGGGAGAGGCGCAACAGAAGGCATTCAACACTTTAAAGGATAGGCTTATCACCATGTCCATCCAACGTTTGCCTTATTGAGATAAGCCTTTTCTATGTTCATGTGGATGCCTCAGGAACCACCATTGGAGCAGTACTTGCACAACCTGGTGAAGGGATTGTTGATCATCCTTTGTGCTTTGCAAGTAGGAAGTTGACATCAACATAGAAGAATTACACTACAACTAAGAGTGAGGAATTGTCAATGATCTACGTGCTTCACAAGTTTAGACAGTATTTTCTGGCAACCCCTTTTATATTTTACATTGACCATATGGCATTGAAATACTTGGTGAACAATCCCATTCTACAAGGGCACATATGTTGGTGGGTACTTTTTTACAATAATTCAAGTTCACTGGTAGTTTTCCAAACCAGGTAAAAGTAATTCCGGACTTGATCATTTGTCTAGGATTGATTCAAGAGAGGATGTGGAGAGCATTGAAGAGACTATGCCAAACACGTGCAACTTTTTAGGTTGTGGCGTGTGCCCTCGTATTTGGAGGACATTTCGGTATTCCTTAAAATAGGTGTGGCGCCAGATATAATGAAGGCCTTGGAGAAGAAGAGGTTGGCCATATGTGCCGCCCCCTACATGCTAATTAGTGGATATTTATACAAAATGGGTCGTGATGAGGTTCTACGTCATTGCGTACTAGAACATGAGTGCATTACAATTATGGAAGAGGTGCATGGTGGGATTGCATGAGGAAACTATGTGGGAAATGCAACCACGCGGAAAATTCTACTCACATGGATTTTTTGGGAGACCATTTATCAAGATTGCATTTGTTAGGAAATTATAATATTAGTGCTCCATTAAGTTTATTTGTGATAGGTGGAAAATAATATCTGGAGAATATTATTGTTGTGAGTTATTTTAACAAATCACGTACGGATAGTAGTTGTGGAGAGAATAGTGGGCTTCAGAATTTGTTGGACAAACTCCCATGAAAATAGGAGTTGTCCTCTCCTATTATATGTGTGGACTTGATTTGCCTAAAGGATTAAATTAAGAAGATTTGTTTAGTGCCTTCAGTTGATCCTGCTCTCACATTTGCTATCAGAGCGATGTTTTCTCTTGATATAATGAACTCTAAGGATTGATAGGGATTTCCATGGCATTTAGTCTTTTTTCCCTATACATGAGAAAGAAATCAATATACTGAAGAGCATGTATTATGGTTTAAAATAGTTATGATATTTAAGTTTTCGACTGTGCACTGTTCTGGCCAATTGACTGTGTTTTTTTTGACCTATGTTGAAGCTAAATACATCAGTTAAGATCTTTTCCGACTCCTGGCGGATCGTACTCTTAAGCTCCTTGGCAACAGAAAATTTTCTTTATACAATCCATCTTGAGAGGTGCCCAGTTTTGTTTGAACTCCTTTGCTTGGCATCATTATGTTAACCTCCTTGTGTACAGCTGTGTATCAACTTTTCAATTCGTATTGGACAACACGTGGAAAGTGGACAGGTTCTCCTTGGATGACAACTCACTGCAAATTCTACCTCAACTGAAACATTTAAAAAAGTCCTCGGTCAAATCTTATTCATCTAAGATCCAGATAATTTGAGGTGCATGGGTAGATGGATCGTAGTTTGATCTTCCTTACCTGCAGGTTGCGAGTTTACTTTACATAGAAATTCTAATATGGTCCCTTTTATTATTGACATCCTTGATTCAATGTGTGCTTATCTCAGTTGAGAAGCATTGCATCAGTTTATTGGTCACCTTGAGATTCGAGCCATTCCACGTACGGCGCCTAGGCAGAAAGGTCTATGCATAGATTTTGGTGCACTCTATGATCGTTCTGAATATTGGTTATGCTCATATGTTCCTACCCAATCTATCTACAGGGAATCTCAAAGAGCACCTACCATCGACTTGGCATTTGAGTCATTGAATTCTTCATCAATTAAAGGTGAATTATAGTCTCAAGCACCTTACCAGTTGGGGATATTGCCATGGTAGAAGATAAATGTCTCTTCTCATCGCTAGGTTTCTTGCCTATGTGAAGGCGTGCTTTGAAATGAAGGCAAAACTCCCGGTGAACCAATTGAGAACATTTGTATGGAAGCACCGAGTGGAAAGATGGTGTATTTATTGATGGAGAAGATCTTGAAAATTATGGATGCTGAATTTTGTAGGGATCAATGAATGTTATACAATGCTAATACCAGCTGCACCTATCCTCTGAAACTCAAATGAAGTTATCTTAACATTGTGCCCTTCCATTTGGCTCCTTCAAATTTATTGGAGAATTAGTTAGGAGAAAACATTCTAGGTCATTTATTTTTGGTTGAATTTATTTTTTCCTACACGTACCATGAGCTCAAAGGATTTGTTTAGTTTGTGGTTAAATAGAATTGTTTTGGATGGTGTACCCGCCTAATTGTGAAGTCAACCATACTGAATCCCAATCGTCACTTTTGTAAACCTTTAAGCACATGTCTTAGTTTAGATTGATGTTATATTGGTCAAGTCATTAAAGTAGTGTTATTTGAAAAGTATAAATCCAATGGTGATTTTTAAGGGATGGCCAGGATTAGGATCTTGGTAAGTATTGTTATAGTTTGTCAATGCTAGTTGTATCATTAGAGTCATCGTGTATCACATTCATAACCATATATTTGTTTAGAGTCAATGGTTTGAGGTAATTGTTATTGGATATATTCTTCGGGACAAAGGTAAGGATTGTCTAAGGTCAACCATGAAAAATTTTTTTCATATAATAAGATTTGCATAGTTGTTGTTGAAAGAATGCTCCTATTTGTGTTGTTAACATTGACATGACAAGCATTCCATTTCATCCATAAAACTTTAGTCAAGTCAACCTGGATGATTGGACATTGATGGGTCAAGTGAAGGACCATTGTAAAAAGTTAAGGCTGATGTTTGAAAGGTGTCAAAAGTTGAGGATATCCCTCAAAATTAAAAATGTGTCTTTGCTACGCATTTGGAACATTATTGGGGCATTTCATATGTAAGGACGGCTAAATTAGTAGATCCCACAAAAGTTGTAGTAATTGTGGGATTACATCCGAGCCTGAACTAGTCAAAGCATGATACCGGATTTCTTGGGCATACAGAGGTACTACAGGAAGTTCATTCAAGGGATATGCCAAGATCATCAGTTGCCAATAGAAGAGGGCTTAGACATAAGAGTGCCTTTCATTGACGAGAGTGTGTAATTTGAAGGAATTTGAGTGCTTTGAAGTGATAGGCTTGCCTCACCGTTGCCATGATACTTTTTTCTTAAGGATAAATTTCACATGTTCATGTGGATGCCTCAGGAACATCATTGGAGCATGTTGCACATCCAGGTGAAGGGATTATTGATCATCCTATGTATTATGAGAAGGATATTGACACCAGCAAATTTCCTATGAATTATTCCCTACACTGAGTGATGAGGCATTGTCAATGATCTACATGCTTCATGATGTTTGTAGAAAATATTTGCTGGAAACCCCATTTGTGGTTTGTGGGTAAACCATATGGCATTGAAATACTTGGGTGAACAAGCCATTTCTACAAGGGCATCATATGTGGTGGGTAAACTATTATTACAAGAACCACCAGTTCACCGTAGTTGTCAACCGTTTGGTAAAAGTAATTCCTGAGGTTTGTGATCATCGTGTGAAGGATTGATTCATGAGAGGACGTGCAGAGTATTGAGGAGATTATGCCATGTTCGCAATTATTTAGGTTGTGGCACTATGTGCCCTTGGAATGTTAGAGGATAATTATAATATTAGTGCTCCAAAGTAAGGTTGGCACCAGTTGGAATGACAGGCCCTTGAGAAGAATAAGGTATCATACACAGAATACATGTTGTTAGTGGAGATCTTATACAAAATGGTACATGATGAGGTTTATGGAGAGAATGTGTGGAGAACATGAGCACACTCACAATCCATGGAAATAGGCACATGTCTCTCCTATATAGGTGGACACTATGCAGGAATATGAACCACGTGGAAGATTTTTTTAGGGCTTTGGTTGGAAACCTTTATCAAGATTGTACATTGAGTTTTGCAAGGCTTGTGACCATTGCCAGCACCTTGGAAAACCTAGAAAAAGGGATGAAATGCCCTTGCGACCAATAGCTAGTGCGGAACCATTTGAGAAATGGGCTATCGAATTTTCCAGACCAATCTTGCCAATGGCGAGAAGGATTGGTTTGCAGTATATCCTCACTTGCACTGATTATTTGAAAAGGTGGGCAGAGGCAACGCCTACAAAGGATTGTATAGTGGCTACCGCTACTAGATTTTTATGGGAAAACATAATCAGTAGGTATGGATGCCCATTGAGTTTGACAAGTGATAGAGGTATGCACTTCCTTAATGAAACTATCAAGATTATGCTATCATAATTCATGGTGGCCCATCACAAAACTACTCCCTATCACCCTCAAGAAAATGGAACTGCTGAGGCATTTAATAAAATACTTAGTCACACATTGACTAAGATCTGTGATGTTGGTAGACATGATTGGGATGACAAAGTATCAGCCGTTCTTTGGGCATATAGGAAAACCTACAAGAGGTTGAATAAGGCCACACCATTTTAATTGGTGTTTGGCACAGAGGCTATCCTACTAGTTGAATTCATGTTACCTTCTCTACGTATAGCACACAGGAGGATTGGCTAATGAACAAGCACTGGAGGAAAGAATTGGCAAGTTAATGCAATTGGAGAAAAGATGATCACTCACCAAGTGGAGCCAGACAACTAGAAAAAGAAAAAGAAAAGGCATGGCATGATCGTCACATTAAAAACAAAAAATTTTAGGGTGGGAAGATGGTGCTACTATATGATTCCAAGTTTTTGCACCATCATGGGAAGTTAAAATTCCATTGGTTAGGTCCCTACATCATCTCATACATCCTTGATTTAGGGAGCATGCTAGTTACAAGCGCTAGATGGGATGAGAGTTTCCATAGACACTTACCACCATCCCTATGGGTACATAAACTATATTCTACATTTTATAAATAAGGTTAGTTATGCACACATTGGTACATTCAGTTATTCATTGATTTTCATGTGTTTCCACTAAGACATTGGAATTGGCAAGTGTTAGCGCACTGATCCTCATTCAAACATTTGAGTATCGTGAAGTACAAAACCCTTGGTGGATAAGGCATTGCATGGTTATCAAGTACCTTACCATTGGAGTTATAGTGCCATGGTAGAAGATAGGCTAATAGACTTGCTAGGTGAACCTAGCCTGGAGGGATGCACTTTGAGGAAGAAGATCCTGCGTACAAGGAAGAAATACACGTTTGAGCAACACATGTATGGAAAAAAATCAAAAAGGGAAGATGGTGTATGTTATTGATGGGGAAGAAGCCTGAAATATTGGATGTTGACCATTCTAGAAGGTAGGGACGTCGTGCAGGTGGTAGACAGTGATGCTGATGAATGGGTGTGTTCTTATCATGAAACCACATTAAATGAAAAAAGAAGGTAAACATCAGTCTCAAATGAAGAGCCTAATGAGGCAATCATGAGAGACTATTGGTAAGAGAAGGAAGTCTCTTAAGATCATTGATATTTTATAAGTAGAATTTGAAGATTTATTCCCACATAGATAACATGAACTCAAAGGCGTACCGACTATTGCTTGGGGGAAATGAGAGCTAAGTTGAAAGGAAGCATGAGTATTCTCAGTCTGGAATTTAGACCATACTGGAATTTATCCTAACCTACGCATGAAGGTGAAGGAAGAAATAGATAAGATGATAGCGTTAGGGAATTATTGAAGCTATTGAAGAGTCACGGGTGTATAAGTCCAATGGTCGATTAGCATCAAGAAGGACGTGAAAGGATAAGAATAACATAAGTGATTGATTACAGAAGACTCTGAATGTGGTGTGTCTCATCAATCCTTTCCCAACCCATTTTAGGGAAAAGGAACTCTTAGAGTAGAGTGACAGGACGTGAGGTAGTAAGCTCCTTCAAAGATGGATTCTTGCAGAAATATCACCTAGATAAGGATCGCGGAAGGAGTGACCATGCTAGGAAGAATAAATTTTGCCATTGAGTTGGGAATCATCATCCTATAGTCACAATGGATTTTGGGTTGAAGAATGTTTCCTACAAAGTCTTCTTGCACATTAGAGTACTAATCTTTCCAAGAGTTCATCTTGACAAACAGATAAGGGTTCAGAAGGAGATACCTGTTGATGATTGGACAATTATTAGTGCGCGTTAGTAGAAAGATCAGACTATTGTAAGATACTCCTAAGGACTGACCTGTAGAACACACAATGCATAGACCAATCATTTTCATTATAACAGATAAGTGAGGGATATGCCTTAGGCATGTAAGAAATGTTAGTTCCTTTTGACTGGTTACCATGTTTAATACATTATTGATGCACATCGGTAACTAAAGAAGGCTATTCATGTAGTATCATAGAGTTTAGGTACATTGTTACTAATAGCAATAGAGACTACTAGTCAATAATGCACAATGTCATGGTTTTCTTGGGAATCACTGGGGATACTACAGTTCAATTTCATCAAGGATATGCCAAGATCGCTATGATATAGAAGAGTTGTTTAGACATTAAATCAGCATGAAAGGTTTCCTTTGGTTATATAGTCACAGTGACACAATCAGCAGCTTGCGATCACTTTGAAACCGATAGGCTTGATAGCATACCGGGTACCCATGTAAGGGATACTGATTCCCCAGTGATTTAGGGGCTAAATGGAGGTTGGTTGTATGGTTACCGCTCTGTCCAAGGAACCTAACTGAATAATTGTTACCATTATTCATCGGCATCTCATCCCTTAGACTAGGTGAATTAGGACAACGCAATCAGCAACTTGCGATACTTTGGCCAAAGATTTGAAACATACTGTTTATGTCTCGTATTCCTTAACGGCATACTCGTCAATCTGGAATACGCCCTTCACCCCATTCTTATGTTATATAGAATGTCTTATACCGACTTCTGTCAGTCCTTCCTATCACAACTTAATCACTCGGAGAAAGATTAACAAGGTGATAATGTTATATGGATGCCCACGAGGATTAGGGATACGATGACATACTGGTTTAACCCTGCAGTTAAACCAGTGTGTCATGATACCCCGAATCTCCTAGGCAGCCTTATAACATGACCACATTCCTAATCGGTCCCTGAGTAACTCGTTCGAGATCAAAGTGTAAATCTTAGCGATCAATGCAAAGGGTGTCGTCATAAGTCACCTGCATTGTTGTAACTTCGAGAAGATCCTAATCTTCTCGGAGGTACAACCCTGCAGTTGACTTGTGTCGTCAACCTTTAAATCCACCTCGAAAAGATCTACTTAATAAAAATATGCGTTACGCACTTTGAGTTTAAATTACTTAAAGACTTTTCCCCTAGGGTTAGTCTTTCCCGATCCCTGGATTCTTCGTCTTAAGATGACCTTCCTCAATAAAACCCATTGCATGGTGGAGATATTAAGGCTAAGGTCTCATCAAGGAGTTATTAGAATACACATGATTCTAAAACAACAGAATTGGACAATATCTCATAACCTTCACATGAGATTGCCATCTGAACCCCATTAGATTTATATCAGTTCTCTTAACTGAATTTATATCATACTTATTAGCATCAAGATATAAATGATTAAGAATCCAATTTAATGTTGTCCTGTCATGCTCAGGACTAGGGATTAGTAATTTAATTCAGCTTGATTAGTGTTCTGCTTAGGTTCATTTTAACCCTATCTTTTAAAAAGACAATGATTTAAATTTCAATTTTGCTTCGATAGATCAAATTAGAACTACTAATCACTCATAAGAATTCAATCACATTTCCTTATAAGCTTTCATTGACAATCACAAAAGCATCCAAATTACACAAGGATAACATTGCCACTCCGATATATAAACCGAAGAAGGTCAACTATCAGAATTAAGAATACAACACATAAGTAACAAATACTTATTTCCATTCCTCTCAGATCTATACAAATGTACATTTTAGACATTCAGCATACTTGATACAATGCTCAATGGAAAAGGAACATCTTTCCACATTTAGTACATTTAGAAAAATCAAGCTGAAATTTATTATAAATCAAATTAAACAATCTGATCATCCTGTCAGATCTGCATGCTTTACCACTTACGGCAACCATCTGCAAAAATAGTCAACATGAGTCAGTTCGATGAACTGAGCATGATAAGCACTAACTTTTAAAACAATTGCAATCCGTCAATTGTTTTCATTAAACACCCTGTTTAAATGAGATCAATTATCCAAACAAGTAAACATAATCAGACTATGCCTTTGTAATACAAAAATGACTACAAACGTGTAACTCTATCATCGTTACAGAATAGTCCTAAACATTTCTCAAATATTTCATCAAATATTAAGAATCAAAGAACGAAAGTATCCAAACAATTATCTTGAATCCAAGATCAGCAACATTGGACAGATCGTTACTTTCATCAGGAAATGGAATATCATAGCAAATCGTGATTCCACTAATAAGATACAAGAACAATTCCAACTGTTAGACAGATACCAACAAGTATTAAAATAATAGAAGAGAAAGAAACAAATCATTCACACTTCCCTTCACACAAGTTCACTACTGTACCGTCTCCACATATGGAAAGCATTCATCCAGTATGTATACGAACAAGTCCGACAAACCACAAGAAGAATCACTGTCTTAATAAAAATCGAACACAGCAAAAACTCCTGTACAGTGGCTAACACGTCAATAGTGAAGTCTATCAACCAAACAGACTCTACAAGAAGCGTTAAACAACATGAAAATCACCACATTGCCTGTCGAGGTGCAGTCGACGGCTTTTAGATCAGTCCAGCTCAAGGCAGGATAGTTATGCAACAGAAGACAAACACGCTTACAATCCCATATATCAACCTATAGCCCAATGCTAGTCCCTTTTATACACAGCAAGGCTTTTCGACCCAAGTTCGAAATCAAAGAACCTCTAGTATATCACGATCAACAACAGACTTCATTGCATTAAGCAATTTGATGTTTCCTTAAGACTATGCCAAGACAATCACACAAAATTTCTGAAACATACTCAGTCTCAATCGGACTGGAATAAACGGAAAGGAATATAGCATATCTATTCTCACCTGGGCGCATTCAAGTTTAAAGTATGGTATCCGCGACTCACTTCAACAGAGCCAGGACACATGATAATTATCCATACTCAAGGAACTCAAACAGTGACAAAACGACAGTGTCCCAAAAATCAGGTTCAATATGAGACTAAAATACAGGTTACCTTCCAAGAATTCAACTGAATCCGAACAA
Organism: Taxus chinensis; assembly: GCA_019776745.2. Classification (NCBI taxonomy): domain Eukaryota; kingdom Viridiplantae; phylum Streptophyta; class Pinopsida; order Cupressales; family Taxaceae; genus Taxus; species Taxus chinensis. The sequence goes on along the minus strand of JAHRHJ020000321.1, from coordinate 328,607 downwards.
CAGTAACCAGACAAATAATTGCATATGATTCCATCTGAGCCCATCAACGGTGCATAATAAAAATCAGACAAAGCAAATCTAATTACTGATTCAAAACAAGGAATCCGACTGAACCCTTGCCAATTATTTTTACACAAATTTGCACAGAATGTCGATGTAAAAATACACTTAAAGAATCTGTACCACAAAATCCTTGCGATACGAAGGTTTTCTTACAAAAATAACAGAGGACGAAATACATGTTATTCCCTTAAGTCGCTGGCACATCAAATACCAATATTCAATTATATTTAACTTGAACAGTGGTTCAAATATATATATAAATCATTCAATCGACTCCACAGAGTCGTACTGATTATAACAAATATAAACCTATATATATATATATATTGCATACTGTTAACGGGTATAAACCCATAACCACAAAGTAAGGGAAAAACATCTCCGGCATAGTCATAAAGAATTACTGTAACACAGTAAGATACCTCTTCCCAACATTTTTTTTAAAAGACGAAACGAAACCCAACAAGTATCAATAGCCACTATCATCAATAACCACAACAGAGCTTACAAAGGTTCAATATAAACTGAGCAGTCAACAAAAGTCCAACAGTATTCCTTTCTGCGAGTACCCACAACCAGTATTGACGGCTAGTATCAACAACAAGCGTCGACGACTAAAAATCGACAATCATAACAGTGGCTTATACCCTTCACAGGAATAATTTATGAGCTATCGCCGAATCAGGCCGAGCATTCCTACTTTTCATATATTTCGTATATTTAAGCCAGAATGCAAACACAAAGAAACAAAGCCACAGTTCGAAAATAATAAACACCCATCAAGGGATAAATGACAAGTCATTCCAGCAAGAAGATACAGTGCAAAAATCACACTAGACAACCATAGGAAAAATCATCTATTTTCTCAAAACATTTGAACAGAGTTGTTCTAATGAAATCACTTGAAAGACAGCAAGATTTTTAAAGGTTAGGGCCTAACATGCCTGGATTTTTGCTCAAAATTCCGAAGCAGACCACTGGAAGAGCTCGGACTTCCTTTTCCTTTTCCAAGTTAGAGCGACCAACAAAATTTTGCTATCTCCATAACATATATATTTTCCTTGCCAGAGAAAAGAGCTAGATACCCTCATACTCGCCATGCAACTCCAAGAAGACTGGTGCGAAGAACCAGTGAACAGGCAGAAGGAAAACCGAAATTCGTGATAAGCCAAACAAACCAACAAACTTCCAGTTTGCATGCCTTCTCGCGAGTTCCGAGCTCGACTTCCAAGCTCATTGAATGCATTTACTCCAATTTTCCCGCTTAAACTCAACTGCCACCGACCGCCAAAGTTGGCGATAGACAAAGAGAATTTCAAGACCATTTTTAGTTTTGGCGAACTGCCACGTCGGCTCAATTAGCCGTTTCTAAAACCTCCACCAATGCCTGTCCTTCATACTTATCCTTTGCATTAAATAACATAGAAAATGCCGCCCATGGTTCGCACCCCTCCATAGGTCCCCATACATTCTTGTTCAATAGATAGGTTAGTAACTTAGGTTAGAATTTAGGATAACACCTAATCTAACTTCCATAAACATAGATACTAACTTAGGACATTAGCTCTTAGCCTAGGTCTAGGTTAGATTAACACTAATCTAACCCCTAGGTTAGGTTTAGTTTTAGGTTACTAAACATTAATAATTCCAGTTAGGTCTACATTCTGTATGCTCAGAAAAAGACCTACATCATACATTCTTGAACAGGGTTAGCTCCTGTTCTGCCTTAGGCTGCAGAATTGTATGAAACCGAATTATTACCTGGTCCACGATCGAGACCTTCCAGATATACTTCGATATCGGGAACCAATTCCATTTCACATGTTCAACCTGAGTTATACTCCGGACTAGCTTATTCAATGCTTCTAGACCTTGCAACCTGTTCAAGGTCTGTAATTTTTTAATTCATCACGAACAAACTTAAAGCAATACTTGGATCAATTCCACTGATCCAAGGCTAGGTATTATAGATGGATAACTCTATAATTCATTCCGAGATCAGATTAAACTCAGATGCAAAATGAAATAAATAAAAGAGTCTAATCATATTCTGACTCAGTCAAAGATCTGCAAAGAAAATACAGTACATATCAAGCATGATTTCTTAATCAAGGAACACATCCTTTTACAAGAAATCACATATCAACACTTGTATGCTCAGGAGAAAGTAACAACAGTTCAGGGTGTTACATGCTTCCCTCCTAAAAAGATTCATCGTCCCGATGAATTACATATTAAATTAACCTTCAGGTCAATCAATTTATCAGTACACAAATAATGTGACTATTTCCATATTTGAATAGTTCTAGAAATCAATTTCACAACACATTTTATTCAACCTGAATAATGTTTGCCTTCATCTCGCTTTCATAAATACTTTAAAAAAAAATAAGTTCTTAAAAGAATGTTTTGTCAACAGATTTCATTCTGTTGAAAAAGAGAAGGAAAAGCAATTTTCATCTCTTCCAGATTTTCCCAAGTTGAACTTTCTTCGTTAAATTGGTCCCACTGGACCTTACATTGCTGTATTTCACGATTTCTTAAATGCAATTGGCGAGTTTCCAGCACTCGTGTGGGTTTAACCACGATTATTCCTGGGTCTTGGACCTGCAAGGAATTCCAATTTAAAACATGTGACAGATCTGAAACGTATTTCTTAAGCAAAGAAATATGGAAAACATCATGCATGCGAGATAAAGCAGGTGGCAATGCTAAACGATAAGCTACAGGATTGATTATTTCGACAATTTCGAAAGGTCCCACGAATCGAGGTGACAACTTGGCAGCCTTGCCAAAAGTTATAGAACTCTTTCTGGGTTTAACACGAAGAAAAACCTTCTCACCAAGCTCAAACCTTCTATCAACCCGCTTAAGGTCAGCATAGCTCTTCTGCCTATCCGCTGCTTCCTTTAATCGTTCACGAATCAGCTTAACTTGCTGTTCCATTTCAGTGAGAATCTCTGGTCCAATTACCACTCTATCCTCAACACTGTCCCAACTAACAGGAGTTCTGCACTTTCTTCCATAAAGTGCTTCAAATGGTGCCATTTTAAGAGATGAGTGATAAGTATTGTTGTATGCGAACTCAACTAATGGAAGATACTCTTCCCATTTATACTGTTGATCCATGCAATACATACGCAACATGTCCTCCAACACTTGATTTACCCTCTCAGTTTGTCCATCCGTTTCCGGATGATATGCAGAACTGAAGTTTAGTTTCGTTCCAAGAGCTGCGTTAAGCGTTTGCCAAAACCTTGACGTCATTCTAGGATCCCTGTCAGATATAATCAATTCTGGTACACCATGCAATCTGAAAATTTCGTGTACGAATCTTTTGGCCAGCACTGGTGAATCATCCTTTAGATTTCCAGCGATGAAATGAGCTACCTTAGTCAGTTTATCTACAACTACCAGGATAACATCATGTTTATTCCTGGACATGGGTAATCCTTGTACAAAATCCATGGTTATTACTTACCATTTGTACTGCAGTATGCTATGAGGATATAACAGTCCAGCAGGGTGCATATGTTCTGCCTTAACCCACTGACATTCCAAACAATGAGTCACAAAATTTATGACATCCTTTTTCATACCTTTCCAAAAGTATTGCTGTTTCAAATCAGCAAGCATCTTTGTGATACCCGGGTGTCCAGAGAAAGGTGAATTATGAAATTCAACTAACAACTTCTTTCTCAAATCGTTCAGCATAGGTACATATACCCTGTTTTCATAACGCAAGATTCCTTCATTATCAAAATGAAAACCTTTATACCTTATATCCTTAGGTTCTGCAGCAAGCGCTGCTTTTACTTGCTTGAAAGTATGCATCTGATTCTGAGGCACTTTTTACCTCATCTTTAAACTGAGTTCTTAATGTTATAAGAGCAGAAATGTGCCTCCTACGACTTAGAGCATCAGCTACTCTATTCTCCTTCCCTTTGATATAGCTAATATCAAAGTCATATTGTGATAAAAATTCTAACCACCTTCTCTGTCTGGCATTCAGATTAGGCTGAGTAAAAATATATTTCAGTCCTAAGTGATCAGTTTTCAACTCAAAAGGTTTCCCAAGTAAGTAGTGTCTCCAGACTTGAAGTGCATGAACAATGGCAGCAAGTTCCAAATCATGAGGGGCATAATTCAGCTCATGTAACTTAAGTTTTCTACTTTCATATGCTATGACCTGATCATTTTGTAGCAAAACACCTCCAAGGCCTTCCCCAGAAGCATCCGTTACAACAGTAAAACTCCCATTAGGGTCTGGTACAGCTAATATAGGTGCAGAAGTCAACTGGTCTTTCAGAATTTTTGAAAGCCGCTTCGCACTTGTCATTCCATATGAATTTCTTATCCTTCTTCTGCAATGAAGTTATTGGTGCAGCTACTTTAGAAAAATCCTTTACAAATTTTCTATAGTAACCAGCAAGACCCATGAAGCTTCTTATTTCATGCACATTCTTTGGTGCAGGCCACTCAGTTATTGCCACTATTTTTGAAGGATCTACAGCAATTCCTTCTTTACTTATGACATGACCCAAATAGTGAACTTCTGAATCAAAGAAAGAACATTTGGATAACTTACCATACAACTTTCTTTTTCTCAAAATTTCCAAAACTATCTTCAAATGCTCATTGTGCTCCTCAACGCTTTTAGAATAAATGAGAATATCGTCCAAGAATACAAGTACAAACTTGTCCAGATATTCTTGAAAAATATTGTTCATTAAGTTCATAAAGGCTGCGGGTGCATTAGTTAATCCAAAGGGTAGAACCGTGAATTCATAATGTCCGTACCTTGTTCGGAAAGCTGTTTTATGAATGTCTTCTTCTCTAATCCTTAACTGATGATAACCAGATCGAAGGTCTATCTTAGAATAAACCGCTGCTCCACGCATCTGATCAAATAGATCATCGATCCTAGGAAGTGGATATCGGTTCTTGATTGTTGCTTTGTTCAACATCCGATAATCAATACACAGCCTTAGTGTTCCATCCTTCTTTTTCACAAATATCACAGGCGCACCCCAAGGTGAAACACTTGGTCTAATCAAACCTTTTGTCAAAAGTTCTTGCAACTGTGCCTTAAGCTCGACTAACTCTGTAGTAGTCATCCTATAAGGCACTTTGGAAATAGGTTCAGTTCCTGGTTTGATTTCAATGGTGAAGTCAAATTCTCTCTTGGGTGGTAACCCTGGTAATTCTTCAGGAAAAACATCCCTGAAACTTTGTAACAGAGGAATTTGCTTCATATAATCACCATCTTCTTCTGAAGATTCAGATATCTTTACTGCATAAAGAGTACATCCTTTATTCTTAGCCTTTTTAAGCTGCATAGCTGACAGTTTTCTAACTGAAATTTCTCGTTTCACACCTTGAATCTCTGCGGTTTCCAGCTGATCATCTAAACATTTTATGTTCTTTTCATAGCAGTCTACCTTTGCTTTATGGTCAGCTAACCAATTGACACCGATGACAATGTCATACGATCCTAAAGGTGTAACATAGAGATCAACTTCCGTGGAAAAGTTAGGTAAGTCAAGGACTGCCCCAAAAAGACACATACTCACTGTATGAACAGAGTTATTACCATACTGTACAGTCCAAGATTTATCCATTTTTCCAGCTTTTCTTTTAAGTTTAGAAGCAAGTTTATTAGAAATAAAACATTCAGTAGCTCCTGTATCAAAAAGAATAGTGACAGGTATGCCAAATAACTTACCCGGAACTTCTATAGGTGTTACTTGCTTTTCAGCTTGCTTGTCTGCTACTGCAGCATGTATCTTATGCTGCTGATTACGATCATCCTTCTTCAAAGGGCACTGATTTGCGTAGTGATCTTTGCCACAATTGTAGCAGCCTCCTACAGGTCCCTTTTTAGGCTCAGAATTGCCTCCAGCCTTGTAATTGTCACGTTGTCCTCCATAGGGCTTCTGCCCATTGTTATAATTTTTAGCAAAATTATCCCTTACATTTCCAGCAGGCTTATTTACTACTGCTTTCTTACTGTTATCTCCTGGAAACTTACTCTTGTTTCCAAACTTTTTCCATGGTCCTTTTCTGGGTGCAAGAGAGGTTGAAGAAGGGTTTGCAGTCTTCTTCCGCACTTCCTCTTTATGAGCAGAAATAGCCTTTAATTTCTGTTCTTGCCTTATGGCCTTTTCAACAACTCCTTCCATAGTGGTTGGACTGTGAACATCGACCTCTCCCCCTATCACGGGATTCAATCCCATGATGAATTTCCGTATTCTGAACTTCTCGTCAGTTTGATACTGCGGTACATACTTGAGGAGTTTTGTAAACCGCTCCCAGTATTCAGTTACCGTTAGCTTCCCTTGAGCTAAGTTCTGAAATTCTGTCATTTTCTGATCATAGAAAAGTTGTGGCAGCCAACGTTGCCTAAAATAGCCTTTAAATTGATCCCAAGTAATATTGGTCTCATCAATGTTTAGTTCAGCTTTACGGCTATCCCACCACGAAGATGCTTCGTGGGAAAGCTGATAGGCTCCCCAAATAGCTTTGGTTTCCTCTGAGAAGTTCCTTATTGCAAAGTACTTCTCCATTTCGCTGAGCCAGTTCTCAGCTCCATCTCCTAATGTGGTGCCATCATACTTAGGTGGGCTTATCCTTTTTATATCATTAGTGAGTTCTGCTGCCAATCTGGCCTTTTTGTTTTCTGGTTGGACAGGTGCATTTACAGCATTAACATCAACACCCATATTGGGGTTGTCCTCAGGAGGTGGCTGATTATCATTTCCAGCTTCTTCATCCTCCTCATTTCCCATCACCTGCTGTTCAAGTACAGCTAAGCGATCTCTTGTGTCCAACAAGGCAGCAAGGATCTCATCAAGTTTCTGGGTTGTTGCCGCTCCTCCTTCAGGTGGAGCATTATTCGCAACGTTCCCCCTTGTTCTAACCATTTTCTGTTACAAGAAAATTCAGGTTTTTATCAGATTATGGACACAATAGGTCCAAGAGCTGCAACCTTCAGCTCTGATACCAAGATGTAACATCCTCATTTTAGACAATAGAACAAGTCAATTTTTTTTTTTTTGATAATTGCATCCTGGTTCTAAATACATAATTTAGAACTCACAAATCAAATAACCATTCTTATAACAGACAACCATATGCAGCTGTAATGACTCGGAGTACCTCCGATCTATTCATTCCATGACTCGGTAATCTACCGATCTATTCATGAGTAATAAGAGTTGGCATTTTTATTTAACACTTCACTCTTGCGGTTCTCTTCCCTATTCTGGGATTCAGAATGCTCTGTCCAAGGAACCTAACTGAATAATTGTTACCATTATTCATCGGCATCTCATCCCTTAGACTAGGTGAATTAGGACAACGCAATCAGCAGCTTGCGATACTTTGGCCAAAGATTTGAAACATACTGTTTATGTCTCGTATTCCTTAACGGCATACTCGTCAATCTGGAATACGCCCTTCACCCCATTCTTATGTTATGTAGAATGTCTTATACCGACTTCTGTCAGTCCCTCCTATCTCAACTTATTCACTCGGAAACGGATTAACAAGGTGATAACGTTATATGGATGCTCCACGAGGATTAGGGATACGATGACATACTGGTTCAACCCTAATTAAACCAGTGTGTCAAGATACCCCGAGTCTCCTAGGCAGCCTTATAACGTGATCACATTCCTAATCGGTCCCTGAGTAACTTGTTCGAGATCAAAGTGTAAATCTTAGCGATCAATGCAAAGGGTGTCGTCATAAGTCACCTGCATTGTTGTAACTTCGAGAAGATCCTAATCTTCTCGGAGGTACAACCCTGCAGTTGACTTGTGCCGTCAACCTTTAAATCTGCCTCGAAAAGATCTACTTATTAATAAGCGTTACGCACGTTGAGTTTAAATTACATTAAAGACGTTCCCCAAAGGTTAGCCTTTCCCGATCCCTGGATTCTTCATCTAGGATGACCTTCCTCAATAAAACCCATTACACAGAGGAGTTATTAAGACCAAGGTCTCATCACGGAGTTCATAGAATATACATAATTCTAAAACAACGGAATTGGACAATATCTCATAAACTTCACATGAGATTGCCATCTGAACCCCATTAGGTTTATATCAGTTCTCATAACTGAATTTATATCATACTTATTAGTATCAAATATAAATGATTCAGAATCCAATTAAATGTTGTCCTGTCATAATCAGGACTAGGGATTAATAATTTAATTCAGTTTGTTTAGCGTTCTGCTTAGGTATATTTTAACCCTATCTTCCCAAAAAGATAGTTACCTAAATTTCAATTTAGCTTCTGATAGAACATACTGGAACTGCTAAACAATCATAAGAATTCAGTCTTATATTCTTGCAAAGCTTACATTGATAATCACAAAAGTCTCCAAATTATACAATGATAACAATACTCTCACGACATAAGAACCGGAGAAATACTAACTATCAAGATAGAAATACAATCACATAAGTATCAGATATCCATTTCCATTCCTTTCGGTACTAATCAAATACATTTTATACATTCAGCATACTTGATACATTACTCAACTGAAAAAGGAACATCTTTCCTTATATGGTACATTTAGAAAATCAAGCGGTAATTCATTATAAAATCAATTTAAACAATCTGATCATCCTATCAGATCTGCATGCTTTTACCACTTACGGCATCCATCTGCAAAAATTGTCAACATGGGTCAGTTCAATGAACTGAGCATGATAAGCACTAACCTTTAAAACAATTGCAATACATCAATTGTTTTCATTAAACACCCTGTTTAAATGAGATCAAATCATTAAAACGTTAGTGACCAAGAAGACAAATGCATCTAACCAACTATCCATCTGAATCCCAAGGACAGCAACATCAGACGGATTATATATTCAACATAATAAATAAATAACCTTTCATGATTCCATCAGCATGATAGAACAATTCCAAAAGTTAGATAAACAATTATATCAACCTATACTTTATAACAGAAGAGAAATAAACGAATAATACTTATTTCCTTCAGATCTAGCTCATGACTGTACCGTCTTTTCAAGAGCAAGGCATTCACTTAATACACAAGCAAATAAATCAGTCGAGACCATCAACAGCACCACTGTTTTGTTAAAGCTTACAAGAAAGCAACTACAGTACAGTAGCCCTCATGCCAAACAACGGTGTCTATCAACAAGCAGACTCAGTATGTCCTCACGCAAGAAGCGACAGACAAGAAGATATTAAATGCCGTTACCTGTTAAGGTGAAATCGACTACTCCTAAACTCAATCAAGCTCAGAAATGGATATCTATGCACAGAAGACGTAACACGCCAACAATACCTTATGACAACCTTCAACTCATTCAAGTCCTTTCTACACTGTAAGGCTTTTAGACCCAAGGTCGAATTCAAAGGATCTCTTCTGTTATCGCAGTCAACAAGAGACTCGAAATCATTTTAGCAATGACAATTCCCTATGACTATGCAGAGAGATTTTTAAACGAAATCCACGCAACATGCACAGCCACATCTATCTGGAATGTAATCAGAAAGAAAACATAACATAACATAACATAGTCACTTCTGAACGCATCCAGAGTTGAAAGTATGTTATTCACGACCTACTTTATAAAAGCCATAATACATAATGTCAAGTTATTTTAAGAAATCCAACAAAGCCAAAAACATTACATGTTCATACTCAGGCTTATACAGATACAGTGACACAGATTACCAATCAAGGATTTAAAACTAAATCCGTATATCAGTATTCACAATATAGCTTTTACAGAAGCCGATATACAAGATATCTTTCCAAACTCAAGGAACCCAACAGTGTCGAAACAATAGTAACTAAGCAAGCTTAATTTGAGACAGGTACTGTAGTTACCTAGAAAGGATTCCACTGAACCCGAGTAACAGTATATCAAATAAATAATAAACAATGATTCCCAACTGTGCCAACAATGATAAACATTAAAAATCAGGCTTAAACAAATCACTGATTTCGTAACAAGAATTCCAACTGAATCTCTCCAATATTCTCGAACAAGCTTACACAGAAGGAAACGTAACAGTACAACCAGGGAGTCTGTACCAAAATTTATTACAAATAACAGAGGTCGTATGACCTGTTACTTCTTCTAGACTCCAACGAAACTCAAATTACCAATATTCAAAGATATATAAAGCTTCCACAGTGGTCCATAGTGCACGAATCATTCAATGGACTCTACAGAGTCGTTTCAATATAATAAACATATATATATATATATATATATATATATATATATATATATATATATATAAACGGGTTGAATCCCCTTAACCTTCACGAAAGGGAAAAACAACTCCAGAGAGGTCGTAATGAATACTGTAACACAATATGTTACCTCTTCACAATAACTATAAAATTCATAACGAAACCCAACAAAAATCCATAACCACCACTAAATAATAACCACGACATAGCTTACAAAAAGTTCAATTTTAACTGAACAATCAAACAAATGTCCATCAGTATCCCTTCCGACAAGTACCCACAACAAGCAACAACGGCAAGTATCAACAACAAGCATCGACTTCGAGTATAAATCAACAAGCATCACAGTGGCCTGTACCCATCACAAGAACAATTTATGGGCTCTCGCAGAGCAGGCCGAGCATACCTTCTTTTCATATATTTCGCATATAAAAGCCGGAATGCAAAACACAAAGAAATATAGCAACAGTTCGAATATAATAAACACCCATCAAGGGTTAAATTGAAAAGCCGAACCAGCATGAAGATACAGTGTCGAAAATCACACAAGGATACCATAGAAACCATCTATTTCCATAAATCATTTGAACAGAGTTGTTCTAATGAAATCATTTGAAGAAGAGCAAGATTTTTAAAAGTTAGGGCCTAACATGCCTGGATATTTGCTCAAAATTCCGAAGCAGACCACTGAAAGAGCTCGGACTTTCTTTTCCTTTTCCAAGTTAGAGCCACCAACAAAATTTTGCTATTTCCATGACATATATATTTTCCTTGCCAGAGGAAAGAGCTAGATACGCTCATACTCGCCATGCAACACCAAGAAGACTGGTGCGAAGAACCAGTGAACAGGCAGAGGGAAAACCGAATTCGTGATAAGCCAAACAAACCATTAACTTTCCAATTTGCATGCCTTCTCGCGAAATCCGAGCTCGACTACCGAGCTCATTAATTGCATTTACTCCCAATTTCCCGCTCAAACTCCACTGCCACCGACCGCCATAGTTGGCGATAGACAAGAGAAATTCCAAGACCATTTCCAATTTTGGCGACCTGCCACGTCGGCTCAAGTTAGCCGTTTTAAAACCTCCACCAATTACCTGTCCCTCATGCTTATCCACGCATTTAATAACATAGAAACTGCCACCCATGGTTCGCACCCCTCCATAGGTCCCCTTACATCCTTGTTCAATAGTTAGGTTAGTAACTTAGGTTAGAATTTAGGATAACACCTAGTCTAACTTCTTAGAACATAGATATTAACTTAGAACATTAGCTCTTAGCCTAGGTCTAGGTTAGATTAACACTAACCCCTAGGTTAAGTTTAGTTTTAGGTTACTAACATTTATAATTCCAGTTAGGTCTAACATTTCTTACGCTCAGAAAAAGACCCACAACATGCATTCTCGAACAGGGTTAACTCCTGTACTGCCATTAGGCTACAGAATTATATGTAACTGAATTATTACCTGGTCCACGATCAAGACCTTCCAGATATATTTAGATATCGGGAACCAATCCTTTTCACACGATCAACCTGAGTTATACTCCGGATTGGCTTATTCAATGCATCTCAGACCTTGCAACCTGTGAAAGGTTTATAATTTTTAATTCATCACGAAAAACTTAAAGCACCACTTGGATCAATACCACTGATCCAAGGCTAGGTCTTATAGATGAATAACTCTATAATTCATTCCGAGATCAGATTAAACTCAGATGTAAAATGAAATAAATAAAAGAGTCTAATCATATTCTGACTCAGTCAAAGATCTGCAATCTGCAAAGAAGATACAGTACATATCAAGCATGACTTCTCAATCAAGGAACACATCCTTTTTTTGTTACAAAAGAAATCACATATCAACACTTGTATGCTTAGGAGGAAGTAACAACAGTTCAGGGTGCCAAGTGTGTGTGGACACCCTATTTCTCCATTCAGAGAGTACTGCAAGCTAAGATTACTGAGGATGGCTCGAGATGCCTTCAGCCCCTGGCAGACATAGTGATGTGTTTTCCCCTATCTGGAAGGGGAAAAATTTTATGACCTCCCTTTGTGCTAAGGTAGTTGGATATAGGAGTACTGAGCGTCTAATGAGGCGAAGTCATTCTCGTAGTGAGACCACAGCCATTGGTCATGATCATGAGCACTCAGTTCATTTAGAGTGTCATCGTAGCAGGAGTCCCGAGATGTAATTTACCATGCACCCTCTGAGGGATCCCATAGGGATTGAGAGGCCATTTGGTCTTGCATTGGTGATTTTGCTAGATGTTTATATGAGTTGTTTTTGTATTTTTTTGGGCTCATTGAGCATTTTGACCATGCCTAGTGCATGATGGCATTATATGTAAAATATTTCCCCGGGGGGGTATATATATATATATATATATATATATATGGGCTTTTTGGATCTAGATCTTAACGTTTGTATCTACTATTTTTTGTGGTTTGAAAGTCCATGTGTACACTAGAATTTTTACGGAATCTTTTCTTTTAGCATATATGCTTTTTAAAATGTATGCAATGGATGATAAGTGATAACAAGTGTTGAATAGAATGTCTCTCTTTTATTTGTTTTTGTAATGCAAGATATGTGATGATACAAACATATTGTAGTACTGAAAAAATTTGGCTTCTTTGGGAAATGTTCACTTATTTCTTTTTTTTCGGAAAAAACATGATGAATATGTAGTGATAATGAGATGAGTATATTATCCCCATTGAGGTAACTCCACACAACTAGTAAGATGCAGGGCTCAACATTTTAGAGTTGGGAAGGGAACAAATTGTATGTAGTTTGACCTTCAATGGAAAGTCTATGAGAGAAAGACAAGGTATTGAGAAGAAATGTCAAATTTAGGACCTACATACTTACTCTTACTCAAAACTACTACAAGGAGTTAGAATGCAACTTACTTTCCATGTTTATCATAGACTTAGAATCCATGAGGATAGGTTATTTTTTGAAGAAAAACCTAGTTTTGAGGATTTGATCTCTTTGAAAGGTGGATACTTAATTTCAATTAGTACACTTTGGGATTCCATTTTTAAAATACTAAGATTCATTAATTTGCATGAATGGACCCCCTACATGTTGCCCCATGCTACTAGTAAGAAGTATGGGCTTGTCACATTAAAGGAAGGACATAGGTGAGTAAGAACACTTCTTTCCTTTCTCAACCTCACACCACTGGTAAGAGATGTGGGCTGATCACCGAAGGTTGGTGGGGCAAAGAAGTGTGTAAAATAAAATATTCTACTTTGTTTAGTATTTGTTGATTCAATTTGGTTTTGATATTTCTGATCAGTGATTTTGGAGTATCCTTGTTTCAAAGGAGATGTAAAAAGGATAAGCATGTGACACCAAGAAGCTTCTAGAATAGACTATAGGTAAGAACAACTTAACCTAGGAGAAGAAATGAGTGTGACCAAGTATTTGGGCCTTGGTATGGTTTTTGTTAAGATTTTATCTTTCAGATTGATGAAATGATTTTGAAACCATTTGATAATATTTTGAAAATTGAAGAGATATGATTTGAATGAATTTTGCCAATATTTTTAGAAGCTTGTAATAACTTGCTTAAGAATAAGTTCCTTGACCACAAAATTTACGAAATGAGTGAGACAAAATCAAACAACTGAGTGACTAATGCAATGTAGGTAGATATAATATACAAATGGTGGTGCTGATGATTTATGCGTAAAAGCATTTAAGATGCAAGGAATTAAAAGTTTCATTGAATTCCTCACCTTCTAGTGAACACAAGAGATACGCACCATTTCCATAGTCTTTCATGACTCGGTATGGGCCAACCATCTTGGGCCAGAATTTACTTCCTTAAGAATTTTTCTTATCAATCTGGCTATCTAGTCTCAGAACTAGGTCTCCCTCATATATTTCTCATTCATAGACCTTATTTGATATTTCCAACACATCTGGTCAGCATAGGCTCTGTGCCATTATTTTGAATTTAACCTGGCCTCATCAAGGATTTCCAGTTGAGAGACGTTACATGCCTCTCTATAGGCTTGAATCTCCCAAAATCCCTTGTAATGAGATGCAGAGACTGGGTATTTCGACCTCAAGTGGGATAATTAACTTCTAATCCATTGATACTAATGAGAAAGGGGATTGATCTCTCCAAGAAGATCCAAGCCCTTATTGAGAGAAAGGCCCAAAGGTCACGTGCTACCTGTAAATGCCAATGACTAGGTTCTCCTGATGAAGAAGAGAATGTTGTTGGCATTTCACACAATGTTTGACATATTGCACAACAGTCGTGGTCCATTAGGGTTGGCCAGTAATATCCAGAGGTGAAGTGATGTGTTTATCTTGACATTTGCTAAACCACTAAAGTGGCCTCCACAAATTTCATCATGAACTTCCTTAATGGATGTAGGGAATTGTCAGAATAATGACTTGTAAGACACCATACCTATAGATGATTTGATCAAAGATGAACTTATAAAGGATTACCACCCATAATGGTGAGAGGCATGGAGATACTCTAAGAAATTTGTGTATTCCATTACATGTGATCATTAAAGTTGTGGCCATATGTTGATGAAGGGAGAGAATTTCCCTATCAAATCTTTAGGCCAAAGGTCACATGGAAAAGGGCAATGGGGTTGATGGATTGGTTCACAGAGGTAAATAAGTTGGTGATTCTAACCTTTGTATGTGAGAAAGATCTTGACAGAGTTATGGGACTTGCACAGCAAATCTACTAATCATGTTCAAGAGTGGGCCAAAAATATCCCATCAAACTATTTTGGTAGAATGGGGGTGGCCACCGAAGTGTCGTCCACATATCCCAAATGGTGGTCAAAAAGAATAATTTTTATACTTTTGAAGTCATTTCATCTTATGACAAGTATATACCATCGAAGGCTTTATGATAGAGAGAATTCTAAAGATAAAGTATTGACTTAGTAGAAATAAGGCATAAGAAACTTGGAGACCCAATCTTTGTTGTGATTGGCTTCGTATTCAGGTATTGTTTGGTAAATGATGAAATTGATATGTTTGTACCAAGGACATAAAGAGATAGGAGGCTTGGTTTTGACAAAATATATGGACTCATCAGGAAAGTCTAGATCTACCAAATCACCTCCCATCTAATGGATTGTCAGCTAACTAGTCATGCAATGATATGTCCCTTGACAGGGTAGTTTTGGTTTACAAATGTTAGTTCAAACTCACCCATCAAGAAGTTATGAAACTGCGACTACCTTTTTAGATAAAGAACCTTGCATGAGGAATGTCCATAAGTGATTGGTCTTTACAATGACCCTTGTTTCTTTATTGAGTATGTAATGTATTAGTTGTTTTGTTGTGAAAACTATGTCTAAGAAGATTCTCTTTCTTCCTGGGTGTATCTAGTTTCATAGTCCAAAAACATATGGCTTATATAATAAAAAACTGCACATTCTCTGTTTATCATCATCTTCCTGAGCCAACATGGCAGGCTAATGAGACATTAGTGGCTCATGAATAGGTATCAAAGGATGATCATATGTCTAGGAGGCATGAGCATGGGTGGAGACAACTAGAAGTGTTTAACTACTTTGAAGGATTTCGTTACATTCTTCCATCTAATCAATGCTATAGTCCTTCTTGATAAATTGTTGATTGGATGAACAAAAAAACTTAATTCTGAGATGAACATTCAAATTGCACCAAGTTTCCCAAGAAATGATTTGATACTAGACTCGTTTGATGGTGGAATCATTTCAAGAATAACCCAGATTTTGGCTGGATCAACATCAATCTCTCGTGATGATATAATGTAGCCTAGAAGCTTGCCTCATGTCACGCCAAATACACATTTCTCTAGATTTAATGTGATGCCATATTCAATCAATCGTGAGAGAATGATAAGAAGTACTTTTGGGTGATCACAACGATTTTTGGCCTTGGCCCAACAAGTCATCTATGCAGGACTACACAATATTATGAATAAGGTTGTGGAATATGTATGTCATTACCCACTGGTATGTAGTGCTAGTTTTCTTAAGACTGAATGACATGACAATGTAACAATAAGTTCCCCAAGGAGTTATAAAGGTAGTCTTGGCTTGATCTTATTCAGATATTTTGATTTGATTTTATCCTGAGAACCCATCCATGAGAGACAAAAGCTCAAATCCAGCTGTTGTGTCAAGAATGACGTCGATGGATGGTAATGGGAAAATCATCTTTGGGGCAAGCTTTATTAATGTCCCGGAAGTCTATGCAAATGCATATCTTCCCATTATTTTTGAGAAAAAGGATGATATTAGATACACATTGTGAATAGTCAAATGGTTTGATGAATCCCACGTAGAGAAGCTTCATTACTTCTTCTTTCACCATGAGAGCCACTTTTGGTTTCATTGGTCTCGACTTTTTCTTGGTTGGCTTTGCATCTGGTTTAGTGACAAGATTGTGTATCGTGATATGTGGTGCAATTCTCGTCATTTCTTTATAGTTAAATGTGAAATCCTTTTGATGTTTCTTGAGGATCTAGGTGTGTATTTCTACCTCCTTTGGAGTTAATGAGGATCCCAACTTCAAGATCTAAGGTTCTTCCTCCATTCCAATATTTATGTCAATCATTCCTTTGAGTAAGGAAGTGTTACCTTCTTCAAATTTAGGTGGGCCCAGAGGTAGTTCTAAACCTTATCCATTCTCTACCTCATAGATACCATGATTCTCTTGCGGGGGAGATTCTATCATGGGATTTCCAAAATAGGAAGAGGAATGGGGGATTAGGGAAAAATATACTATGTGATGAGCAAGATGTAATCCCACATAGGCATTTAGATATCCAAGAGTGACCCTTTCACTGTAAAATTGATCTAGGATAGAAAACTCATTCTCAACATCTGTATGTGTCAAGATCGGGGTTGTTGGTATTTTTCATACCAATGGTTCATTATGAAGTGATACCATGAAAATTGTATTTTCAAACTCACTGATTGGAGTGAAATGAGAAGCTAAGGTTGCTATTGAATCAACGAGAAGGTTTTGTTCTTGTGGGATTGCTTCGATTGATATGAAGTTGAATCCCTTGGTTAGATCTAACTCCGTCATTTTATAGAGTTGTAAGTGTTCAACTCTAGTTTCATATACCTCAGATACTTGGTTTGCAACTAACTGCAAGTCTCTTAGCACTCTAATGTTATCAACACCCATCCTTTTAGCTATGATAAGGCCAAGGAGAAGGGCTTGGTATTCATCCCCATTGTTCGTACATTCGAAGTTTAATTTAAAGGAAAAAGGTAGGATCTTTCCCTCAAGAGAAGTAAAGATGACACCCAGCCCAACTCCGAAATGACATCTATCTCCATTGAAGTGGAGAGTCTAATATTTGCTCAGAAAAATGGATGTTGGGACATTCTTTATGTCTACTTCTTTTGCCTCGGTTACTTCTACCATACAAACTTCGTCTACTGGAAGAGAGCAAATTCCTAGGGTGTATCCCATACCCATGGAATCAAATGGTAGGAGAAAAGGTAGATATTTCTCTAGTAACTTGACAATTTTTGTGGTAGTTACTAATGACACCATATTTATGACATTAGTTTCATTTTTGAGTGTCAGAATGCTTTCAACTAGATTCATGATTTCTAATTCTGTTGTAGGTATCAAATTTACTTTTGGTTTTGAATTGATTGGTTTATTAAGTTGATTCGTTGGGAGTTCAAAATCAGAGTGAACACCTGGTCTGTTCTTCAAATCTTCTAGGTGTATATCAAATGGTTTTGGGTAGCCTTGTGCCACAAATATATTTCCCAGGTGTAAAAATCTTATTTCTTGTAATAATGTAGAAGGGATTGCCTTCATACGATGTATCCATGGTCGATCAAGAATCATATTATAGTTGGGTTCCTGATCTATAATATAAAATTTGGTGAGGACTGAATGTCTTGAGTCCTAAGGTGGCTGGTAACACTATAGTCCCAATTGAAGTGGCCTTGAGGCTATCATAACCTCTTAGCATATTTCATGTTGTGGAACAATTTGTTTCTCCATATCCTAGATTTTGAAGAAAAGTGAAGGGGACTATGTTAACTATTGCCCCATCATCAATCATTGCATGTTTAACATAATTATTGTAAACCCATACTTGCAAATGCAAGGATAGGTTGCCTCTACATGCAATCTCAACGTCTGTTGGCATTTTTCTTGTATCGAATAGAAAATTAGTGTTCCTATCTGGATGCTCTGGAGGATAGACATCAAAGTCTACATGGTTTACTTGTGTTTTAAGAGGAGGAGTGATGTTAATTATATGACCAAGACCTAATGCTTCGAAGAGAGTAGCCCTGTTGGCAGGAGATTTTTTCAACAAACCCAAGAAGGAAATGTGAGAGGTCCTTGTTAGGTCATTAATTAGATCGTAAGTGCCTATGGGTTTTACCAATGTTTGTTGAATGTTGTCTAGTTCTAATGGGTAGGTTGGAATTGGTTGATAAGAATAATCTCATGTTCTTGTTATGGTTTCTACGTGTAGCTTAGTATCTAACTCTACCAGACCAACTATCTTGGTTTGTGGTCGAGTTCCTAATTGGGGTGCGACTAGTGGATTTAATGAAGTTGAGGCTTCTTGATCGTTATTTCATGTTATAACACCCTTGTTCATCCTATTTGGATCTAACTTGTTATTGTTAGAGTGATTTGAGAGAGGATCGTTAAAAATATTGAGGGGTGCATTTTGAGGGGAAACTACTCCCATATAAGTGTTTGGTGTGGGAAATTAAACATTTACTAAAAACATATCTATAAAGAGTTGTCTTTGTTCTTCTGGCAAATGTTGCATGAATTTATCGTAGTCACGATAGTCCTAGTATCATGGCCTTGAATTTTGTGGAAACCACAATACAAGTTGGGATTATAGTTTCAAGGTTGTTAGTTTAAAACCTGTTATGGTCCAAAACTATGATTAGGTTGCTAGTTGTTAGAGTTAAAATTTTGAGGATGTTGCCTTTGGTTTTGATTCTGATATCCAATTAGGTTTCAGATTGGACCTTGTGTCTGGATTTTTCGTTGTTGTTGTTGTCATGATGGATGATTAAAATCCACCATGTTGATTGTTGGAGTGAAGTTATTATTTTGATAATTTTTAACAGGTGGTGAAATGTTCACAAAGTTTCCCATTTTAACTTGGTCTGTGACCCCATCTGTTGTAACCCCCCAGTTTTTGTTAAGGATCTTAGGGTCTTGATTGGTATTCTCACATTAGGATAGTCATAGTGTTTTGATTGGGAGTGATTAATTTCCTGTTTGTTCCATATGTCTTATGACCGCTATCTATTGCCACTTGATCGATGAGGAGGGCACTCTCGAGTACTTCATCATAAGTCTTTAGTGGGAACTTATAGACTTCTTCCTTTATCTCTCTATTGAGAGAATGAAGGAATAAGTTGCATAGTTCCATCTGATCCATGTTTGGAGCACTTGTTGATGAGTAGAGGATTGTATGCCATCTTTGAATAAAATGGGCAACATATTCATTGTGTTCTTGTTTAATATGTAAGAATTCCCTGATCCTTGTTCTTAAGAATTTGTTCATATCAAAAGCTTTGATAAATTTTGACACAAGTTGTTTAAAAGAGTGTATCGAGGCCTCAGGTATTCTCTAATACCAATCAAGATCAATACCCTCTAACATTTTAGGGAATATCTTAGCAACAACCGAATCCCAAGGGAGCAATTATTAAATGGCCGTTGGCATAGGCCTTGATATGTGCATTTGGATCTCCCTCCCCTTTTTATTTAGGAAAATCAAGAAGAGGTCTTGGAAGCATGATGCTTCGTACGGTGAAATATAGAGGTTCTTTCAAATATTCTGAGTAAGTTCCTACCGCATAGGTTTTGACCATTGATGGTGCCTGCTAGGGGGGTAGAGGTGGAATATGTTGTTGATATGGAGTAGCATATGTATTTACAGGGACATAAGGAAATCCATGTGGTTGAGAAAACATCCCAAGAGAGGAGAACAAATCTCCCTATGGTGATTTTAAATAAATTTTTAAGTAGGGAGGAACATTGTTCTGATATGTGTTATTTGGTTGTTATCCCATTTTAGTGTTTCCAGCTAAAATCAAGATAACCATAGAATTTTTTTGGAAAAAATCTTCTAAAATGCTCTTTTGAGAAGATTTTCAGGTTTTCAGGTTTCAACAACATGACAACATATTTTTTTAGATGCTTCATGCAAATTGTTCCCCCCAAAACCCAAAACAAGCTAGTCTATCGAGTTTTCGGGACCTTGAAGCATCGAACATGTCTTGCCAAAAACATGTTCCATGTCACATGTTTCCCGAAACTCGAAACCTAATATGTTCCTTTGTGTTGGGTTTTCGGAACCTTCGAACATCTAAACATCTGATGCTTCATGTCATATGTTTCCCGAAACCTGAAACCTGAATTGGTAGGAAATCCTTTGTGTCAGGTTTCCAGAAACTCTAAGCATGATGACATGGCATTAATGCCGAGTTGTCAGGTGGTTCATTCACGTTTCAAGTGAGGTGTAATAAATGCGGGGTTTTTATAAATAGATGGATTTACACGTCATTTTTACCAGTTGTACTTTTTGCTGCGTGGATTTTCTCATGCATGCTCTTCCAACCTCCGAACTCGATTTGATTTCATGCTCGTTTGCTTGATTCATTTTTGATTATTTTTTCAACGTACTGAAGGTATTTTCTCTGCTCTTTTCTTGTGAGGTCTGTTGGATATGTTTTTATAGTGATGATATTTTTGACATTTCTTCCCCCTTTCCTACCTTTCCTTTTAGGTTTAGGGTTTTTATTGTCTTCTTCATTTTTAGGTTTCATTCCAATAGAATTGTTGCTTAGAATTCACCCTTTGGGTGTTTTCCTATTTTTATACCTTGGAATATACCATTTTGTTGTTCAAAGAAAAAGAGAAGAATACAAAAATCCTAACTATTGAAATTGCGGAAAATTTGCATGTGTTGACATCTCAAAAACCTGATCCCTGTATTTCAAGTTTTGTAGGGTGTTTTACAATCTTCCAAGTTTCCGCAGTGTGTCAGGTTTCCTAGTGTGCTGGGCATCTAACATCTTCCTGACATCTGATTTCCAAGTGTGTCAGGTCTGGCGAGGTGTTCAACATCTTCCACTTTCCGCAGTGTGTCGGGTCTTGTGGTGTGTTCGACACCTTCAACTTTCCACAGTGTTTCAGGTTTCAACAAGTGTCCAACACCTAATATTTTCTGACACTCAGCTGTCTGTTAGGTTTTGCAAAGTGTCTGACAAAGCCTAATCTCCGACACACTCCACAGTGCATCGGGTCTGTGGGGTTGCTTAACAAGTTCTCAAACCCAAATATCCAAACCAGAAGTGCTCGATGCACTTCTCCTTCGAAACTCCTCATGTCAGATCCTGGACCATCACAAGATAAGTCAGATAAGTCAGGGAAGATGAAGTACAAATTCAAGAAGGTGGAGTCTCCTTCCTACATTGATTGCAATTATGACATCCGGGATACAGAACTCGGAAATATAGACATGGAAGATTTTTGGAATAGAATCAAGGATTCTTCCCAAACCCCCTGGATGAGATCAATAGCTGGCAGTGGCCTCCCTCTTGTAGTAGGATTCCCCATGTCTACTTAGTGCCCTGAGTTCAGTTTGGCATGTGCTTCGAATTATGACGCTGCTTCTAATTTAGTGAGAAATTAGGTGGGATAAGTCATAGTTAAGTTAGATGGAGGTTACTTTGATGACCTTCTCAAATTTCCTAACTTCAAGGAGTATGTGGACGTAGAACTCAAGTCAGCATAGAAATTGTGGGACAAGGATCAAGATGACTTGCATCAGGCATGTGAATAGGAAATTCTTGATCAAGGCCAAGCTGGCCATCTCAAGGTTCCCCAAGTTTGTCCCCAGGAGTGATTTCATCCTTGAGATCAATGACATCATCACCTTGCTAAGTCAAGTATTTGGACTCCCTGAGTCAAGGGACTTCCAAGGATGGATGTATCAATTCATGGTGATCATGAAGAAGAATGAACAAGGGATTGATTGGGGTAGTCTTATCAGTGACGAGATAGACTCCCAGATGAAAATAGTCTTGTCTACGGGAAAGTTTTATATGTCCTCATATGTCACCTATGCAGCAGCTGGTATGAGGAATTATCCCAGATTGGACACAAAGGGGAACAAGGTAGCTGAACACATTTATCGGTATTTTCCTCAGCTAACAAGGAAGGGGTCTGAGGACCAATTCAGAAGAGTAAATGATGCTTTCTTTTACGAGAACATCTGCAGGATGAACCCTGAACTGAGGAAAACAAGAGTCTCTGATGAGGCATGGGCTGAAGTTTCAAAATGGGGTTGTGTCTTCTTGTAATTTAAGAAGTTCACGTACCTTCAAGTGGTCATGTACCTAGGTGATCCTTTCCGATTTCCCAGATACCCAGGAGACAAGCTGATCCTGATGGAGTTGGTCAGGAAATTGTTGGATTTCCACAAGTTCCAACAGAGTAAGCACAAGGCCACCGTATCCTTCCCAATTTCTATTGGAAGGTATACCTACTCAACGGTGGTAAAAGCCAAGAACGTAGTGCATGAGCTTCAGGAGAAGTTAAAGAAGCACATGAAGCACATGGATGGGTTTGACTTTCTAGGAGTTCTTAAGTCATATGGAACCCTGTACCTACATGTGCCTAGCATAGAAGACATCTGGGTTGATCTTCGTGATGAAGTTGCTATCCACAGAAAGGATCATAGCAGGTTAACACTTGAAGAGATTCAGACACTTGAGCTCGCTGACATCCCAGAGGGTACTGGTGACAATGAAAGTGTTCTGGATGCTTCATACGATAGACTGAATGAGGATCAATACATTTTCCCAGCTATTGATTGGTCTATCAGGTGAAAAAGCCTCTATTGCGGATAGATCAGCTCCAATTCTCACATGCACTAAGGCATGGCTCATTTCTTGGGGAATGAGTTACAAAGAAGAGAGTTTTTCAAAGTTGGTTGCTTTGGAAGTGGGGCCCTCCAGAAAGGAAAAGGACAAGAGCTCTTCTAAGAGGCCTATAAAGGTCAAATTTGTCAAGAAGGGAGGAGAACAAGAAGCCCCTTCATCTGCCACTCCAACTGAGATGGTGAACATACCAGATTCACCAACCCCACCAGAAATAGGGGAAATATCTTTGGAGGTAGAGGTGAGTCAACCTCTAATTTCACCTTTTGCTGATTGCCCAACAGAAGTAAGTTTATCTCTCACTTCTCAGGCTTTGGCTTCAGGATCTACACCTCCTCCTTTGCAACCACTTCCACCTCCTCTTTCTCCATCTTCTTCATCAGCCATGGCCAACATCTTCTCCAGTCTCTCACCTCTCTCTGCTGGAACCAAAGTGACTATAGATATGCCTCCTCCTTCTGCACCTCTTTTCACTGAATCCATTACCACACTTGTGGTTGTTCCCACTCCACCAGTGAGTCTTCCTCCACCTGCAAGTGTGACCCTAACTCCTGCAACAGTAGCAACTTCTTCTAGCACATGCCTCAATGGTTGCTTGATCAGACTCCGAGGAAGAGGAAGGTGGTAGTTCCCCTACCAGCCTTTGATTTCAGTTCACTCAAGGCTTCTACTGCTAAATCAGCCAAGAAACCCAAAATAGTTTCAAGGGTTTTAGTGGATGCTTCGGGGCACAAATTTGTAGAGATCACCACTCCCGTAGCTGACAAGACCAGAGAGGACATAATGGCCTCTAACTATCAGATAACCAGGGTCGATCTAGGGAAGGTGACGAGAAGGAGCACAACAAGATGCACGAGATGCTATGAACATGCTATGTAAAAAATTAAAAGAAACAAAGGAAAGAAAGGATGAGCTTAAAGAGAAAGTGGAGCAGTTGACCAAAGTGTTACTCAAGCTCTCAAAGCCTCTTGAGTCAACACCATCATCCTCTACTCCTATCGGGTTCGATTTCTCATCGGTACCCATGATTGAGAAGATTAATGAAAAGGGGAGAGCGGTCGATGAATGGACCCAAAGGCTGCTCCTACAAGGAAAAGAAGTCATCAAAGATACTGTGGAAGTCTATCAATCTTTAGAGGATATAAAGAAAGATGGAGAGAAAATGGACGATGAGTTTTCAGTGGAAATTGGGAACCTAGAGTTGACTTTCGAAGCTCTCCAAATGCTGAAACAGATTCCATCCCACATCTTGGTCGAGGAGGGCATCATTCCACATGGGGATAAACATTTTCAGCTAACTAAAGCCATCAGATTCAGAATAAATATTCTCAATGAAGCTTGCAGAAAATTGAGAGAATCAAGAGATCAATTGGTCGATGGCAAGAATGACTTAGAAGAAGAGCTGGTCAAAATCTGTGTGAAGGTGTTGAGTGAAGGCTCAGGTATCTTACCTGTTGATGATCTTTACAAACAGATCCAAGAATTAATTCAGCATGAACCAACTTATGGATTCAGCATGGAAATCATTGACAGGTTTGTGAAAATCGAACATTCTTTGGAGACCCTGAGGAAACTCAACAAGAGATTGAAAAAGCTTCCTGGTAATGCTAGTGATACTCAGGAAACATGTGAAGTTCTGAGTGATCATTCCACCACACCTGATGAGAATGAGATGCAGGGTATAATCCGAAAATTCCAAGAATTTCGAGACAGGACAAGCTTTTGTTGGAGGAAGATAAAGATGATGATACAAAATAAGCACAATGCAACATGTCATTTCAATCTTGAAATCGACATGTCTTTTTCATTTTTGTTTCGTCACATAGGAAGCAAATTTTGACTTGGTCTCCTACGTGAGAGTCAAGCAAAATAGGACTCTCTTTTAAAAAGACTATTTTCTAGGATTTATCCTATTTTCTCTCAACGCCTTTTATTATAAATAAGGGATGCTTATGCATTCCAAAGGGTTGAGATTTTTGGAATATTGAGAACTATTGTGAAGAAGAAAAACTTTGTGCTTTCTTTTAATCATTTGAGGAATAGAAATCGATGTTATTTTTGCAAACTTTGTGTTGTGAGATTCATCTCTCTTAAGATATTGTTCTTATGTTCAGGATCTTAAGCTATTCTTTGTTTAGCATTCTCAATCATTTTAATCATTTCAAACATTACATTACATTTGTTATCTAGAACTCGTATGATTATTTCGTGATCTGTGTTTTCTCGAAAGAAAATACGTTCCCGTCATTTCCTTTCCATTGTGTATTCTTTTCTGATCCATTCCATTTCAGAAAACAACAACATCTTTACCTAGCATGGATATGGATTTTGGGATTCTATCCCAACCCCAATGGTTAGATTAATGTGAATACTGTACATATTATTTTTGTTGTGTTTTAGATTAGTAATAAATAGGTAGCCTCACCTGTCTTTGAGGAGGGATTTAATCCCATGTACTGTGGTTGAACCTCATATTTTGGCGTGAAAAAATATCCAACCAATAGTTTTTGGTGACTCCACTGGGGAAATACGGATTGATAAGACTAAGCTTATCCTTTTGGTGTCTGGTGACTCCGTATTTGCCTTATTTTCAAGAAGATCCATTTTCCAGTTCAAGCTGGCTAGGAAGATCTTCACTCGGTTAAGCCGAGCCAAGGGTGAAACTGATCCATTCTTTGATCTGCTTCAACAACATAATTTCAGGCTTTCACCCAACAGTGTTGCATCTAGCCAGGCAAGAAGTTCTTCACCCATCCAAAGGAATCAGATTCCTCAAGAACAAGAAGTCTCTGTAACTTGTCATGCATTATTCTTGCCAGATATTCAGATTCCTGTTCACACTTCATTCAGAAGAATGGCAGCACAACCTGTGCCTTGGGGCACAGCTATTGGTCCT
Organism: Taxus chinensis; assembly: GCA_019776745.2. Lineage (NCBI taxonomy): Eukaryota > Viridiplantae > Streptophyta > Pinopsida > Cupressales > Taxaceae > Taxus > Taxus chinensis. The sequence continues at coordinate 302,453 of JAHRHJ020000321.1, read as the reverse complement.
CTTTCCCTTACTCCACCATTGCATGACCTACCTCATGGATCACGGAAGAATATTCCTAAGTTCAACGGTGATGGGAAACAACATCCTAATGAACACATTGCCTCATTCTTTGTTGCATGTGGTGTTCTTGGGGTTGCTCACGAAGATGTCTCTATTCGACTCTTCATTGAAACATTGCATGGCGTAGCCATAGAATGGTTCTATCATCTCCCAAATGCATGCATTACCAACTGGGCTACCATGAGATCTATATTTGAAGCAAGGTTCAAACCAGCTGAAGATTCTCATGCCTTGTTAGCACAACTTACCCACATGAAGAAAGAGTCTTACGAACCCATGTGGGACTTCATAGCCAAATTCAACAAGCTGATTCAGAAGATTCCAGATCATGATGTTCCTACTCTTGAGAATCAGAAATGTTTCTTCATCAATGCTCAACCTCTGATGTAAGCTTCTTGTTAAGAAGATCTGTTATCCCCGATTTGGCCACCACTCAAGCTACGGCCACCGAAATAGAAGATGATCTTATTCTGGCTAGAAAGATCAAAAAAGAATCATCCAAGCCTAAAAATCAGAGTTCTTCTCAAAGTACTACTGATCCCATGATTCAAAAGATGGCTAATGACTTGATCGCTTTGAAAAATCAAATGTCTCAACAGGTGAGCAATGTTCCGTATCGGATATCCCTAGATGGAATTTCAATAATACTAATGGTGCACCACAAGAGATAGACCACGGTTAACTGCTGCTCAACCAAGGTTGGCCATCGAAGCTCCTCCTGTTAATGCAGCAGTAGAGATAGTCGAAGAAGATGAAGAACCAGAAGATCAAGATTATCACAAAGCTTTTGAAGCTTCGGGATATGCTGATGAGTCTTATGATGATTCAGCTGGCGACTCCAGCATTGGGTATTTGGAATACGAGGAAGATGGATGTGAACCTGACGGTCAGTCATTTGTGGTCTTCACTCGATCTCAATCTCAGAATCCCAGAAAACTGGTTGAAAGCTCCAAGGAGAAGAGTAAAGAAGCTCCCATGGTCATAGCTAAGAGAGGCTCTCCTATCTCAGCACAAACTGAAAAGGAGATAACTAAAAAAGTAACAACTTCCTCCTATTCTCCTTCTCCTGCTCCTAAGACCAGTACCTCAACTCAGGCCCATGTGATCAGAACTGAACCTACCATCACTCCTTCATACACTACTTTTGACATCATTGACCATGCAAAAAGAACCAAGATCCAAATGTCAGAAGCAGAATACCTTCAATCAAACCTGGAGCAATTCGAGAAACTTGCCAAATTCATTAGAAGCAAGGCTGTTATTCCTTCATCTTCAAAAGGAATTTTGTCTAGTCCTACTCAGCCTTCACCTCAGAACAATATGACCTCTACTCCTTCTTCAGGGAAGATCAAACCATTTTATTTTTCCTTACTCATAAATGGATTCAAACTCAATAATTGCATCATTGACTCAAGAGCCTCCGATAACATGATGCCTACAAAAGTAGCCCATGCCCTTGGACTTACTTTGACTAAATCATATGGATCTTGTTACTCCATGGAAACCAAGCAAGTTCCCTTGATTGGTCAAATCAAAGATGCACAATTTGCATTCGTCGCCTTCCCAGAGAAGAGAGTAAAAATGACCATTCTGGTTGCTGATATTCCAGCTGCTTATGGTATTCTCTTAGGAAGAGGTTTTTGTAAAGATGTTGGAGGAGAGATCAACATGGACTGGACTAAGGCTAAAATCCCAGTTAATGGAGTTTCTCACATTCTCCATCCTGAACCTCAAGCGAAGTATTTGGTCACTAAATCAGATGACCCCAAGGCTCAAATTCTTTTCGAAGATGCTGGCTTGGGAAATTACTTCATGACATCAGAGGTACCAGCTGTAGACATCAAAGAAGAGGATTCTAATGCTATTTGGACCCTTGAATTTGATGGGAGCTGTTCAACTACTGGATCAGGAGCTGGTGTAGTTCTTATATCTCTGGATTCTGAAATCTTTCCCTTCACCTTCAAGCTGCAGTTTGATAACACTAATAATACAACTGAGTATGAAGCCTTGTTATTAGGATTAGAAATGGCCAGACAAAAGGGAATTTGAAATCTCAAGGTTCAAGGAGATGCGGAGCTGATTGTTAACCAGGTGAAAGGGATCTATCAAGTGAAAAATGATCACCTAAGACATTACAGGAATAAGGTATGGGATAACATAGAATGCTTTGATGCTTTTTCCATCAAGGTAGTTTTGAGGGATCATAATGACAAAGCCGATTCTTTAGCCATGTCTACATCTCTTCTCCTTCCTCATCCACAGTTCAAACAAGACACGTACACCATTGAAATTGTATATTGTCCCAGTGTTCCGGATAACTCAGCACATTGGCAAGTATTTAATGATGATCAACAGATATTGTCTTTTCTGGAAAAAGCTGATAATTTTAGTGAACTGTATTTTGAAGGGTCAGAATCAGCTTTCCGTGAATCTGTTTCGAATTCATATCAAGAGGTTGATGGTGAGTTCATTCAGCTAAAAGGAAATAAGATTCCCAAGGGATTGGTTTCTCTAGAAGGTTTGTTTGATAAGCATGATCATTTTATCTAGAATAAAAGGTAAACTGAAGGCACTTCTTCATCAGAAGTAGACCAAGTTAATCTGGGCTCTCCTGATCAACCGTGGATGGTGAATATCAGGAAATGTTGTTCCCCTGAGGAGAAAGTAAAATTCACTTCACTCCTGAAGAGATACATGGATGTCTTGGCCTGGTCCTATGCAGATTTAAAATCATTCAAGCCCAAAGATGTGCAGCATAGTATTCCTTTGAAGCATGAAGTTAAACCCCACAGGTAGAAGCAAAGACATTACAACCCCAAGATCTCAGGGACTATTCTTACAGAAATTTAGAAAATGTTAGATGCAAGGATTATCTTTCCAATCCACCATTCTACCTGGGTTGCTAACATCATCCCTGTCAGGAAGAAGAATGGTGAAATCTAGATTTGTGTGGATTTCTGGAACCTGAATCAGTCTTCATTAAAAGACAACTACCCCTTGCCTATCATGGATCAGGTGTTACAGACTATTACTAGATCAGAGATGCTATCCATGCTCGACATATTTTTAGGATATAATCAAGTTGAGGTAGCTGCTGAGGATCAGCATAAAATGGCATTCACAACCCCATGGGGGACCTTTGCTTACAGGAGGATGCCTTTCGGTTTGATCAATGCCAGAGCCACATTTCAGAGAGCTATGGACTTGGCTTTCAGAGATCTGATGGGTAAAGTTATAGTTGTATATTTGGATGACTTGACCATTTTCTCTAAAAAGTGGAGTGATCATTATGATCATCTGGAGTAGGTACTCTTAAGGTGCAGGCGTCATGGGATTTCATTGAATCCTAAGAAATCTATGTTCGGGGTAACTGAAGGAAAATTACTGGGTCACATCGTGACTAGAGAAGGAACTAAAATTGACCCAGAGCGAGTGAAGGCCATCCAAGGCCTTACCTTACCCACAAGTAAAACTGGAGTGCATTCCTTTTTCAGAAAGGTCAATTTCCTAAGGAGGTTCGTACCTGATTTTGCTGATAAAACCAAGGATATCCTTGGGATGATGAAAGGTAAAACTCCATTTCAATGGAGTACCAAAGGGAAGCTTGCATTTGATGAAGTCAAAAAGGAAATTGCTCATGCTCCTATTCTAGTATGTCCAGATTTCAAAAAATATTTCATCATGTACAGCTATGCTTCTGCACATACAGTGTCAGCCATCCTGATGCAGGAGAACGAAGAAGGAATTGAAGCTCCCATCACTTTCATGAGCTTCCCATTAAAGGAACATGAACTAAAGATGTCACAGATTGAAAAGCATGCTTATGTGGTGGTACGAGTGGTGAAATATTTCAAATACTATGTGTTGAGTTCTCACACTCTCGTTCTCATTCCTGATACTGCAGTTAAATCCATCATGACTCAACAAGAATTGGGTAGTCAACGGGGTAACTGGATAGCTAAAGTCCAAGAGTATGACTTGGACATCAGACCTACCAAGTTGGTATGAGGAAGGGGCCTGTGCCAATTGATTGTAGAAAATAATGCTGAGACAGAATGTGAAAAAACTGAAGATACCTCTTCGGAATTGCCCATGGTGCTTTTTGTGAGCACAACCGATGAATGGTACACAGATATTGCTTTCTTTCTAACTTATGGTGAATTCCCCCCCACATTTAAGCCAAAAGGAGAAGAGGACAGTTAAGTTAAGATCTGCAAGATACATTCTGTGGGATAATGGAATGTACAAGAAAGGTATTGATGGTGTATTCCTGCGCTATGTTGATAAGTCACAGTAGGTGAGGTTGCTAGAGTCCTTCCATAATCTGGCATGCAGAGGACATTTCTCCTCCTCTGTGATAGCTTATAAGATCCTATGGGCTAGGTACTATTGGCCTACTCTCTTTCGAGACTCAGCAGAATGGGTATCCAAATGTGAAGCTTGTCAACATTTTGTTGGTCACCCTAAGTTAGCAGCTCTTCCCCTGAAGCCTGTGGTCATTGAAGAACCTTTTCACCAGTGGGGAATTGATTTCATTGGAGTATTGAATCCTACCTCTAGTGCGGGACACAACTACGTGCTCACTACCATAGACTATTTCACCAAGTGGGTGGAAGCTACACCCATCAAGCAGGTAACCTCTGAAGCTGTCTGTAACTTCCTTAAAGAAAATATAATTGTCAGATTTGGTGTGCCTCACAAGATCGTGGCCGACAATGCCTCTAATTTCTCATCACATGAGTTAACATAATTTTGTTACAGATTTGGGATCACGTTGGATCATTCATCCGATTACTAACCTCAAGGAAATGGCCAAGCTGAATCAAGCAACAAAAACCTGGTGACAATAATTAGAAAGTTGGAAGATGAGAATCAAAGGACATGGCACAAAGCATTGTATGATGCATTTTGGGATGATCGGATTACTCCTAAACATGCTATTGGGATGTCTCCATTCCAGGTGTTGTATGGGATTAATGTTGAGATCCCTATCTCTGTAGAATTTCTAGCCTTGTGGTTGGCCAAAGCAATTGAAGATGAAACTTTTCAAAGTTCTGTTGAGAAGAGGGTTATGTACCTAGCCAGGTTGGAAGAGGAAAGAAGCGAGGTGGTTGATCGCATTGCAGATCATCAGAGCAAAGTAAAGAAGATATTTGATAAGAAATCAAGGCAACATGACTTTCCAAATTGGAGATCTAGTACTTCTTTGGGATAAGAGAAGGGAACAGAAGGGAATGCATGGAAAGTTTGATTCTTTGTGGAAAGGACCTTTTAAGATTCATCAGTTGAATGGTGAAAATAGCTTATGTCTATCATATCTCGATGGAGAGTTGCTTCCTCTACCTTTCAGTGGTCAACATCTAAAGTTGTTCCATCAGTAATGCAAGATGCTCTCTTGCATTGTATATATTTTGTTTTCTGTCGTGTGTTTGCTTTTTGTTTCTTTCTTTCTTTGTTAGTTTTTGGTTTTCTTCTTTCAGACTCCGTAGCCCAATGGATAAAGCCAAAGATTCTAAGTTCTCTTCCTTTGATGTCACAAAGAAAGTCCCCAACTGGAGCCAGCTGTTATCCCATTTTAGTGTTTCTAGCTAAAATCAAGATAACCATAGAAAACTTTTGGAAAAAATCTTCTAAAATGCTCTTTTGAGAAGATTTTTGGGTTTTCAAGTTTCAACAACATGATCAACATATTTTTTAGATGCTTCATGCAAATTGTTCCCCGAAACCTGAAACCCAAACAAGCTAGTCTATCAGGTTTTCGGGACCTTGAAGCATCAGAACATGCCTTATCAAAAACATGCTTCATGTCACATGTTTCTTGAAACCTGAAACCTGATATGTTCCCTTGTGTCAGGTTTTCGAGAACCTTCGAACATCTAAACATACCATGCTTCATGTCGCATGTTTCCCGAAACCTGAAACCTGAATTGGTAGGAAATCCTTTGTGTCAGGTTTCCAGACACTCCAAGCATGATGACATGGCATTAATGCTGAGTTGTCAGGTAGTTGGCACACACGTCAAGTGAGGTGTAATAAATGCGGGGTTTTTATAAATAGTTGGATTTAAACGTCATTTTTACCAGTCGTACTTTTTTCTGTGTAAATTTTCTCATGCATGCTCTTCCAACCTCCAAACCTGATTTGATTTCGTGCTCATTTGCTTGATCATTTTCGATTATTTTTTTTTGAACTGCTGAAGGTATTTTCTCTACCCTTTGCTTGTGAGGTCTTTTGGATATGTTTTTGTGATGATCTTTTTGACATTCTTCCTCCCTTTCCTGCTTTTCCTTTTAGGTTTAGGGTTTTTATTGTTTTCTTCATTTTTAGGTTTCATTCCAATAGAATTGTTGCTTAGAATTCACCCTTTGGGTGTTTTCCTATTTTTATACCTTGGAATATACCTTTTTGTGTTTTAAAAGCAAAAGAGAAGAATATAAAAATCCTAACTATTGAAATGACAGAAAGTTTGCATGTCTCGACATCACAAAACCCTATCTCTCTAGTTCGGGTTTTGCAGGGTGTTTTACATCTTCCACTTTCCGCAGTGTGTCGGGTCTTGTAGCGTGTCGGGCATCTAACATCTTCCTACATCTGATTTCGTAGTGTGTCGGGTCTGGCGGTGTGTTCGACATCCTCAACTTTCCGCAGTGTGTCGGGTCTTGTGGTGTGTTCGACACCTTCCAAGGTTCCGCAGTGTGTCAAGTTTCACAAGTGTCCAACACCTAATATTTTCTGACACACTCAGCTGATTGTTCGGGTTTTGCAAAGTGTCTGACAAGGTCTAATCTCCAACACACTCCATAGTGCATCAGGTCTGTGGGGTTGCTTAGCAAGTTCTCAAACCCGAATATCAAACCAGAAGTGATCAAGGCACTCCTCCTCCGAAACTCCTCATGTCAGATCCTGGACCATCACAGGATAAGTCAGATAAGTCAGGGAAGATGAAGTACAAATTCAGGAAGGTGGAGTCTCCTTCCTACATTGATTGCAATTATGACATCTGGGATACAAAACTCAGAAATATAGACATGGAAGATTTTTGGAATAGAATCAAGGATTCTTCCCAAACCCCCTAGATGAGATCAATAGCTGGCAGTGGCCTCCCTCTTGTAGCAGGATTCCCCATGTCTACTCAGTGCCCCGAGTTCATCTTGGCATGTGCTTCAAATTATGACTCTGCTTCTCGTTCAGTGAGAAATCAGGCGGGAGAAGTCATAGTTAAGTTAGATGGAGGTTACTTTGATGACCTTCTCAATTTCCTAACTTCAAGGAGTATGTGGACGTAGATCTTAAGTCAGCATAGAAATCCTGGGACAAGGATCAAGATGACTGCATCAGGCATGTGAATAGGAAATTCTTGATCAAGGCCAAGCTGGCCATCTCAAGGTTCCCCAAGTTTGTCCCCAGGAGTGATTTCATCCTTGAGATCAGCGACATCATCACCTTGCTAAGTCGAGTATTTGGACTCCCTGAGTCAAGGGACTTCCAAGGATGGATGTATCAATTCATGGTGATCATGAAGAAGAATGAACAAGGGATTGACTGGGGTAGTCTTATAAGTGACGAGATAGACTGCCAGATGAAAATAGTCTTGTCTACGGGAAAGTTTTATATGTCCTCATATGTCACCTATGCAGCAGCTGGCATGAGGTATTATCCAGGATTGGACATAAAGGGGAACAAGGTAGCTGAACACATTTATCGGTATTTTCCTCAGCTAACAAGGAAGGGGTCCGAGGACCAATTCAGAAGAGTAAATGATGCTTTCTTTTACGAGAACATCTGCAGGATGAACCCCGAACTGAGGAAAACAAGAGTCTCTGATGAGGCATGGGCTGAAGTTTCAAAATGGGGTTGTGTCTTCTTGCAATTTAAGAAGTTCACGTACCTTCGAGTGGTCATGTACCTGGGTGATCCTTTCCGATTGCCCAGATACCCAGGAGACAAGCTGATCCTGATGGAGTTGGTCAGGAAATTGTTGGATTTCCACAAGTTCCAACAGAGTAAGCACAAGGCCACCATATCCTTCCCAATTTCTATTGGAAGGTATACCTGCTCAATGGTGGTAAAAGCCAAGAACGTAGTGCACGAGCTTCAGGAGAAGTTAAAGAAGCACATGAAGCACAGGGATGGGTTTGACTTTTGAGGAGTTCTTAAGTCATATGGAACCCTGTACCTACATGTGCCTAGCATAGAAGACATCTGGGTTGATCTTCGTGATGAAGTTGCTATCCGCAGAAAGGATCATAGCAGGTTAACACTTGAAGAGATTCAGACACTTGAGCTTGCTGACATCCCAGAGGGTACTGGCGACAATGAAAGTGTTCTATATGCTTCATATGATGGACTGAATGAGGATCAATACATTTTCCCAGCTATTGATTGGTCTATCAGTGAAAAATCTTCTATTGTGGATAGATCAGCTCTGATTCTTGCACACACTAAGGCATGGCTCATTTCTTGGGGAATGAGTTACAAAGAAGAGAGTTTTTCAAAGTTGGTTGCTTTGGAAGCGGGGCCCTCCAGAAAGGAAAAGGACAAGAGCTCTTCTAAGAGGCCTATAAAGGTCAAATTTGTCAAGAAGGGAGGAGAACAAGAAGCCCCTTCATCTGCCACTCCAGCTGAGATGGTGAACATACCAGATTCACCAACCCCACCAGAAATAGGGGAAATCTCTTTGGAGGTAGAGGTGAGTCAACCTCTAATTTCACCTTTTGCTGATTGCCCAACAGAAGTAAGTTTATCTCTCACTTCTCAGGCTTTGGCTTCAGGATCTGCACCTCCTCCTTTGCAACCACTTCCACCTCCTCTTTCTCCATCTTCTTCATCAGCCATGGCCAGTATCTTCTTCGGTCTCTCACCTCTCTCTGCTGGAACCAAAGTGACTATAGATATGCCTCCTCCTTCTGCACCTCTTTTCACTGAATCCATTACCACACTTGTGGTTGTTCCCACTCCACCAGTGAGTCTTCCTCCACCTGCAAGTGTGACCCTAACTCCTGCAATAGTAGCAACTTCTTCTGGCATGCCTCAATGGTTGCTTGATCAGACTCCAAGGAAGAGGAAGGTGGTAGTTCCCCTACCAGCCTTTGATTTCAGTTCACTCAAGGCTTCTACTGCTAAATCAGCCAAGAAACCCAAAATAGTTTCAAGGGTTTTAGTGGATGCTTCAGGAACAAATTTGCAGAGATCGCCACTCCCGCAGCTGACAAGACCAGAGAGGACATAATGTCCTCTGACTATCAGATAACCAGGGTCGATCTAGGGAAGGTGACAGCAGAAGGAGCACAACAAGATGCACAAGATGCTATGAACGTGCTATGTCAAAAGTTAAAAGAAACAAAGGAAAGTAGGGATGAGCTTAAAGAGAAAGTGGAGCAGTTGACCGAAGTGTTACTCAAGCTCTCAAAGCCTCTTGAGTCAACACCATCATCCTCTACTCCTATCGGGTTTGATTTCTCATCGGTACCCATGATTGAGAAGATTAATGAAAAGGGGAGAGCGGTCGATGAATGGACCCAAAGGCTGCTCCTGCAAGGAAAAGAAGTCATCAAAGATACTATGGAAGTCTATCAATCTTTAGAGGATATAAAGAAAGATGGAGAGAAAATGGATGATGAGTTTTTCAGCGGAAATCAGGAACCTAGAGTTGACTTTCGAAGCTCTCCAAATGCTGAAACAGATTCCATCCCACATCTTGGTTGAGGAGGGCATCATTCCACATGGGGATAAACATTTTCAGCTGACTAAAGCCATCAGATTCAGAATAAAGATTCTCAATGAAGCTTGCAGCAAATTGAGAGAATCAAGAGATCAATTGGTCGATGGCAAGAATGACTTAGAAGAAGAGCTGGTTAAAATCTGTGCAAAAGTGTTGAGTGAAGGCTCGGGTATCTTACCTGTTGATGATCTTTACAAACAGATCCAAGAATTAATTCAGCATGAACCAACTTACGGATTCGACATGGAAATCATTGACAGGTTTGTGAAAATCAAACATTCTTTGGAGACCCTGAGGAAACTCAACAAGAGATTGAAAAAGCTTCCTGGTAATGCTAGTGATACTCAGGAAACATGTGAAGTTCTGAGTGATCATTCCACCGCGCTTGACAAGAACGAGATGCAGGGTATAATCCAAAAATTCCAAGAGTTTTGGGACAAGCAGGTTTTGCTGGAGGAAGATAAAGATGATGATACAAAATAGGCACAATGCGACATGTCATTTCAATCTTGAAATTGACATGTCTTTTTCATTTCTGTTTCGTCATATAGGAAGCAAATTTTGACTTGGTCTCCTGCGTGAGAGTCAAGCAAAATAGGACTCTCTTTTAAAAAGACTATTTTCTAGGATTTATCCTATTTTCTCTCAACGCCTTTTATTATAAATAAGGGATGCTTATGCATTCCAAAGGGTTGAGATTTTTGGAATATTGAGAACTATTGTGAAGAAGAAAAACTTTGTGTTTTCTTTTAATCATTTGAGGAATAGAAATCGATGTTATTTTTGCAAACTTTGTGTTGTGAGATTCATCTCTCTTAAGATATTGTTCTTATGTTCAGGATCTTAAGCTATTCTTTGTTTAGCATTCTCAATCATTTTAATCGTTTCAAACATTACATTACATTTGTTATCTAGAACTCGTATGATTATTTCGTGATCTGTGTTTGCTCGAAAGAAAATACGTTCCCGTCATTTCCTTTCCATTGTGTATTCTTTTCTGATCCATTCCATTTCGGAACAACAACATCTTTACCTATCGTGGATATGGATTTTGGGATTTTATCCCAACCCCAATGGTTAGATTAATGTGAATACTGTACATATTATTTTTGTTGTGTTTTAGATTAGTAATAAACAGGCAGCCTCACCTGTCTTTGAGGAGGGATTTAATCCCATGTACTGTGGTTGAACCTCATATTTTGGTTTCTTGAGTAAGCTCTAGTCCTCTGACTCTCTCGACCAAAGTTGAGATGACCTCAATTGGTGATGGCCCAGTGTTTTGCCTTGATGCCTGTTGTGGTACTCTTTGAGGTTGTAGAGGCATATGGTACCCTGCTATGAATTGATCATTACTATTCCCAAGTTCACCAAGAGTATTTTCCATTGGTGGAGGAATGGGGGTATTTTCTTGAAGTGGGGTATCGGGTTGTGTTTGCAAACTTCCTAGAGATGGATACATTATTTGGAAGTATTGCTCATTTCTGGCGTAGCGCACTAAGTAATCCTCATCCAATAATGGGAGTGGATCTAATTGCCTACTGATTTATGGTATGAATAAAACTCAAGGAGATGAAATGGATTCTACAATAAAACTCATATTTTTAGAGACTGAAGGCTCTGGTTGTTGTGTTTGTGTGAGATGATCCAGAACCTCAATTCGGAATGAAGAACTAGAGCTAGTTTTTTAATGAGGAGTTTGTGATGACAAGTAGTTTCTTGAATAGTTGTTAGCCCATGTGAAAAGTGAGGGTGACAGTTGTCTATTTGTTTGACCATAATATGATTTGAGACTTGAGAGAGGTCTGCCATATGCATTGTATCTTGACATATTTAGGGGGTATATAAATACCCACAGAATAATGGGAAAGAGCGAAGATGGATGAAAGAAATGGAGATAAGAAAAAAAAAATAGTTGTCATGTTCATGTTGGGTTCACCACTTTTGTATGATAGAAAAGTGACATGAGAGCATGAGAATCTACAAGAATCCCTTCTTCGTACTTGACCTCCTGAGGTCATGTCGAGACAACCGGTGGAAATGAAATATATGTGGGTATAGAAAAACTAGTTGGGTAATCTTATATCCTCAATATGCAATAATGGGATTTGTGAGTCTAAGGTAATGAAAGCTCTCCTAACTTGAATTGGTGTAATATATCGTTTAGATATAATAGCTGCTCAGAGGCTCCACTCAATGTCGAGATCTACCAAGATCCTATCTATTGGTTGTTGAATGTGTGGAAAGTGACTTGTAGGTGCTTCATGTATGTTTCTAGACAAGGTCATGAAAATGGTAGTGGATTTATAGGAAACTATGGGTGGTTTTTTGGTCTAACCCATAAAATATTAGCTTGATTGGCTTGTGTTTAATGTGGAAAATTGTGTTATGATATCTAGCGGGAGTGGCGAGGATCTAAATACAAGCATACATAAACTAGTGTCAATGTTTAACTGATTAGCAGGCCCATTGGGTTGTGGGACCTAGAGATCACAACCATGAGTTTGTGGTTGTTGTGGACCTATTATGGTCATGTGAAGAATCAATCTCTTCTTCCAACTATCCAATAGTCATAATATTTTTTAGCTTCTATGTTTAATACTAGGAGTTGTACAATTTTCTAAGAATACCTTACATGTGTTTTGGCAACTTGTATACATAAACCTATGTATATGTCAATGAGAAAGTCTCCTGCGTTTGGTCTGAACTGTTGTTACTTCCTCCTGAGCATTCAAGTGTTGATATATGATTTCTTCTGTAAAAGGATATGTTCCTTTGATTGTGAAGTCATGCTTGATATGGACTGTATCTTCTTTGCAATTGAAGATCTTTGACTGAGTCGGAATATGATTGGACTCTTTTATTTCTTTCATTTTACACCTGAGTTTAATCTGATCTCGGAATGAATTGTGGATTTATCCATCTATAAGACCCAGCCTTGGATCAGTGGCATTGATCCAAGAGATGCTTTAAGTTTATTCGGGATGAACAAAAATTATAGACCTTACGTAGGTTGCAAGGTCTGAATGCGTTGAATAAGCTATTCCGGAGTCTAACTCAGGCTGATCGTGTTAAATGAATTGGTTCCCGATATCGTAATATCAGGAAGGTCTTGATCGTGGGCCAGGTAATAAATTCAGATACATTTATTCAACTAGCCTATTGGCAGTGCTGGAGTGAATCCTTTTCGTGAATGTATGTCTGTAGGTTCTTATTCTGAACATTTTAAATGTTAGACCTAAACTGGATTTATTAAGGTTAATAACCTAAACCTAAACTATAACCTATGGGTTAGGTTAGTGCTAACCTAGGCCTAAGCTATAAACTAATGTTCTAAAGTTAGTGACCTAGCGCTAAGGAGGTTAGACTAAGTATCATCTTAAATCCTAACCTATGCTTCTAACCTAACAAATGTTAGTGGAGGAAGGGGACCTATGAAGGGGTGCGAGCCATGGGCGGTAGTTTCTATGGCATTAAATGGGATGGATAAGTATGAAGGACAGGGATTTAGTGGAAGTTTCAAACGGCTAGTGAGGCCGACGTGGCAGAGTCGCCAAAGTTAGAAATGGTCTTTGACTTGCATTTGTCCATCGCCAACTATGGCGGTCGGTGGCAATGGAGATTGAGCGGGAATTTTGGAGTTAATACAATTAATGAACTCGGTCTTCGAGCTCGGATTTCTCGGGAAGACATGCAAAATGGAAAACTGGTAGTTTGTTTGGTTTTTCATGCGCTCCGGTTTTCTCTCTGTTTGATCACTGGTTCTTCGCACCAGTCTACTTGGTGTTGCATGGAAAATATGAGTGTAACTCGCTCTTTTCTCTGTCAAGGAAAGTTTATAAGGCATGGAAATAACAAATTATTGTTGTTGAATCTAACGTGGAAAAAGAGGAGAAGGCTCGAGCTCTTTCAGTGGTCTTCTTCGGATTTTTAAGCAACATTACCAGGCATGTTAGGCCCTAACTTTTAAAAATCTTGCTTTCTTTCAAATGATTTCATTAGAACAACTCTGTTCAGATGATTTTTGGGTTCAGTTGGTTTTTATGGTAGCTTTGTGTGATTTAGTTGCTGTATCTTCTTACTGGCTCGATTTTTCAAGTGAACCCTTGATGGGTGTGTATTGTGTTTCGAACTGTTGCACTATCTTGCTGTGTTTTGCATTTCGGTTAGATTTTGTAGAAATGCTTGCAAGGAAAATACATGAATTCGGTTCTGTGGGAGTCCATGAATTGTTTTCTTGTTTGATTCAGACTTCAGTCGATACCTTGCTGTTTTCACTTGTTGAAAAGGATACTGTTGGAATTCTTGAATGTACATGATATTTCGACTTCTGTATAAGTTATGTCATGATTAATATATGTTATTGATGTTGTTGAACTTCTTGAAATGAAATTATGTCTTGGCTTCTGAAGAAGTACAGTCGTGAATACATTATGTTATTGAATTCCGTTGGAATCCTTAAGTAGATAGTATTTGACTTCTGAAGGAGTTTTAGATTTAGAATATTACTTGGGTTCGACTCCTTTTGAACTATTGAAGCGTATATTATGTTTTCCTCTTCTGAATAAGCTTAGAGTGAATATTGTTGTATTGGACTCAGTTGGAGTCCTTGTTATGAAACCAGTATTCTGCTTCTGTTTAAGCCTGTTTGTGAATAATTATTATTATTGGCACTGTTGGAATCCTTAATATATATATATCTTGTATTTCGGCTTCTGTAGAAGTTAGTCGTGAATGCCATACGTTTCTACTCCTGAAGGAGTTCAGTTGTGATTACGGTATGTTATTGTTTTGGTTGGAATTCTAGAATTTTATAGGTATCTTTTATCTTACTACTTCTGTAGAAGTTTATTTGTGAATACTGTGCTTATTGACTCAGTTGGAGATCTAGAAATGTAACCGGTGATTCGACTTCTGTATAAGCTTGGTTTTGAATACCTATTGATATTGGCTCTATTTGAGTCCTTAATATATATCTTGTATCTAGACTTCTGTAGAAATTTAGTTGTGAAAACTGCTGGTGTTGAATTAGTGGAAAACCTTGAATGCTTTCGTAGGAATTCGGCTACTGACCTTGTCCACGCTGTGTTTTCTTTTTAAACTCGACTCTGTATGAGTCCTTGCTATATTCGCACTATCACGGCTTGGATGAAACTTTGTTGAAAATAATGAATTGATGATGACCTTTATGAAGACCTTGTTGAGGTTATTATTTCCGGTAAGCGTCTTCTAATTCACACCCATGTTGTATAAACGTGGAGATTTGTTTCAGTTGAATGAAGCTGTGCAGGTTTGTGTTGGATTCAGTGTGAATGTCACTAGGTATGCATATGGAAACGTCATTTGTTTTAATGCTATCTAGCCTCTTGTTTGACTGTGATAAAAAGGTTATTCTTTTGATTTCGGCCTTGGATTTAAGTCCTTGCTGTGTTAGTAGGGATTAGATTGAGCTGTATGTTGCTGAGTGTTTCGACTCAGTGGGATTGCTCTTGTGTTTGTGCATGATTACGTCTTCTGTTATCATGACTATCTAGTCGTGTGCTTGACTGAAGTAAAGAGCTATTAACTGTACCTTGATAAGCGATGGCGTTGGATATTTTCTCATTTGTTGATTAATATGGAAGGTTATGTGGAGTCTATTTGATGGATTATTCATCACTGCCTTGTCACGAGAGCTACTGTGTTGTTCAGTAAGTTACAGGCAATTTCTATTTGTGTATTTTGACGAACTGTAGATCTTCTTGTGGTCTCGACTGGCTTAGTCGCAGGTGTATAATGTGATTGCATTACTCTTAAGTGGACAGTACAGTCATGAGCATGTTGGGAAGGGACATCTGAATGTCTCGGTTTCTTTCTCTTCTGCTGTAAAGTATATGTTGATATATTTTTATCTAACTGTTGGAATTGTTTTAACATACTGATGGATTCATGAATTATTATGATATTCATTTTATTATGTTGAATGTAATGGTCTGTCTGATGTTTGCTGTCCTTGGGATTCAGATGGATAGTTGTTTTGGATACATTTGTTCTCCTTGGTCACTTACATTTATGAAGAAATATCTGAAAAGTATCTAGGACTATTTAGTAACTATAATATGAGTTACGCGTTTATAGTCATGTTTGAATTACAAAAGAGCATAGTCTGAAATATGTTTACATGTTTGGTGAAATGATTTCATTTAAACAGGTTGTTTAATGAAAACAATTGGTGGATTGCAATTGTTTTAAGAATTAGTGCTTATCATGCTCAGTTCATCGAACTGACCCGTGTTGACAATTTTTGCAGATGGTTGCCGTAAGTGGTAAAAGCACGCAGATCTGATAGGATGTTCAGATTGTTTAATTTGGTTTTATGATGAATTACAACTTGATTCTCTGAATGTACTACTTGAAGAAAGATGTTCTTTTGCTGTTGAGTATTGTATCAAATATGCTGAATGCATAAAATGTATTTGATTAGCTTGAAAGGAATGAAAAGAGATATTTGTTACTTATGTGTTTGTATTCGTATCTTGATGGTTTGACCTTCTTCGGTTCGAATGATCTTGAGAGCATTATTATTATTGTATAATTTGGAGACTTTTGTGATTATCTAAGTATACTTGCAAGATTATGTAACTGAATACTTATGATTGTTAGTAGTTCTAGTATGTTCTATCTAAAGCTAAATTGGAATTTAGATCACTGTCTTTCTGGAAGCTAGGGTTAAAATAAACCTGAGCAGGAAGCTAAACGAGCTGAATAAATTATTACTTCCTAGTCTTGATCTAAATCAAGACAACGTTTAATTGGATTCTTAATCACTATATCTCGATACTAATAAGTAAGATATAAATTCAGTTATGAGAACTGATATAAACCTAAAAAGGGTTTGGTTAGCAATCTCATGTGAAGGTTGATGGTTATTGTCCAATTTCGTTGATTTAGAATTATGTATATTCTATGAACTCCTTGAAGGGACCGCTAGTCTTAATAACTTCTCTTGTGTAAAGGGTTTTACTAAGAAAGGTAATTCTAAGGTGAGGAACCCAGGGATTGGGAAAGACTAACCTTAAGGGAGCGTCTTATAGTATAATTTTAACTCAACGTATGTAACACTTATCAATAAGTAGATCTTTTCGAGGTGGATTTAAAGGTTGACGGCACAAGTCAACTGCAGGGTTGTACCTTCGAGAAGATTAGGATCTTCTCGAAGATACAACAATGCAGGTGACTTATGACGACACCCTTTGCATTGATCGTTAAGATTTACACCTTAAACTCGAACAAGTTACTCTGGGACTGATTAGGAATGTGGTCACGTTATAAGGCTGCCCTAGGAGACTCGGGGTATCTTGACACACTGGATTAACTAGGGTTGACCCAGTATGTCAGCGTATCCCTAGTCCTCGGGAGCATCCCTATAACATTGTCATCTTACTAATCCGTTCCTGAGTGAATAACTTGGGACAGGAGAGTCTGACAGAAGTCAGTATAAGACATTCTACATAACATAGGAATGGGGTGAAGGACGTATTCCAGATTGACGAGTATGCCGTCAAGGAATACGAGACATAAGCAGTATGTTTCAAATCTTTGGCCAAAGTATCGCAAGCTGCTGATTGCGTTGTCCTAAGTCACCTAGTCTAAGGGATGAGATGCCGATGAATAATGGTAACAATTATTCAGATAGGTTCCTTGGACAGAGCATTCTAAATCCCAGATTAGGGAAGAGAACCGCAAGAGTGATTGTGTTAAAATAAAAACGCCAACTCTTTGATACTCATGAATAGATCGGTAGATTACCGAGTCATGGAATAAATAGATCGGAAGTACTCCGAGTCATTACAGTTGCATATGGTTATCTGTTATAAGAATGGTTGTTTTTGATTTGTGAGTTCTAAATTATGTATTTAGAACCAGGAAGCATTTATCAAAAAAAAATTTACTTGTTCTAATGTATAAAAATGAGGATGTTACATTATGCTGAGGTGGTGTGAAAGATGAGAATTCTAAGACCATTGATCATTCGTTGATGTTGTGAATAGATATTTAGAGATAAAACATAGTTAAAAGAATACATAATGATAAGAGGCAAAGAATGAGGTCCTGTCATTAGCATGGCAAGGAGCTTGGTAATACATTAAGTTAAATACGTAAACTCATTATAGAATTGGTGCAATGTACACTATGCTTATATTCCTTTTTCTTGTATTTTCAAGGATGTGAATTTGAATCAATTTAAAGAAGTATTCTATATATTTAGATAGAACAATTTGAATACCCATAACAAAATTTCTGGCCAAACAAGTTTACCTAGAGAAAGGGCCTAAATATTAAATAGACTAATTAATTTAACTGAAAGAACTTCAATCCAAAAAGCCTCAGAAGTGAGCTGAATAAATCACAGCTTCTCAAAGCTTATCAATTTATAGTGCCCTGGTAGATCATCTGCTAAAGTAAGGATTAACTGAAATATAATATTGCTATTCAAATATTTGATAGTTCTAAAGGATAATTTGAAAGATTCAAACCTTGGATTTTACAGAAAGGATTACAAATCCATTTGATCGCCCTTATAGTCAGTAGGATCTCTTCATTCTTTTGATTCTTGTGGAAAATCATAATGCAGACAATGGCTCATGGAAGAAATGCTGTAATAGTGGCCAATGTTGGACATAATAAACAAAATGAGACTAGGAGAATATGCACTCAGAACAGAATTGACTATTCAATTCCTTAGCCATGGGGATACAATTTTGGACAAAATAATGAAATTAGCTACTAAGTGACTTAACTTCTTGTGGACAAAATAAAAACCTATTACATGTATCCAAGTAGAATCAAGATTCAAATCCAGATCATTATCTAGGGTAGAACTATGGAGTAAATTTCATTAACTTTCTGAGGCTGAAAGTTTTACAAAATCATTAAACTTATTGAAACTTATTGAAGAACTTATCAAAACATAAAATAATAATTCATTAAAGGTGATGAAAATTTACTTGTAAAAAAGCTGTGGTATTTATGACATTTGGATTTACCAGAGGGAAGTTTGAATTGAACTCTTCTATTATAGTGAACAATGATAAATTACTGATTTAGGCACATGGCTAAAACATAAATGCAAGCAAGAGTTTGAGAAATGTGAGGCCACTTGATTTTTTACGTTGACGATAAGGACTGAAAAGTTATGGAGATAAATGTGGAGCATAGAGATGGACTGCCCTACATGTTGCACAAGTTTTAGGACCACCTTTGACCATTAGAACTGGGAACCATCATGGGACCGTGATCCACCTAATGGGTGGCAGTCCTAAAAGAGTAACTGATAGGACTATGCTAGGTTAAAATTGGGACATGGTTTATAATGAAGCATGTAAAGGTCGGATAAGGTTATTTTAGGATGCAAATGTATACTTTGAGATTTCATAGATTCTAAAACCTTGCAAACCCCTATAAATCATCATTGATTTCTATAACCTCTTTTTGGAAGTATAATACCTACAATTTGTGTACATACAATTGCATTTATAACATTGACATATTCCTTCCGACTATTCCTCAAGATTATGGTAAGAAGCTTCACCAACATCCCCGATATGATCACTGTATGCAGGTGAGGTTTTCCTGGTTACTATGGTCCTCCTGACATTCTCACCAAATTATCAAGTATGGGGGAATTGATACCTCTACCTACTCACTGGATCCACCTTCCCAAACTTGACCATTTTCCTTTAGTGACCTTAAATCTCTCATCAACCTCTTCTTCACCCACACCTAAACCTCCATTGTTGTGCTTGGAGGGGATTTGGCTTTGGTTTCTATGAACATGGCTAATATTCATTCCTGGAACCACTAAGTAAACATAAAGACCATAGTAGTATTGGATTTTACAAACTTTGGGTTCTAGAAAGGTTAGAGTTGAACTCATTGAGGATGATAAATATTCCCCACCCCATTCACCAACTTCACCACCTTCACCTATAGTGAAGCTATGGATCCAGAATCCATTCCTCCTAACTTTTTTTTTGTGAACACAATTTCAATGGGACCTCTAACTTATCAATGTGATGGCAAGGCTCCCTCTTCTCTTCCCTTCCTGTATCCCGACATGATCAATGAAAAGATACACCTTCTATTATCATTGTTCAATGTCAGGACAATGAATCTATTCTCACCTACCTTAGTGCAGAAGATTCTTATATTCACCTATCATTACAACTTAAGATGTAAACCATGTTGAATGAATCGAACATATTAATCAACATTCATACTCAAGATGACCAACGAGACATTCTAAAAATACTCCAATCTTTAGATGGTGCTGAACAAGAAGCTTTCAGTTCTTTCCTTCATGATCATAACAACACTTTTGCTTTGTGCTACGCTACATGCTCGGTATTGACCCAAACATTGTGGTCTAAAATATCTCAACCATTCCTATGCCAAAGATATGCTCAATGATGATGATTTTCACTAGGACCATTTAGCACAACTTGAGTTATTAGACGAACGCTGTCTAAATGCTCTCGATCACCTCCAAATATACCAAAAACATATCAAAAATGCCTATGATAAATGTGTCCAAGAACAAACCTTCTAGGTCAACAACCTCATCCTGAAGGAAAATCAACATGTAACAAAAGTAGAGAAAAGTAAACAGGGGAAAGTTTTCTCCTAATTGGCTTGGACCCTATATCATTACTCATGCCTATGGATTAGGTGCTTATTGTTTGTCTTCACTCGAAGGTACACCTGAACCTGGACCCCTCAATGCCTTGCATCTTTGACCATTCTATTATTGAATCAAGTCCTATATCATCTTTTTTCTATTAAATGTTTGTCCCTTGAGCAACATTCACCTTCCACTTACCTATTTTAAGGATCAATGAATAAACAAGAATCATGTGATTACCCATCACCTTTTAAGCCTTATCTTCAATATGAGTACCACGAATCTACTCATGGCATGATTCTCATGGATACTTTTCATCCTTTTCAAGATGGAATCCCATGGTCATTCATCACTTAAAACCTCTCTTTCATAGCTACCCCTGTGTGCTATGGTTTTGTCTTCATAAAAGAAGCCTATACTTCTCTATAGTCTTGTCCATGACCTAAAAGTCCACAAACAATTCAAAAGTAATATATGGGATTTTCAAATTCAAAATCCTTGAGTCAAACTTCTAGTAAAAATATGACTCCCTCAAAAAGGACATCTATCTTTCTATCTTGTTGCTATAAATAGACTGCTCCCTCAAAGGACAACTATACAAAGCTAGCCATACTATACATAGTCTATCACAAAAAGAACTAGTTCTATAAAAATAAAATAAAAATATTCTAAAGCTTCCCGCATCGATCAACTTCATGAAGACCTCAAGGAGATATTCTATTCATCCCACATAGACTTCTTGTATCGATCAATCTATAAAACAAAAGAAAAAATAAAAAGATAACTTTTTTGTCATGGACTTTCCTATTTTGATCTTGGGTATCTTGCAGAAGAGGCATGCTATCTCACACCAGGTTACACTAAAACAACCTCTTTCACCTCACCTCCTTTCCTTTCTAATCTTTTTCCTACTCAAGGGATGTGCCGTAAATGTGACATTTTGTTATCATGTGACCTTCTTCACCCTTAGAACAGTCAATCATGCAATGCCTTTAGGGTTTATGTTCATAAGCCAATCTTTGGTATGATAGACTTGTAAAGGTTCCTACCAATTAGGAGGATTTTTGGTCTCCTCTTTTCATTCACCTCTTTTCTTACTTATTGATCCTCCTTCATAGGACCAGAACCTCGAAACCTACATTTAAGAATTCCTCTTCCACCAAAATCACCCATACTATTCAACCTAAACTCAACATGCCTAAATGACCTAAACTCTCAACCATGCCTATTCGACCTATACTCAATCTCATGCCTAAATGACCTAGACTCAACCATTCCTATGACCTAAACTCAACCATGCCTAAATGACCTAGACTCAACCATGCCTCAACTGACCTAAACCTCAATCCTATTCAAGTGACCTAAAATCAACCATGCCTACAAGACCTAGACTCAACCATCCTCAAAAAACTTGGCCCTGCCTAGATGACCTAGACTTATCTCCCTTTCCTAAAACCTACTTTTTATGATTTTCCATTCATCTCCCCTATCATATTCTTCCCTCACATATGGGAGAACTACATCAAAACCTGAAGGCTAATTTTTATAACAGGGCTATGTAGGACAGCACTCTAAGGAAATGGGGCCCTTGGAGTTTATGGTCAAATTTTTTTCCCCTAACCAATTTCCCCCCTTTTATAGGTTCACATTTTACCTTAGCTTAAATGAACTTAAAAGTGTACTTTTTCCTTTTTTATCAAAAAATTGTACATGAGCAACATCGGTAATCTAGTAAACATATGCAGTTAAACTCTACCGACATCAATCTTGTGCCTCAATTAGCCATATGGTTCAAAAATACCTGTTTTGTCCTAAAAATGTCCGTTCTTGTACCATTTACCCTTATCATTATCCTATTAGGTTCAACCATAAGCTTTTCATACCTATTCCATTCCCTAATTGTGTTTAGGGACATGTCTTTGCCTATACCTCGACCCTACCCATGAACCCACCTACACACCCGCACCCAAACCTCCAATTGAACATTCGAATTTATGTACTCATTATACCTTGCGATGTTGCTACCCATGTTGTTTAGCCTAATGACCTTACCTTTCCTGATGTCGTGATGTTTATCCTGACCAAACCTTTGGTTCCCTAGAAAAAAACCTATTACCATTCCTACACCTTACTTAGTTGTGATTCAAGACCATATCCTATACCTTGGATACCTGAACCACTTCAACCTCATTTGGATAAACCTATCGACCTTTGACAAAGTAGAGTTTATAAGATCTTCAACCTAGTACCTTATCACAATCTATACATGTGCATGTGTTTGATTGCCATTACCTATTACCTGACCTGACCATTACCCTTACCTACAACCCATCCACCCTTGTTTTTATTAACAACCTATTTATCAAACCATTCACCGACTCCATTTCCTACCTTCATCAACTCCTAGTTTGAGGGGGATCACTTCAATCCATACTTGGGCAACCTAATCTCACCTCATACCTAGGACACCAACTTCCTTTTTTTGTCAGCATTTCTTACCAATACAAGCTACATGAAAAAAAGGGGAAAATGTAGACACCAAATTTGGGTCACACTTCCCTTGGTCCCCTTTAATTAATTAACATAACGTATTCACCTACTCATGTCCCTTACCCCACATTCATGTTAATTTAATTTCATTGAATAATCACAATTAATTAATTACCTCACCTTATCCACCTCACCTACAACCAAATCACCTATCCACCTCACTCAAAGACCCATTCACAACCTATTAATTAATTAAGACTAATTCTATACTTATCCTAACCAACTAATACTAGTCTAAACCTAACATTAACTCCCACTACCTCTCCTAAAAGAACCTACTTATCTAAGTGGAATCCATCACTTGAGACCTGGATTAAGGGTATAAATCATGCCAAAAATAGTAAAGATCATGCCATTTTTGGTAAACCTAGACTTATCCGCCTTAACCTATGCCATTATTCCTCAACCAGTGTGGGTCACCTAACCGCCATTATTACTTTATATACAATTTTACAACCTTTTACAAAGGTTGGTCATTTTCCAGTTTTGAGAGAACTATTGCATTCAAGCACAAATCCAAAGCCTCTCAGCATCCTAAATGACACAAAATACTCAACCACATGCCCAAACAAGCATCTGATTCTCCATCCAGAGCATTGGAATACTCACGAGAACATTACGGGAGTACTACCGCGACACTAACTCTAGAATATCTTCACGGATCAACTACCCTCCACCTTCACCTACCAGATTTGTAAATGCAAGTTAGTATATGTGATTTCAATCATATTGTGCTTTCTTAAAGTATAGATTCCTTACCTCTTTCATTATACTTTATTTCTTCCTTTATTATTTTATCTCCACCTCCTCACCAATCTACCAACCCAACCACCTATAGCCTTTTTTCTTCCGTGACTTCCCCCTCTATATCCTTGAGTCTTCTCAGTAATATCACGAACCTAACCACACCCTTCTTACTCTCTGTGCAATCACAGAGAAGCCCCAAAACCATTTTCATCGAATTATTGTCAATTGCCCCTACCGACATTGGTTACCTAACCACCGTCAATTTCACCTCTATACCACATCGATCACCTGACCGATATCAGGTCTCTATTTCATTTCATTCTTTTTTACCAGCAAGCTTCTCGATCAACCAAAACTAACCAAACCTCACCCGATCAATCCCAAACCCCTATCAAACTTGCAAAAAACCCAAAATAACCTACCAAACCTCTAGATTTAATCATAACCTTGCCTGTTAGATTATATTTTCTTATTGTATTTGCACGAGATACCTAAATCTTATAACTACACTAGGATTTCCTTACTTCATGATATTTGCATTAAATTATATTTGAAAGTGGATTGACAACCTTATAGGAAACACCTTGCTTCCTAGATCTAGCACTCACTAGGTAGTCCACTAACCTATATTATTAATACTATTTAGTGGTCTTGTTATGTTTCTTATACAGGTCACTCCTCCTAGCCAAAGGGAAACTCTTCACGATCTGCTTGGATCAAAAATTCAGTAATGCACACATTTAGCCTTCGACCTACATCTCACATGTATTCCTCCTAACCTATTTCCTATCCAGTTTTAACCAAAAAGAAACAAATTAGGTGAAACACATTTCTAGTGGTGGGAATTTTTGGGATTAGTTACAAAATTAGAACAAGAGAACCATATAAATATAAAGTTGTTTGACCATAATGAGGGACCAAGCACTAAGAATCTACTATCACCATCTAGAGTTACATCTATTAAAGGCACTTAAAGCTACATTTGCATCCATCTAGCTCCATCACAAGGCACACAAGGCTCATTCATCTATATCACACTTCATATGAGGGGATTCTATTGTTTCCATACACACATTTACTATATTCTACATTTAGTTATTTTCATGTTACTTCATAAAGTGTGATTGACACAAGATCAACCTATGAAAAGATTGCACACACACACACACCTAGAACTACATTGGGTCTAAGATGTAGTGAAACACTTAGTTATTAAGTCCACCATTATGACCATTGAGGATAGTTCAACCCCTTCATATGCATCTTTCATTTTTAGGGTTTTGATGGTTTTCTTGGGGTTTTGCAGGTGATTATTTATTGTAGGTATTACAATGACATTGGCGATCATACAATGACATTAGTGGTATAGAAAAGGAACATAAACATAAGTCTAATGACACCTCAAAGGATATTTTCTGGTCATTTCCATAGATTGGGGCACCCAAATCTCAGACTAGGGCACCCCTGGTGCCCCTATCCTCTTCCATACACCCCAATCCACCCAAAAAACTTGGATATGTATATTCTTGGGATCTTGTATGAAGGTTTCCTCCTGTTCATCCACTCTCCACTGTGACACAGTCTCACACCTTTGTTGAATTAGCTAAGGATCTCTTTACCCTTTTTGCACATAAGGGTTTCACATTTCATTTTTTAGATTTCTTAGGTGTATTTTCTATATTTTATTATCATTTATTTACTACTCCTATAACATTAGATTACACCAGAATAAAATTTATTTTACTTAATCACCCAATCAATTATACTAAACCATGCGTGTATTCAAGAAAAGCACTTGATAATTTTGTGTATCTTGCATAGTATTGTGGCCACAATCCTATTGGAAATTGAATAACCATGCTCTATTCACTTGTGATATCTCTCTTCCATCTACATTGCAACTAGAATGCCTTCAAGCTACCATTACTTAAGCACCTTCTCCTATTGTTTCCTTTGCATTCCTAATTCCTTGGACTCATATGGAAATATAGATAAAGAAAGGACAAACTGATGGGACAAATTACTATATAGTTGGATTTACCTTTGTTCTTTGAATCCCAGGTTGGATATGCTATTTGATTTCCTTCATTCCTATAATTTATCATTGTTACATCATATAAAATATTCTAGAAATAAATTTTCTTTCATTTACAAGTAATTAGTTTATTTCCAAGAGGGTTTAAATAATTAATAGAATCTCCTGGTGATGGATCCTCTTCTTCCCATCCCTATGGATCTGAAGGAGAGAATATCTGTAGGAGGTTATCTACATATCATAGATCATTTGGAAAATTTCTTGTTTTAAGTTATTTTAGTTTCCATACACACAGCACAGGTGAATAACCACGCCAGGTTATCTCATTTGTTTAGTTTTAGTGTAGAAATATTTTAATTATTTAGAATAGGAGAAAATTGTTCTTCATGATTGTAATATTTCAGTTTTGTGATTTGTTTAGATTAGTTTCCTTTCAAGAGTAACATAGATTGTTAGTTTCATTTAGTTTACATGGACACTTCAAACTATTTTAGTACATTAGATCCAAGTTAGGCAAACAAACCATAGGGAATTTACACTACCTATTCATAGCCTCTAAATCTCCCCTTTGCCAATTCAGCTACCAGGAGATCACACTACCAGATCTTAGTCACTGATCCTCCTATAATTAGCCACACACATTCAACATTAGCTGCTCTGGCATGACCTCGGGGGGTCAAGTGCAGTTGAAGGTTGCATGTCTATTTTCATCTGTACAAATTGGTGAACCCGACATGAAGGATTAATTCCTTCTTGTTTCCTTTTCTTTCATTGATATTACCTCATCTTTCCATTTCTTCCCCTATTTTGGTAGGTATTTTATACTTTCTAAAATATGTCTGGAAGAGAGTTTGGTGGGCCATTTGGCTCTGATAGATATTACACCAACATTCAACCACAACAGTCCCCTTCTCTTTCAAGATGGGGTGACAAATTACACAAGAAACATCCAAACCTCCCCTAGTTACACTTCAAACCCCATTAGCTATGTAAGGATGGAGGAGGTTGATCAACCGTTAAACATGCAATACATCAACCCAATGCAAACCACGTTGTTATCACAAATGGAACAGGTTCTTACCATAGAGTCTTGTCAAGACCTCACATTTCCATGCAATCAATAGAAGATGATACATTCACACGAATAGCTAATCCTCTTCATCAGATAGATGAGTCTTTGGATAGAATGAAGGCTACAGCCTCTGAGATTTCAAATTCCTATCCTAAGATTCTTACTTCTGAGGAAGACAAGAATTATAACACTGAACAATTCATGACAGGGTATCATGAGCCTGCTCAATCAAACCCTATGCCATAGGCACCCCAATAAGGGACTCAATCCTCTCCCAATGATCTCATTTCTACTTTAGTAGGGAGGATTAGAGAACTAGAAAGTTCCTAGACTTCACAACCAACACATGCAGTAGGGAAGAACATGGGGTATCCAGTTGACAACAAAGGATACATCCCTTCCAATGAGAAACCAACACAATATCCTGTACAACAAGGTTATCCGGTTCATTCAAATCCAGGTGATCTTCTCACAGGGTTAGACACACTAGGGATGGTTCTTCATCCTTCTCAAGCTTATCCTACATAAGGGTTTTCCAGAAGCGTGTTCTTGAATGCCACCACAACAAGCAATGCGATGTTCCCTAGTTTTATTCCCACTAGTCCATATCCTGGTACTATCCCACCTTATATGCATATGTATTCAAAAACTCCCCAGATGGACCCATATACCATTCCTTCTCCCTACATGCCATATCAAGGGACCCCATATGTTCCCGTCAATGCTTATAGTGCAACTTATCCAACTCCTCCTCCTTCACCTCCTCATCAAGGATCTTCAATGGTGGAATCTTACGCAATGGGTACATATGACTGAGTACTTAAAGGAGCCTCTTGACTTCACCATATGTGGTGTCATGCTTCTACGCCCATTACTAGATCTTCCAAAATTTAAGGGAGAAGGAGACCCAAATGCTCATATCAAGGCCTACGCTACTGCTATCAGGGACTTACTTCCTTGCGATGCTGTAGTGGCTAAGATATTTCCAAAGACTCTTGAAGGAATCGTATTGGATTGGTATTACCATATTCCAGAAGCTTCTATACATTCCTTTAAACAACTTGTTTCTGAGTTCATCAAAGCATTTGACATGAACAAGTTGTTGCGTATAGGGATTAGGGAGTTCCTGCATATTAGACAGGAGAAAAATGAATCTTCCACCCATTTCATCTAGAGATGGTGCCAAGTTCTCTATTCCTCTACAAGTGCACCCAACATGGACCAGATGGAACTTTGTGATCTTTTCCTTCACTCGCTCAATCGAGAGACTAGGGAGGAAGTCCAGAAGTTTCCTTTCCATAGTTACGAGGAAGTATTGGAAGGTGCGCTTTGGATTGACCAAGCCGCTATAGATAGTGGGCATAAGATCTATGGTCCCAATGGGAAATTGGTATCCCCAAATCAAAATAATGCAAATTATCAAAAAAATGGTGCCAACAACCAAGGACCTAAGGGTGTGAATCACAATCATGGTGCTACCATGAATAGTGTTACTGATCAAGCCAAGAACATTGGTTTTTCAAACAAGGACAACAATAACAATAACAACAACTTGGGAAATCAAAGAGGCCCTAACACTGTGTCATCTATCAACACAGTTGATGTAAATCATCCTTTGCAAAAATGAAATCAAACCCAAGGCCCAAACCAGTATCAAAACTCTGGCCAAGGGGAAACAAATCATGGTTATAACAACCAATTTCAAAATTATAACTGAGGTTATAATCAACAACAACAAGATGCTTATCAAAGGCCAAGAGATTATGACCCTAACCTATACTATGGTTTCCATAAGGTTTGAGGTCATGATGATAGGACTTTCCATGATTGCAACAAGTTTTTACAAAGACTTCCCAAAAACCAAAGGCAGCTCTTTGTAGACATGTTCCTAGAAAATCCTAAAACAAACCCGCAACCTAGTCATACCAGACCTGTCACACCTCAAAATGTGAACCCTAAACATCATGGGGATTCCCAAGTGAATCCTCAAAATATAAACAAGGGCATTCCTATAGGAAAAATGACCATGAAGCCTCAACTTCTGACAACTCTCAGGTTGCTCCTAACCTTGGTTCAAATGATAATACAAAAATATTGGGATTAGTCGAGCTAGAGGTTGAGCCAGAAATTAATGCAACTCAGAAAAAGGAGTATGTTTCACAACCAGTACCCACTCTTTCCTTCCCAAGGATGACTGTTCCTACAATCGCAAAACCAGTAGGAGCCTATGATTTAATATCAGATTTGAACAAGACCTTTTCTCACATTTTGTTTCTAGATTTGCTAAAGAATTCACCTGCACATCATTCTGCGTTTCTCAATGCACTAGGTCTTGGTCATCTAATCCATGTTACGCCACCTCCTAGCACTCAAATAAATCATATTGACTTTGACATACATCCTCCAGGATAGAATGATAGGGATACTGGGTTTGTTTTTGATATAGACAAGATGCCATCTGACGCTGAAATTACCCAAAGAGGTGATCCTGCCTTATTTTTACAAGTCTGGGTTTATAACAATTGCATTAAGAGAGCCATGATTGATGATGGGGCTGATGTAAATGTGGTTCCCTTCTCTTTCTTGTAGAAGTTGGGATATGGAGAGACAAATTGTTCCTCTACAAGAAACATGTTACGGGGGTACGACAGTCTTAAAGTGACCTCGATTGGAACCATAGTTCTTCCAGTCACACTTGGTCCAAAAACCATCTTGATGGATTTTTACATTATCGACAGGGAAATAAGTTATAACATGATCCTTGGGAGACCCTGGATTCATCGAATGAAGGCTATCCCTTCTACCCTGTTCCAGGAGATTAGATTCCTCCATTTGGGGAAGGTCTTCATCACTCAAGGGGATCCTAAGCCCTTTGATATACACTTAGAAAACCTCAAGAAGAAGAAAGGAGTCCATATGGAGTATGAAATTCCTACAAATAAATTGAACAAACCACCTCCATCAAAAGAGTTAGTCCTGATCACCCCAGGTGTGCCAAAGGTTGAAGTTGTTGACCCAAAAACATTTGAGGTGGAAAAAATAGATAAGGGTAAATCAATATCTATGGAAATAGTGTCCACTAAAACCACAACAGAAATTATGAAACTCTTAGAGAGTGACGATCTGATCTTCCTCCCATTTGAACCATAGGGGATGGGTAGTCTTCTCAGTTTAGCATCTCTTCCCTCCGATGACCTAGGTCTAGGTGTAAACATGATAGAATTAACAAATGAAGAAGGGAAATTTGAGATTGAAACAATGCCCATCAAAACCATCTCTAAGGGTTGTTCTATTCTAAACCCCAGTTTCAACCCATGTGCATCTGAAACTAAGCTTTCCATATCCATGGGGCAAGGCCTCATCATTCAGCAAGTGTCACAAGTAAACACAACACTCTACATAGGAAACAAGGATGAGCAACATAGTCATGCTCACCCACACACCATGTCTCAAGAATGTGACAAAGAGGTGCACAAATGCCTCTTTCATGAAAATGATTTTAATGATTGGACATATACACTTCTGGGAAAGGGTTGTAAGTTTAAACCTAGAATGGTAGGCCCTTGTCAAGAGAACAGAAATTTTGAGGATAATGGTTCTCTAGTGTGTACTTTTAGGGGTGAAGAATTTGATATTCATCAACTTTCTTCACCTTAGCCATCATGACATGTAGTTTCACCTGCATTTCCATATGTACATTACTGCATCTGCATTGCATTTTCATCTGCCAGTTCATTTTGTAAAATTTGTGATCAAGGGACTTATTCTTATAGAAATTCCTAAAAACTTCTGAAAACATTGGCAAAACATTCAAATCATGTCTCTTCAAATCTTCACAGTGTCATCAATTATTTCTGAATCATTTCATCAATCCAAGCAAGATAAGAAAAAACTTTGACAGTAATCATACCAAGGCTTGCATACTTGGTTCTACTTATAGTTTCTTCTAGGTTAGGTGTCTTTGCCTATAGTCTGTTCTAGAAGCTTCATGGTGTCACATCTATCCCATATACATCTCTTTGGAAATAAGAACATTCTAGACATTTTTCCTAGATAAATAAGTCAAATGCAAATCCACAGAAAAAATTATTTTACACATTTCTTTTCCCTACCAACCTTCAGTGTTGAGCCTGCATCTCTTACTAGTGATGTAGGGTTGGGAAAGGAGAGAAGTGCCCTTACTCACCTATGCCTTGTCCATGGTGATGAGCCCATACTTCCTACTAGTAGCATGGGGCAAGGTGTAGGGGGTCTCTTTGAAAAACTTGAAAGTTAGAAACAGTTCATTCAAATATTGTGAAATCATAAATCAAAACAAAGTGAGTTAGATGTCCAAAATTCCAAAAGAGTTTAAAACCTCAAAACCAGATTTTGTCAACCAAGTGGCCATCTACGGATCTAAGTCTGGATAAATTGGAAAGCGATTCACATTCTAAACTATGAAGAAAACTTGAGTAGAATGAGGTTGTAGTGTCTCAATTTGGTTTTGTCCAATCCTTGTCTTTCTCTCATCATTACCATTCAAAAAATTTCTATAACTTGTGCCCTTTCTGGCTCTTGGTGTTGAGCCCTCACATCTTACTGGTTGCATGGAGTTAGGAGTGGGGAAAGTTCATTCACTTATCATATCACTCTTTCACCATGTTTTTCCAAAACAATACAAAGTACCAAAAGTTTCTTAGAGAAACTAAAGTTCAACATTACAATGTGATTGCATTATCATATATCAACATTACAAAAAAAAAAAAGAAAAGAAATCATTCTGTTAGCATTCATATCCACTGCATACATTCTAAAAAGCATATAAAAAATGGAAGTTCTAAACATCTAGAGTACACATGTGAAGTGAGCCAAGAGGAAGTCAACTCAGATACAATGAATTACCAAACCAAAAAGAAGAGTTTGTATATATCATAATAAATCAAGTTTGTATACAATGCCATCACACACTAGGCATGGTCAAAATGCTCACAATGAGCCCAAAATATACCAAAAAAATCATATAATGCCTGAAAAAATTCAAACAAAGAAATAAAAGGCCCAATGACTTATCATTCCCTATGGGATCCCTCGAATGGTGCACGACTGTGTCCAAGACTCCTACTGCGGCTACGATGATGAGAATGAACTGAATGGTGGGAGTGCTCATGGTGGTGGCCACTGGCCGTGGTCTCACTACGAGAGTGACTCTACCTCATCAATCGCTCAACTATCTCATACCCATCCACCTGAGTATGGAGAGAGGTAATGACCTCCACTGCCATCCAGATGGGTACAAACACATCAGTGTGTCTATGTCAGATGCTAGTGGCTAGTCCTGAATACTCAGTCAGCTCAGCTTAGGTATTCCCTAAGGGGATCATCAAGGTGTCCATGCACACCCATTGAATAAGCTCTTGCCACTCCTGTGCAGTCACTGCAAGTAAGAAAAGAAGAAGAAATGATGAGTTAGAAAATTACAAAAACAAAACAAAAAGAAATACCAACTAACATTTCTAACTAACAAATTCAAGAGAAGAGTATCAACATACTCAGATCTCCAGGCATCCAAGTAGGGTCAGTGGCTTGTTGTTGCTAGTGGCTACGGGCCTCCCCAAAGCTAGAGGTGAGACATTGTCCTATCACAGACTCATCATCTCCCTCTCCATCTCAAGGAAGTGGTCCCTCTGAGACCAAGGTCTCTCTCTTTATTCTCACCTCCTCCCACTTCGCTCTTAATATATCCTGACTGTCATGCCACTCGGGGTCACTCTCCTCCACCTCCATGTGAGCTATCCCACCAGCCTCACCACCTAACCCCTCATCACCTGTCTCCTCTCCAACTGACTCCTCCTCAGTCTCATTTCTTGTGTACTCCTCAGAGTCAGAGTCTACGTCAATGGGCTCATCCTCCTCTCCACTATGAGTGGGAGCGGCCTCAATCTAGAGTAGGGGTGCTCAAGGGGCACCAGCTTCCCATCAGGCATGAGCCACTTGCCTAACTATAATGGGCACCCCTGGAGTAACCACCATCCAACCAGGATCTCCTCTAGGGCCCTTCTGGGCCTCCTTGAATGGTCCTATACACAGGTCCCATGGGAGGAAGCATGTCAATGTAGGGAAGGCCAAACTGCTGAGGAACCCGGCCAAATGGGTGAATCTCAACCCTCCCTAATCTATCAACCAACTGACTAGTAGTGGAGAAAACTACCACTATGGTCACCTCCTACCCCCATAACCCTGCCATGTCATGGTATGGGTGGTCCACCATGTCTGTATGTAGTCAAAGAAGCCACTGGCTGATGTGGCACTCTGAAGAACTGACATCATTGTCCACCTAGCTTCCCTGAACAGCCCCTAGGTCCTATGTACTGGTATTCCCCTCCCATAAGGGGTAATACCACTCATATACCCAACTCATGAATAGTATGGATGGCTCAATGACTATCCTTGTAACCTAAAAACCCTGTATAGATCATGGTAGGTCGTCCCAAGGATGTCTTACTCCCCAAGCATAGATACGACCATGTCCCTCAATCTATGTAATGATGGGAGCCCAACAATAAAGAAGAGTGTCACCTCCCTTGTCCCCGATAAACCGCGAGGCCAAGATACCCATGATGGCTCTTCGAATGATAGGAATGGGAGTAGTAGGAATAGATCAGACTTTCATTCCCTTCTTTGAGCCAAGTGATACAATGACATCCCCCATGTAAGTGGCCCATAAGTCATCTAGATCTAGATCCTGTTGTCTCCAGAGTCAATCCTCCTCCCAAGTATCAGAAGCCCAAGAATATGGTACACATCCTCTAGGGTGATAGTCCACTCACCCCTGACACCTGACAACTGGAAAGTGTTCTGGTCTACATCCCAGTAAGAAAATAAGTCACACAGTATGTGACTCGTAGGAGTAACATGAGGCACCTGTGCAATCCTCCATATCCCTACTCTCTTGAGGGTATCTACCTCATCCTGAGTCAGCTGGTCCAAAACTGTTGGGAGCCAATCACACTCCCTCTCACGACTCCAACAGATGTATTCCTCCTTCTTCTGCATCCACCAAAACATAGAAAAAGAGAAAGTTAGTAACATATTTCAAGAAGTAAGCTCAACAAAAACATGACAAAACATCAAAAATTAAAAAAAATTCAAGTTAAGCATAGGTTTTGGTCATTCTGTTCAGAACTGCCACCTAGTGTAGGGTGCGGTGGGACCGCCGCCCTGCGGGGTGGCAGTCTCTGACCACTGACTCAATTTGACCAACGGGTTTTTAACCCTAGAAAATGCCCAAAAATGCAAAAAAAAGACCATTTTAGACAAAATAAAAGACTTCCCTATGAGCGCCCCCTAGAGACTCATTTAAAACAAGAAATTTTTAAAATGACCCCTCCTAGGTAAACTTTTCAACATTTTTACATTTTAGGTTTAAAAACGAAAAAGTGAGAAAAACCAACCTTATACCATGTGGGTAAATCTCCCACCCATGGAGGCATGATCATGATCTCGCAATGAACATTTTGACTATTCTCTCAATGAAAAAGGTCACCGTGGGCCTAGAGCTCAAAAATCACCAAGTCGATATGCACAAATGAATTTGAAAATGAGTTTGTTTTGATATATATATATATATATATATATGTTGTTATAACTTCATTTTGAGTGCATATGTTCACAGGGCTGGAGCGTGGCATAGGTATATTTCTATATCCCCACACAAATGGTAAGTCCTCTTGTCATTTTAATTTAGTGTTTATTTTTTGATATTTTATCTATCTGCACTTGAGTCTTCTCTTCATTTTGTAGGTAGTGGGAGTTTGGACGATGACATTTTGACACACGGGCATGTCAGGTATAGCTTCTAACTCCCCATTTCAGGAACACCATACTCAGACTCTACATTTTACACCTTTTCATGGCTAAGACACTTCTCCGAGGGGGCAATATGTATGCACCCAAAATTACATGTGCTACATTGTCAGAAAATGGTTACAAAAGTCCCCAATGATGATTCATGTCCTTTCAGAAGGTGTTCGAGTTCCTAAACCCATTCACAGTGTATATTTGTAGCCTAGACATCCTTACTTAGCTTTTCCATGCTTTCTTCCAGCTTCCCACTTCATTTTGTGCATGTTTTGGCCTTTAGTGCCAGGACCACCACCCTGCCTGGGGTGGCTTCTGAAACTACCACCCAGGCAGGGTGGCGGTCCTGTGTAGGGCAGTGGTCCTATGCACTTTTTATAGAATCCATCATGCATAATTTTAACACGTGACGCTTCACTTAACTTAACTTTTAGGGTGCGTTTGTGAACCAAATTTCCTAAAAATAGTCTTGATTGCTTAGTTTTCCTTCCCTCTTCTATTTTTAAATAGATTTAATTAGTTTGAACTACCTCTTCACCCAATGATTTGGCACTCCAAGGCTTCCTTGTGCATGAAGGCACATCCCAACCAATTCCTATATATTCCATGCTTGTATTCAAGAAAAGGGCCTGAGAATTTTGTGTATCTTGCATAGTATTGCTGCCACAATCCTGTTGGAAATTGCATAGCCAAGCTCTGTTCACTTGTGTTATCTCTCTTCCACCTTGCATTACAACCAGACTACCTTCAAGCTACCATTTCTCAAGCACCTTCTCCTGCTTGCTTCCTTTGCATTCCCAATTCCTTGGACTCATATGGACACACAGAGAAAGAAAGGATAAACTGAGGGGACAAATTACTACACAGCTGGATTTACCTCTGTTCTATGAATTCCAGGTTGGATTTGTTGTTTGATTTCCTTCATTCTTGTAATTTATCATTGTTACATCATATCAAATAGAGTAGAAATCAATTTCCTTTCATTTGCAAGTAATTAGTTGATTTCCAAGAGGGTTTAAATCATTAATAGCAGCTCCCGGTGACGGATCCTCTTCTTCCCATCCCTGTGGATCTGAAGGAGAGAATATCTGTAGGAGGTTGTCTACACATCATAGATCATTTGGAAAAGTTCTTGTTTTAAGTTAGTTTAGTTTCAATACACTCAGCATAGGTGAATAACCACACCGGGTTATTTCACTTGTTTAGTTTTAGTGTAGAAATATTTTAATTATTTAGAATAGAAGCAAATTGTTGTTTGTGATTGTAATATTTCAGTTTTGTGATTTGTTTAGATTAGTTTCCTTTCAGCAGTAGCATAGATTGTTAGTTTCAACTTAGTTAATTTGGACACTTCAAACTAGATCAACACTTAGATCCAAGTTAGGAAAACAAACCATAGGGAATTTACGCTACCCGTTCATAGCCTCTAAATCTCCCCTTTGCCAACTCAGCTACCAGGAGATCACACTACCAGATCTTAGTCACTGATCCT
The DNA here is from genome assembly GCA_019776745.2 of Taxus chinensis. Taxonomy (NCBI): domain Eukaryota; kingdom Viridiplantae; phylum Streptophyta; class Pinopsida; order Cupressales; family Taxaceae; genus Taxus; species Taxus chinensis. The sequence continues at coordinate 266,280 of JAHRHJ020000321.1, read as the reverse complement.
CCTATAGTTAGCCACACACATTCAACATTGACTGCTCTAGCATGACCTCGGGGGGTCGAGTGCGGTTGAAGGTTGTTTTCATCCACAGAAGTTGTTGGGACATGGGTGCTCTTCGTACAATGTTGTGTGTTTGGGGAAAGCATTTCCTCGTTATTTTAATTCATCATCTTTTAGGAGGAATGGAGCTATCCAAAATTTCCCATCGTGGCTCCAATATGATTATCAATTACATTTTATTCTTGGAGCACCCTCTCAGTCAAAAAATGATGAGAATGATATGGAAGGGAATTCTATGTCTAATAGTTCATAGTGAAAATATATTGAGATGCCTACTGATGGATCCAGTTCTGGTGGAGTAAATTTCTTTGTTCTCCAGTCAAAAATCTCAAGATATGTGTTTAGTTGGGTCATAATATTATTGGTGATGTAAAATAAGGTTGCATGAACAATCCTGCAAATTATTTATAGAATGCTTGAAGCTGATGCGGTCTCATTGAATGTAGTGATCGCGTGTTTAGCGTAAAAGGTATGGACTTTCCCTTTTTCTTCTACGCAAAATTATGATATCATATTTTATTTAATTTGGAAATAAAATGTTAATTGTTAGGAAATTTAACTCAAATGTAATGATTAAACCTTACTTCAATTAGAACAGTGAAACATCAAAACTTCTCACCTCAAAATTTATTTTCATGGAGTACCATACCCAAATGTACCACAAATCTGAAATTCCTAGCATAACACCTGGTAATGTGGGACATCATGGGGAACGTTAAAAAGGTTCTTTGAACTTATTTGATGCCATTAAAACTAAAATTTCTAATCCCACTTAGCTTCTCAGTCACTTGTAGTGACCTACACCTTTTTATAAAATATGATTAGTTGTGCATTATGGTTGTTGCTTAGTTTGACTGAAATTGAAAATCACTACCACCAACTTATAAATTGCCAACAAGAGAATTGTAAACCACTTTAATTTTAATGAAAATTCCTTCAGAGACTAGTTTTTCAAGTGGTTTTTTGGGCCCACTAGCTGTTTTGCGATAAGAGTTTTCTCGTGTAATTACGTTAAAATGCCCCAGAGTTGCCCTTGTAACTTGAGCTCTGCTTGTTGTAATCAAATTCCATTAGACATGATGAATTCTCTATATATGGGGGGTAAGTAGTAATTATAAAAAATTGTGATCAAACTTAAAATGAGTGTGTTTAAGACCCAGTTTGTAAGTACTTTTGTGTTTTGGTCAGTTTTCTCAACTTGCTACTTTAGTTAGAATCTCCTTCTGAAAGTCTCATTTGACTTCTAGCCACATGTGTGACCTCGTAATACCATCACAATTCTATGTAGAATATGATTCGATATTTATCTTGTATGAATGGATTTTGAAATGTATGGTGTTTTTTTCTCTCTCCACCCTCTTCTCTCTCTAGAAATGACTATGATACTTTGGTTGATTTGAAAACGTAAATGAATTGGGAAATGTAAATTGGTTTGAAATGAAACAAAAATGTTCATGAAATAAAAATGATTACGACATTGTGAATGGAAAATAAAATTTCTCTTAAAATTCTCTCTCGTACTTACTCTTTGTCTCTCTACAGTACCAAAATGTTAAGCGCAAATGAATATGAAAGTGTGAATGCATGAGAAACACACTCTATCTTCTTATATCTCCCTAAATCTTCTCTTTAATTGTAATTGTTCAAAATGATGAGTGTGTGGATTTATGATTGAGTGTAGGGGATTTCCATACTAGTTCAAGGACTAACCCTCTGGTGGTTGTAGGTACCCAGACAATAGGATTAGTAAAATGACACTAATTTCTTTTTTTAGCATGTTATCTAAAGGAAATGTAATTGTTTAGAATATTTCAGTGATTATTTTTATGAATAGAATGTATTATCTTCACTATTTCCATGATGTATATGATAGTGTTGCGTATTGGGAAATTTCACTATTTCATATGTAATTGTACTTTTTCTTGTTTGAGGAATGTTACTCTTAGTAATAATTGTGTATATTATGTTAAGTAAATGAAATTTGATTGTATCATGTTTCTTTGGAAAATGATGTCAAATAATCCTTTCTTTTAGTGTCAAAATATGTATAGGAGGATGAAACTGGAACCTTGTCATTTAAAATTTTTAGTGTCATCATAATTTTGGATATGATTATGCCTATAAAATTGTTGGTAATAATTTAAAATGGTGTGTTTTTATCCTATCTGCTAGTGTTGCATTGACCTAGGAAATCACTTAATCTTTAAAGACAAATATCAACTTACGTTTGTATGTTTTTCTTTTTGAGTGGGAAGCGAAAAAATAAATTTGTAGCTTAAAATATTTATGTTTTTTGAATGGAATGATCCTCTCTGGTAAGCCTTGAGTTATGTTGGCTCCAAACATATTTCGTAGTCCTAGAGACATAGGGTTATTGTATGTGTTTGTATGTTCCTCCCTAGGAACCTAATTGAGAGTATTCATATGGGTATAAAAGTGTGTAAGATGCCTTAGTATGAAGCATAACATCACTTTAGTGGCATACAAGATGACATGTTGAGCTTGAAATCTCATGGTTGTTTTAGAGACTAAATAACATTAGAAGTGGAATATAATGAAAAGTGGTTGGGACCACAGAGACAATTAGGTTATGCATTAATGCACTATTAAATTTTTAATTGTAAAGGAAAATTTGCAACTTTCCCTTGTTTGAGAATGTACCCTTGTGATGTCAGCCTAATAATTTTAAGTTCTAAGGAGATTACTTGCAACTTATTAAATCTTTCTTAAGGTGTGAAAGTGGATGTGAATTGATCCACGTGAGAATAAGTGATAGAGAAAACATAGTTTCTCATTTGAGAATCAAAACTTAAAATGTATAAATGTTAAGATAATTAGAATTAACAATTGAGTGATACATATTTATTGGAATTCAAATAAATGAACCCAACCTAATGGTACCCTTTATAAGCTAAGTGTAAAATGAAAGTGAAAAAATTTATAACCTTGGAATAACTCAAGGTGGCATGGAAGGATGTTTATGGGAAGACATAGACATTTGATTACTCTAATTTTTTCTTGTTGTAGGGTATAAAAACCCTTGAGCACTAATGAATGTAATAGATCAAGTGGCATCTCATGATGTTAATGGATAAGGACCTATGATGTATGGTTATTAATGATTGTAAATATTTCTTTAGAAGGCTTTTGAACGCATAAAATTTCATAACTTTTGTAAGCATTTGAACCCCTTTTTTTCCTTATTAGATAAATATTTCACTTGAGTCTATAGTAGCATGGATTACCATAAGTGAGAAAGAGTCAGTAGTGTAAGAGTTTCCCCCCTTCCATAATTGCTTTTGAAGCTATTATATCATGGAGCCTCTCTTAAGGTTATGGGTGAAGGAAACACTGATGCATATTTACTAAATGATTAAATAGCTCCCTTGAAGAAATTTAAAAAGCATATAGTTGTTGGGTTGTCTCACTTGTAATATACATTTAATCATTGCTGAATTGTTTAAGGGAAAGTGATGATAATCGACGTGTATCATGTGTTAGATATGTGTCTCCATGTAGTTGATGTTCGAATCCCAAAGTGTCTTATGTGATGAGTCATTTCATTTACAATTTTTCTAAAACAATGTAAATAGTTAGACCAAAGTATGGCGTCAGTGTAAAGAGTATAAGAGTAAACGATATTTTGGGTTAGGAATAATTTCATACTGTATTTTAGTGTTGTAAAATATGAATAGGCATTACTCAAGTTGGACATAATACTTTCGAAAAGAGTATGATCTTAAATATAAATAATATAAAATTTCATGATGCTGAAAACTGTTGAATGTATTCAAATTTGACAAGTTATTGAACTATATACAATTATAATGAGGAAAATAAAATTACTGTAATAAGAAGGATGTTTATGGGAAGAGGTATCTTGAATCTATATATATCTCCTTGAAATCCTAAAATATTTCTTCGTTTACATTCATTTTAATTCCCCTTGTGTAAAAATGGTAAAAATTTAAACATCGAATAAAATGTTTTGAGAAGTAGAAAATTACACATAATAATGAGAGCATTATGAATTTTGTATGCTTTTTGAAATGTGGAAAATAATTATTTAGTTATGTAGATTTCGATTGTAAGGGATGGAAAATATCAAATTAAGTGTTTGTATTGTAAAACTGCCCTGCAAATTTGATAAATGATTATTAAGAATATGTACATAGAAAAGGAGAATTTATCCTTGCAGGATAAATGCTCTTGGAATTTTAATCATAACTATGATGTAACCATGGTAATGATGTGTTGTGGATTTTCCGATCCTTGAGTCCTTTCGTGGTTGGGTCATTTCTAGTATTTTTTTCATTAGGGAAAGTGTGACATCAACACTGTATATGGTGTTATTATTTCAATCGTTTCACATCTGACATCTGCACAGGCTTCAATAGTGAAATCTTCTGCCCCTTCATCCAGACATCTGTCTCAATTCCAGACCCCATAACTAATGTTAGTTTAGCGATATTTATTATTTCCCAAAGAGAAAAAAATTATCCAATTGTTTCCAAAAATATCAGTTGCATCATTTCTCAGTTTTTTTAATCGGTTGAAAATGTGGGCATTATAACTTTCTAAGTAATAAATGTGGTCAAAAGTTGGAGCCATACATGGCAGACATGATGGTGGATGATCATGGAGATATTATGAATGCAATCTATTAGGCTGGATACCTAGCTGCTTCCTTATTAAAAAACTAAACTTAATAGATAAAATCATGCATTTTTTTCTGGATTAATAACCATTACCTGTTCATTCGCCAGAAGGTATGCCTTCTCAGACGACATTATAAACACTGGAAGTCTCCTTCAGCTTTGACGATTCCTGTAATCAAAACCAGAGAAATGGCTAAGTCCTATAAAAGAGATAATGATTTCCTACAATATATCCTGAAAAAGAGAATCCTATTCTTGACTTACGCTTGAAAAAAAACTACAATGCAATGTTTCGGATCCACACTCCATAATTGCATGGACATATGTCTTCATGCGTGACATTTTATCCACCTTCCTACTTAGCCTGAGTTATGGCAACCAAAAGTTACCTTAATTCTCTTGAGCAACTCATAGCCTGTTCATTCCTGGCATACAGTAGTCTGTAATTATCATATTCACCTTCAATCCCTACATCAAAAACAAATAGTAGTGTACTCCATTACAAACCAAAGTTCTGAACAATTTTTCGAATACAACTTAGTTTCGCCATAATCGAAAAATCAATAATTTTTAGGTGGGAGGAGAACTGGAAGTTCCTTAACCAAGACTTGCAGGTGGTGCCTACCACCCTTGTCTTTTCCTTGCTTGTCTAAATGGTCATGCATCTAAACCCAAAAATGTCCAGAGACATCTTGTTCCACTATCCACAGTGGTTACATGCAATATTCAACAGGACTTATCAACTAATATGAAGAAAAGGGGAAGTAATTGTCAAAGCCACATCATCCAATTCATCCATCCTGCACATTATCAGTGGGAATGAGAACCTTCAACCTATCCTGTAAGAAGATTTTTTGAGCAACATGTCTCTATAACTTTCCCTCGATCTGTTCAATACATGGGCCAATACCTTTTACTAGCCAACACTATGAGTCTTGTTCTTGTGCTCGTAAAACTCCATTAACTCCACAAAATCCCCTGAAACTGAATTCATAACCTGATCCTGCTCCTGCTAGTGATGCATTTCAGAATCCTTCCATGAAGCGTAACCTCTATACCCATTTTAACCCCCCAATTCATTATACTATTTCAGCCTGAGAACACTCGATATCTCCCCAATCCCAACTAGTACTATGTCCATATCTGGAATAGCTTGGGTGATCTGGAGTCAATCTGGACTTATCAGAACCTCCTTCTGATGTGTGAGAAAGCATTAGCCAGGGCCTGCTATGACTTATGAAGTTCAGTTTCATAAGATATCTTGCACAGATTTCTCGCAACTTCAACGAAAAAAGGATTCTGAGTGTAAGCTTCCATCTGCAATGCATTCTTCCTTACCAAAAAAAACAAACAAACCAAAATCGCAATCTCTTCGCTTAGATCGCAACCGTTAGCCTCAAACGCAACTTATTGATATTTCTTCTACAAAATATCGTATCCAAATACTGTATCTACTCATTATTTGGGCGAAACTCCTTGCGTATATTCCTCACGGTTGAGGGTAGTCCTTTTTCAAAGATCTCAAATCTATGAATCCTCGATCTCCAAGCAGCCATCAAATCCTTCCCAACTAAGAATTTCCCTCCATTCACACTTGACAACCCAACGTGTCAAAATATGCTTCAACAAATGACTTGTCCTTCCCCAAAAGCTTACGCAATTAAGTATAGTATTCAAGGAAACTTCACTTACCTCCGTTAACCTCAAACTCTGCCTCTTCCATGTGTGCATTGAAATTTTCACAGGAGAACAGTATTCCTTATGCATGGTAAGGCTTACTCCTTAAAGAATTTTTTTACCAGAAGAGATAATCCATTTGTAAGTGTGCTATGATATCTCACACATAGAAATTTTCTATTGGATGAGGATCAGTACTATATCATAGGGCCCTGAGGTAATGAACCTTGGCATCCTATTGTTCCCATAGGTCCCTTTCAGAAGAACTTATGTACAAGGGTGAAATTATGCAGCACTTGAGTAACTATACAAATTAATATTAGTTAGCATCTTTAGCTTCCCCATACTATAGAGAAGAGGCATCCACATTGTTGATCCCTGATGGGCTCTATGTGATGCTCAATACAATTTCACCTAATTCAAGACTCGAACGACCTTCTAAACTACATGTATGCCTCTCATGTTGGTGCTTGATCATTTGAGTCCAGGATCATATGAGGTAGATTAAGGCACTTCTAGTTTACTTGTGGTATTCTAGGCTTCTTGATATTTGTGAATCTCACTTTTCTAAAAGCATCTCCCTGGGGGCTATTTAGGTCTCCTGAATTCTAGTTTACTTGTGGTGTATAGAGTGTGACATTTACTGCTCTAATTCACTCAAAGGTTCCAACCTGGGGGTTCACCTGATTCTTAGATCATTTTCTTTGAAGTGTTGACGAAACAGATAGGGTAACGGGCATAGGAGGAATACCTGTTCAAATGTTGGTTGATGGGTTGTTGTGTGTATGACTTCCAGATCCACAGCTGATCGTGAGAGCTTCCTTTTGGCTAGGAGGAACTACCTGTAATGAAAACAAGACCACCAGAAGGAATTAAACAATATGGGCAGTGAACTGCCTAGCGTATGCTAGATCCGAGAAGTATGATACTTCCTAGATGGCTGTCAGTCCACTATTTTAAACAATTTAATGTTGTAAACAAAGTAAATCCTATTGTTATTTAAAATGATTTAGGTATCTCACTTAAAAACACAATAAGAAATAGATCTAATCTAACAAGCTAAGCTAGAATAGAATCCAAAGGTCAAATGATTGGTTATGGGTCTCTGCAGGTTTGATAGAGGTCTCAGGTAGATCACAGGTGAATGAGGGTGAGATGAAATTTGGTGGGTAGGTCTCTATTCTAGGCTGTGTGGGAAAATATAGAGACCGGTGTCGGTCAGGGGTGACCGACGGCAGTTAGGTGTAACCGGTGCTGGTTACTGTGAGATCTGGAAATGTCACAGAACAAGCTGTGGTCTCCTTTGTGATTGCACAAAGGACTTTGGTGAGTCGGGATGAGGTATTGGGTGACTGGAGTAGGATTTTGCAAGGTTTTAATGGGTATATGGAGGTGAAAATGTTGGAGAAGGTCAATAGGGGGCAAGATAAACAATGGATGATAAAATGATGATGAAATGAAATAAACCAGGAAAGTATGATGTTATACTTACTTGGATTCCATTCCTGAATGCCTGTGTGTGAGGGATGGAGGTGCTGATGATGGGTTTGAAGGTTGCAAGTGATCACCAACTGAAGAAAAGCTTCTGCATGGGCTGCATGTACACTCCTCTTTGCTTGGATAGATCAGATCATGGTTGGGATGGCTGTGCAGGAGAAGATGCTCAATCTCCTTCCTTGCATGTGAGTTTTCACTGGAATTTTCTCTCTGAAGATGTGTTATCTCTCTGAGATGTGTTCTTGCTCATCAAATTTCTCCCAATGTTTTCCAACCTTGAGAATAAGGTAGTTTAGGGGTTAAAAGGGGTAACCGATGGCGGTCCGGCTTAACCGGCGACGGTTAGGGGTAACCAACGTCGGTCAAGGTGGGATTTCCTAGGTTTACTAAACTAGGGAGATCCTCTTGATTTCCTTGGATCTCATGTCATTATCCCATGGATTAGACTGGGAGCTTCTTGTGAGCATGCGGGAATGTGGTTAGAGGGAATGTAGGCATTGATTTTTAGGGTTTGGGTAAGTCTTAGTTAGTTATGGCAACTTACTAAGAATAGGTCTTAGGTTGAGTTGGCTTGATGAGGTGTCTAAGTGAAGTGTATGTGTGGATATTATTTAAATAAAATATTTAAATAATAAATATAGTGAGGATAATGCATTAATTTAATTAAATTAATTAAATTAATATTAGTGGGGTGAAGGGGGGTCATGGCTAGGTAAATGTAATAAAGGGTGCTTATTGTCAAGGGAAAAAAGGGGAGTGTGACCTAATTTTAGTGTCTACATTTTTCCCCTTTTTGTTGCATAGCTTGTATTGGTAAGCGATGCTAACAAAAATAAGATGTGGTTGCCCCATGTGTGGGTGAAGGTGATCCCCCTCAAACCAAGGAACTGACGAGGCAACAGGCTGAAGCGGTGAGTGGTTTGATAAAAGGTAAATGTGAGGAAAAGGCAAGTGGGTACAGGGGAAAAGGGTGAAAGGTCTACTCAGGCAATCTAGGGAATGGGTCAGGGTCAAAGGTAGCAACAGTCAAACGCACGCACACATATAAACTGTAGCACGCTACCGGGTTGAAGAGCAGGAAAACTCTACATCGTCTAAGGTCGATAGGTTTATCCAAACAAGGTTGAAGTGAATCTGGTATCCAAGGTATAGGATATGGTCAGGAAACACAACGTAGGTTAGGTGCAGGAACGTTTAGGTATGTTCCGGTACACCAAAGGTAGGGTCAGGATAAACGGTCATGGTAATAGGCTAGGTAAGGTCATTAGGTCAATCAACATAGGTAACAATGCCGCAAGGTATAGTGAACACATGAGGTCAAAGGTCACTAGCGATGGTCCAGGTCCAAATATCTAGGTCACAACACAGGTAAGGCCAAGGTAGGGGTAAAAGAATAAGAGGTCCCCAAAGGAGGAAAAATGGAGGTAGGAAGTGACGAGGTCAGGAAAGGTAAGGTAATGGGTTGGGTAAAGGTTGGATGGGGTAAAGAGCAAGGTAAAGGGTGGGGTAAAATGGAAAAGTAGGGGCAATGTGTAGGTGAGGGTGACTAATGGTGTTCATGGATAATCAATGTCAGTATGGGAAAACTGACGACGGTGAGGTAGGGCACGAGACTGATGCCGATCAAGGGGAACCGACGTCAGTTAGGTCATGTTTTGTATAAAAACAAAAAATCCACATTTTTACTATTCATTTTTTATTTATGAAGTGAAGAAATGACAAAAAATGAGAGAAAAGAGAGAAAAGTGTATGGAGGAAATGGGACAGTGAACTGGCAGTCTGATTTGATGAGGGTTGGGTTGATAAGTAGCGGGTCCACGGGATCAGGGTGAGAGAGTTGATTGGTCAGAGGTTGTGAGTAGGATTCAGTGATGGCAGAGGCTGGAGAGGGATCGGGCGTAGACCACCAGCACAGTGGCCAGATGTGCCACTGAGATGGCAACAACATGATGAGGTAAGCACCTAACTCTAGATTGGTGATTAGATAGATTAGAGGTTTTGGTATTTGTTATTTGTAGGGTTTTGTGGGTTTTGGGTTTTTGTGGGTGGTTAAAAATAAAATGTGGGTATGGGGGGAATAACAGGAAAAAAAGAGGGGGGGAGGGTAGTAAATTGTATAGGTGGGGTGGGTAGGGGTCTAAGGGGAGTTTAGGTCATTGTAGGTGGGGTAAAAGGGGCAGGGGGAGGTTTATAGAAAAGGGGGGTTTGGGAAGTCACGAATTTTCTGTGACAGTGACCGGCGTCAGTCAAGCTTGGCCGGAATTGGTTGGGTAGAACCGGTATCGGTCACCAAATAGGTGACCGATGTGGTAAGTGGTAACCGTGGTTTAAAGGTGACTCAAGTGACGGTTAGAATGAACGAAGTCGGTTACAGGTCAGGATTTTAGGCACAAGGGTAGCAAAAGTGATGTAGGTTAGGTGGTTGAGATGGGTAGGGTAAAAATAGGGTGGAGGGTAATGATAATTGGTGAATATGGTCATGGTAAAATAGGGATTAATGCTGTGCTTGGATTAGATGTAAAAGAGTAGTTACACATGCGGGACAGGGTTCTACTGGTGACATTGCATGGCTTAGCGACCCCTTTAGAGCTGCAGCATGTGGAGGTAGTGGGCTTGAGTGGGATTTGGTGCTACCAACATGTTGTTCGGTAGCCCAACTTGATGGTCACACTCATCGATAGATGGGACTCCGTGACCAACATGTTCCACCTTCCGATGGGTGAGATGACTATCACCCTAGAGGACATGTTCTAGATTTTACGGTTACCCATATTGGGTGCCCAGGTTTACTCTATCTCCTCTGAGGCCTTAGAGGAGCTGATCAGGATAGTTTTGGTGAGGGGGCGGTGGATCTGAGATTCCATAGTGCCAGTTTGAGCTATGGCGAGATGTACCTAGCCCGTCCAGATGAGACGAGGCTAGTGGTTCTATTGATGGAGGCAGTGTGCTGCTATGCACTGCCAGATGTAGAGGGTGGATGCTTTCCCCGATCACTGATGGGGGTGCTCCATGATATGATGGTGCATGAGACATGGTTTTCCTGGGCACCAACATTCTTGGTGCAGCTATACAGAGAGCTGTGGGCATATGGGCGGTTGCGCAGGTTTAGCCTGTGTTGTACATTTATACTACACTATTGGGCCTATGAGCACATAGTCTGTGTTCACCTATAGGGATGCCCCAAGTAGATGCATTTCCATGAAATGTGTGTGGTTGGGATACGGGAGATGGGTGTCGGTTGCGGGAGAGTGAGATCGGATAGGCCGACATATGATGTGGCCCATTTTTGGTAGTTGTTGGAGGGGTTATCTGGAGTGGACATTATCTGGAGGCCATATGTGGGATTCCCCTCATATAGGCACATGCATGAGGAGCTAGCTGAGCTCCAGCTAGAGAGGTGGATACAGGGTCACCATGCTGGGGAGGATGAGATGATCCCGGTAGACAGGGTCCGACGGTAGTTCGGGCTTGTACAGGATATTCCTCCATCCTTCCCATAGTATCAGAGAGATGACATGGAGAGGCCTCTACCTCTACCATAGCCTACAGTGCCTATAGGGGAGGAGGAGGAGCTAGTGGATCAACAGATAGATGATGCCAGATGTACAGATAGGTACAGGTAGTGGTGGGTGGCTCAGTTACAAGCCATACCACCTTGACTGGGGTAGCCTAACTTAGCTACCGTTATAGTGCAAAGAGATGCCCTACAGGGGACAGTAGTGATGTTGATCACCCAGATAGGTATACTACAGACACAGCTAGAGGGGTCAGAGGCAGAGGTAGTAGAGCTATGAGTATAGGTGGCTAGTCTGTAGGCCCAGATGGTGGAGGGAGGGGATGGAGGAGATGGAGATAGAGATGGTCAGGTGGCAGCCTTACTGGCTCAGGTGGCAGGTTTACAGGGCCAGTTGGCCACAACCCAGACACAGATTGGGGCCTTACAGGCCCAAATATAGGCACAGGGACAGGGGGCACCACCATAGGCATAGGGAGCTGGGGGCACCACCAGTTCATAGGGAGCTGGTCCCAGTTCATAGGCTCACTGCAGGGTAGGTATAGGGGCCGAAACCTATGGGACCACCACAGACCATGCATGTATCCAAGTTACGGGATGCCCTAGGTCAGGTGAGATATTATCAAGACCATCTCATGGCAGGCAGGGATAGACTTCCTATCTTACGGAGAGTACAGAGGCACAACAGGCATCCTAGTAAGAGGACGAGATCCCGCACACATAGTGTGGAGAGCACAGGAGGTCAGCGAGCTCTGAGGCTTGATCAAGGAGAGGCCACCAGCATATGGTGACCAGAGCTAGGTGATGTGCCAACAGGGACACATAAGGCCAAGGGTGCAGGTGACACAGAGATGGAGGACATCCGGTGAGATGTCTGAGATGCGGTCACCTAATTTTTGATGTATACTAGTGATTTTTTGATATATATGCCAGCCTGCGTGCCGAAGATAGTTGTATTTTTGATCACATACCAGCCTGCGTGCCAAAGATAGTGAGGATGTATGAGTGATTTTTGTATATTTTGAGCATATACCGGCCTGCGTGCCGAAGATTTTTTGTATTGATTCATTCATTCTTTTTGTATATATGAGACCGGCCTGCGTGCCGATGACATTTTGTATTGTATATCAGCTTGCGTGCCGACATTTTTGAGATGATGGACATGATGAGATAGACATGTATATTGAGATACACATTTATTGATTTATATGATGAGATTCATGGTATTTTGTTTGTGTATGGATGTGTGTTTATGAGACATTGGTTTATGGCTTGTGTTAGATGAGATATGGATTTGTTACTTTAATGTGGATTGAAATTAGGTGAGTTAGGTTGATGGTTAGGTTTAGGATGAGTTTAGGCATGGATCGAGTCATGGTTATTAGGCATGGATTGAGGTTTGGTTAGGTTATAGGCATGGATTGAGTCAGGTTATTTAGGCATGGTTGAGTCAGGTTATAGGCATAGATCGAGTCAGGTTATAGGCATGGTTGAGTTGAAAGTAGGTTTAGTTATGATTCATTATTTTGGTAATGAATGATACTATGGGTCATATGTGAAATGTTCTATAATCTATGCATAGTGATGATAGAGAGATGGTAGGTGTAATAAATGTATGTTGTGGTAAGCAACTTGTTATGTATGTGGCTTAATTTCCAATTTTGTTAGAAAAGGGGAACTAAGTGAAATGTGATGTAAATGGTGAGTTAGGCATGGTTGATGAATTGTTTTAGGGTAGAGAATGGCCGAGCTAACCTCCAAGGGCCCCATGCCCTCGGAGTGCTGCCTACATAGTCCCGGTGAAAAGGGACCTCAGGCCGATGTAGTTCTCCCATGAGCTAGGGAAGAATATGAAAATGAGTTGGTAGGTTTTTGGGCATGTTGTGGGTTTAGGTTTAATAGGTGTGGGTAGATTATAGGTAAAAGGATGTAGGTGAAGGTGATTATGGTGAAAGGGGAGGATTACCTCAAAGGTAAGCATCGAGGACCAAGTCCTGTATAAGGTAATCAAAATGTAAACAAAGATGGTTAAAAGATAAGAGGGGGCAATAAAGCCACCTGATTGGGTAGGATCATACCGAGTAGATCATACCTTGGAGGGGGTGATGAACACAAGACCCAAAAGGCATTGCACGATTAACTGTTCTACGATGAAAGTAGTCACGGGATCACCAAATGTCTAAATTCCAAGATGTCCCTTGAGGAAATTGAGGAAATGAGAGTGGAAATGGTAAGGTGGGTGAAAGGTAGTTAATTTTATATGTTTTGAGTGACAGGGCTTTTGGGCAAGAGGTCCTAGGTCACAATGGGCAAGTCCATGACTAAATAGTTTTTTTTGTTTTGATAGACTGATCGATGCGGGAAGTCTATATGGGATAAATAATATGGTACTCCTTGAGGTCTTCGTGAAGCTGATCGATGCGGGAAGCTTCAGTTTCTCTCATTTTTTTTTTTTTTTTTTAAAGCTTCACATAGCTGTCCTTCGAGGGAGCAGTCTATTTATAGCAGCAATTTTGTCGAGAGGAAGATGTCCTTTTGAGGGAGTCATCTTTTATTAGAAGTTTGACTCAAGGAGTTTGGTCCCATGTGAGGTCTTTGAAATCATGGACAAGACCAAGGTGGAGGATAGGAATCTTGTTCAAAAGGCAAGGTGGAACGACCATGGGATCTCATCTAAAGGTAGATGAAAAGTATCCATGAGAATCATGCTATGTGTAGTGCCATGGTACACATATTCAAGAGAAGATAACAAGTGACGGTACTCACATGATTCTTGTTTAATCATTAGGGAGGTGTATGGAGTGGATAGCACTCAAGGGACGAGCCTGTAAAGAGATAAAGGGTGAGGTAGGACAACGAGTCAACAATAGAATGGTCGAAGATGCAATGCATTAAGGGGCTCAGGTTTGGGTTTACCATCAAGTGAGGATAAATGATAGGCACCTGATCCATAGGTATGAGTTACGATGTATGGTCCAAGCCAATTAGGAGTGAATTTTCCCTGTTTACTTTTTTCTTCTTTGGTTACGTGTTGATTTTCTTTCAAGACAAGGTCACCGACTTGGAAGGTTCATTCATGAACACATTTGTTCATAAGCACGTTTGATACGTTGTTGGTAAACTTGAAGGTGATCCAGAGCATTAAGATGACGTTCGTCTAATAACTCTAGTTGTGCTAAGTGGTCCTGACGAAAGTCATCATCAGTAAGCATGTCATGGAGAGAAATGTGGAGTGAGGGGATCTGACTTCGAGAGGTAGAACAACCTCTGTACCATAGACCAGTGAAAAGGGTGTGGCTGCAGTGGAAGTGTGAATACTAGTGTGGTATGCCCATAGGGAAAAAGGAATGTGTGTATGCCAATCCTTCCCAGTATCGTCAACCACTTTCATGAGAATTTTGTTGAGGGTTTTGTTAGTGGATTCGGCTTGGCCATTGGTTTGTGGGTAATAAGGTGATGAGAAACTAAGCTGAATGCCGAAGGCGTCGCAAAGTTTTTGCAATGTTTTGTTTTTGAATTGTTTTCCATTGTCAGTGATGAGGTGATGAGGAACACCAAAGTGACAAATGATGTGATGGTTAATGAACTCACATATTTTCTCAGCTTTCATGGAGATGAGTGGTATGGCTTCCACCCATTTTGTGTAGTATTCGGTAGCAGTTATGATCCATTAATGGCATTAGGAAGAATGAGGATTGATTTCTCCGACAAGATCTAAACCCCATTGAGAGAAGGGCCAAAGGTCACGAGTGACCTGTAAGGCATGACTGGGTGTATGATGAAGGTTGGAATGTTGTTGGCATTTCACACAACATTTGACATAGTCACAACAATCATGGTTAAGGGTCGGCCAGTAATAGCCTAGGTGAAGAATACACTTAGCAACAGCAAGGCCACTAAAGTGACCTCCACATATGCCATCATGAACCTCCTTAATGGTATAAGGAATTTCAGAACTTGTGAGGCAACGTAAGAGAATACCATCAAAACCAAACTTATAGAGGAGTCACCCCAGAATGATGAAATGAGAGACCTTTTTAAGGAAGGCGCGTTGTCCGTTACGGGTGAGATCAGGAGGTAAGATGGAGAGAGAAAGGTAGTCGGAGTATTGTTTATACCAAAGGTCACTCAGGTCAGGGGTGTCATTTCTAATTGAGTAAACATCATGAGGTAAATAAGAAGGTGAATGGAGGCATTGTACGGTGACAAATATTTTGGAATCGGCAGGGGAAGCGGGTATTTGGGAAGCTAAGTAGGCCATGGTATCTGTAAATTTGTTGGTTGAACGTGGGATGGTTTGAAGGGTGTAATGATCAAAGGTGGTCAAAAGTATGTCTACATGATGTTTATACTTTTGAAGTATCTCATTACGACATTGGTACATACCATTGACTTGGTTTACGACCAATTGTGAATCACCAAAGATGTGGATTGATTTGACATCTAGGGCATATGCAGCTTGGAGACCTAGTACGAGCACTTCGTACTCGAAATATTGTTGGTGCATTCAAAGTCTAGTTTGAAAGACAAAGGCATGGGTTCTCCATCCAGAGGAATGAGGATAACACCAGCCCCACCCCCATGCTGACACTTGGAACCATCAAAGAACAGTGTCATTTGGTAAGGGGGTTCATCCAGGGAAAGAGTAGCAATTGACTCATCGGGAAAGTCAAAATTAGAGGGTTGATCCCCAGAAATAGGTGCATCAGCCAGTTGGTCGGTGATAGCTTGGCCCTTGATGGACTTTTGATGAATGAATTCAAGGTCAAGATCAGCTAAAAGCATAAGCCATCACGGCACATGCTGATTTTGATAAGGTTTGGAGTACATGAAGTGTAAGGGATCGGTGTTGGTCAGAACATAGGTTTTGTGGTTGAATAGGTAATGGCAGAGTTTGGTGGCAATGAAAACTAAGGCTAAGAAAAGTTTTTCTAGATGGTTTTATCAGGTTTCATAGTCCAAAAGAGTATGGATTATGTAATAAACCACCTGCTCCCTGTGTTGTTCATCGCGATGAGCGAGCATGGCTCCCAAGGAATGATCGGTAGCTGATATGTATAGGTAAAAAGGTTGATCGTCTTTAGGTGGAATGAGTACGGGTGGTTGGAGAAGGTATTGTTTTAGGGCCTCAAAATCTTTGTGACAGTCATCATCCCATTTAAAGGAGACATCCTTCCTAAGCAGATGATGAAATGGTTGACACTGATCAGATAATTGTGAAATGAAATGGTGAATGGACTGCAATTTACCTTGCAGGCTACGGAGTTGTTTAAGGTTAGTGGGCAGAGGCATTTCTAGAATGGCCTTGACTTTAGCAGGGTCAACTTCTATACCATGGAGGGAAACAATAAATCCCAGGAGCTTTCCTGAGAGAACCGCGAAGACACACTTTTTAGGCTGAAGGCGGACGTAATATTTAATGAGGTGGTCAAAGATGGTTTTGAGGATGGTGAGGTGCTCAGAGTGACGTTTAGATTTGGCCAAGAGATCATCCACGTAATCTTCCAATATGTGATGCATGATATCATGGAAGATGTAAGTCATAGCACGCTGATATGTAGCACCAACATTTTTAAGGCCAAAAGGCATGACTCGATAGCAAAAGGTTCCCCAAGGGGTAATGAATGTGGTCTTGTGTTGATCTTCTGGGGCAAGAAAAATTTGGTTATAACCCAAGAAGCCATCCATGAGTGAGAGCATCTCATGACTAGTAGTGAGATCAACCAGTTGATCAATACCGGGCAAGGGAAAGTTGTCTTTCGGGTAGGCTAGGTTGAGGTCACGGAAGTCCATGTAAATGTGGAGTCCCCCTGTTGCTTTAGTAACAGGGACAATGTTAGAAATCCAATGAGGATAATCAATGGGTAAGATGAAGGAAACAAAAAGAAGGCGCTGAAGTTCTTCTTTGACGAGAAGAGCAATGCGAGGGTGCATTTTCCTCAGCTTTTGTTTGATAGGTTTGGCATCAGGGAATGGTTACGATATTGTGGACCACTATGGTGGATTCAATACCAGACATGTCTACGTAGAACCAAGTGAAAGCGTGGTTATGATCTCAGAGAAAAGAAGTGATGGCTTCCTGTTCAGTAGCATCTAAAGATTGTCTGATCTTTAGGATGTGTGGGTCATCCTGAGTATGAATGTTGATCTCGATAGTTGATTCATTCAACATGGTTTGCATCTTAGAGGGTAATGACCAATGAATATATGAGTCTTCTGCACCAAGGTAGGTGAGTATGGATTCATCATCCTGACATTGAATGATGTTAATTATAGGTGTGTCATCATCGATCATCTCAGGATACAGGAATGGAAGAGTGGAAGGGGCCTCGCCTTCACGTTGATAAGTCAAAGGCCCCAAGGTAATGGTGTTTATGAAAAAAAAAAGTTAGGGGGGATAGATTTAGGATCCATCGACTCCATTCAGTGAGGGTGGTGATGAAGGTGGAGTGGGTGAAGGTGGTGATGAAGATGAAGGTGGAGAAGGGCTAGGGTCCTCAATGAGTTCAATGTGGGCCTGTTTGGTAGGAGGTTTGGGGAAGCCGATACCACTATGGTCATTATGTTTGTGGGTGGTACATGGAATAACAGTATGGCAGCCTTGCTCATAAAATCCAAAACCAAAACCCTTCCACACACAGCAGTGCAGGAAGGTGTGGGTGAAATGGTGATTGGTAAGTGATTGGAAGTCAGCGGAAAATGGGCGGGGTTGTGATGGTGGTTCAGGTGTGTAAGTGGTAGTATCAAGTCCCCCATAGGTGAGACTAGTACGAAGATGAGGAGGACCATAAAGGAGGTGTTCTCCTATACGGTGATCATAGCGAGGGTGTTGGTGAAGGCTTCCATACTCGTGTGGAGTAAGGAATGTGTTGACACTATATAGGCGGTACTCCCCCAGAGTGAGGCATTGAAAAACACCTTCCAAGGGATCAGTGGTTGGTATGTAGGTAGCTGGTATGGATGATGTGTCAGAGGTCGATGTGGAGGTGGAGTTAACAGATTGGGAAGCTAATGGGTCAGCCATGGAGGTTATAGCAGAGGTAGGAATGGAGGAGGTATGTGTGGGTGAAAAGTGTAGCAGTTGTACTGGTAGGTGGAGGTGTAGGTGAAGTGGTAGTGGTTGTTGCGGAGGTAGATGGCTTGACAGGTATGAGCACATCATTGGGTCGGTAAAGCATGTTGCATGTTTTGAAAGGTGATGGGTCAGCTGGAATCGTATAAGTGTGTCCTTCATGTTCAAACTTTACACAACGATGCAAAGTGGAAGGAACACAACCCATGACATGGATCCAGGGTCTACCAAGCAACAAGTTATATTGGAATTCCCCCTCCAAAACATAAAACAATTCTGGAACAGTGTGGGGGCCCACGTGAATGTGAAGGATGATAGTGCCTAGTGTGGAGGTGATAGCATCATTGAATGAATGCAACATGACTAGATGTTTATGCATGCAATTTTTAGGTATGCGCATTTGAGAAAATGCATGGGATGAAATGATGTTAATGCTAGCACCTCCATCAATCATCACACGGCATACCCGTATGTCATCAATGTGGATAGAGATGAAGAGGGTTGGGTCTGGGTCATCATTTTGGTGTGGCGCGATCTCCTCCTCTGAGAAGCTAAGGGAGGCCACTTGGTGAACAAGGTGAGGTGAGGATGAAGGTGGTAATTTTGTGAGAGAGGCTACATGATGGGGTGTGATAATGGAGGCTACGGGTGTAGGGTCATTGGGTAAAACCTCAATAGATTGAAGAACCTCCATGAGGGCTTGACGATGGGATTCCGAGGTTTGGATGAGGTCATATAAGGACATTTTGAGGGGATATTGGTGTAATTGTTTGAGCATGGTGTGATGTGTGACACCATTAGAAATGGGGTACGTGGGGCCACGGATAGTTATTTTAGGTATGGGTGTAGATGGTATGTTGGGTATAGGATTGGTTGGTGGGTCAGTTGCCTTTTCTTTGCCCTTCTGTGCACGTGTAGTGACATGTATCATGTTGATTTGAGGGGAGTTGGCAAATGGAGAAGGTGTAGGGTGAGTGGTATAACGACATGAAGGGAAAAAACCTACTGGAGGAGAAAATCCCTGTGAGGTCAGCTGGGCACAACGACATTTGGGTGGTGGCGTGGAAAGTTCTCTTATGTGAACCATGTTAATTTCAAATCTTGGGTGTGGCTCTAGGAGCTGTGAGGGTGGAGGTTGTGGTTGTTGAGTGGGCAGTGTGGGAATGGGTGTTGGTGAAGCAGGATCCTCATCAAGAAGGTCATCGTCATCAAAGTTGGTTTCTGGTGGACACAATTGGATAAGGATGGTTTTCAAGGCCTTGCAGTTCTCCACATCATGCCCTGGCACATGATGGTATGCACAAATTTTAGTATCATCAAACCCTTTTGGCTTGGGTTTGAGGGGGTCATAAGGTCGGAGTGGCGGTAATGTGATAACAGAAGTCTCGAGGAGGTTGGTTAAAATTTTGGCATAGGACCCTGCTAGTGGATCACAATGGGAAGTGAATGTGGGTTTGGGTGTAGGTGTGGTTGATTGTCGAGGAACTATTTTTGGAAGAGTAGGAATGGGTCGAGCTATGGGTTTAGGTGCTGGTGTGGTTTTAGGTATCGGTCAGGTTTGTTTGGGTAGGGGTACAATAGATGGATGGGTAGGAGAGTGTGGGGTTGTTTTGACTACCTTGTTGTGGGGTAGTGGGGTTTTGTTTTTGGGTTGCACCTTCTTGGGTAAAGGTGATGTGGGTGTATGAGGTCTAGAAGGAAAAGTAGATGGAGGAAGAGGGTGAGTTACCCATGGGGATAACGGGGGTGCTATGAAGGTAGATGACATGGGTCGTACTTGGGGTGTGAGGGACAATGAATGAAGTGTAGTGGGTAGTGAAGCAATAGCTGAAGGTATTGGAGGTATTGGTGGTAAAGAGACTACGGGTGTGGGGTGTAAGTCATGTTGTGTACCTGAGTAGGTTAGAGGTTTGTGAGGAAGGAATAGGTTGTTGTGTTATTGGTTTATGGATGGGTGAAGGGTGCTTGACCATGTTGGGAAGCTGAGGTCTTAAGGCAGATGGGACAAGTGCAGGTGTGATTGGTGTGGTCAGGGGTATGAGGTCGATGAGTTTGTTTCTTTGGTTTGGGTGTCGGAGTAGGTGTGGTATTGACATTGGAGGATGTAGCTAAATCTAGTTTAATAGGTGGATGAGTAAGGCTGGTGGTCGGGGTGACCCCTAAAGTGGTAATAGGTTTAGTGGAGGAAAATGTTGTGGGTATGGGTTTGGGTTTAGATGTAGGTCGGGTTATGGGTAAGGGTGTGGTGTGAGTGCTAACGGGTATCATGGAAGGGGTTGTGAAAGCAGTGGTTGTATTTGGTTTGATGGGTCGAAATGTGTTTGGGTAGATAGTGGAGGTATCAGTGAGGGATCTCTGCATCTGTGTTGAGACAGGGAGTAAGAGGCGCCCCCATAGTAAAGCCCTATCCACATAATCTAAGTGATCAGCCAAACATGAGAATGACACATCTGTGGGTGGAGTTGGTGAGGACCTAATGGGAATTCCCATAAAATGTGTCTTAGAGATGGGGAATTGGCTAGCTTCAGCTTCCGTGGGTAAGAGAGCTAAAAGTAGGTCTGTTGGATTTTGGGTAGCTGATGGAGAATGCTCACCAAGAGGCAAAGGTATCTCAACTGGGTCTATGATGGGTGGAGGAGATGATGGGAGCTCCTCTATAAGTGGAGGAATGGATAGGTGCTCCTCTGTGGGTGGAGGAGGTAATGGGTGCTCCTCTGGGTGGGTGGAGGAGGTAATGGGTGCTCCTCTATGGGTGGAGGAGGTACTGTAGGTAAAGGTTCTCTAAGTGGTGAAGCTAGGGGTGAGATGGTCTCAATGTTAGCGAAAGACCCCTCCATAGGTGATGAAGGAGATGAAAGGTGTTCCTCTATTGGTGAAGGAACAGGGGAGGTTGGTTCCAATGTGGAAGGAGGATTTCAGGCTAGGATCTCCTCTATGGAAGGGATGTGAGGTAATTGAGAGGTGACAGGTACCTCGTTAAAGATAGCGTGAACCTCATGGGTATGGGTATCATGAGTTGATGTCTCACCGGTTTGATTGGATGAAGGGGCATGGTTGGGAAATGGTTTTTTGAAGATTTGTAGATTTTGGTTGGGGTGGCATTGGGATTATCCATAGTTAACTCACCTTTCTCGAGCATTTCTTGGACAATATTCTTGAAAGTGATGCAGTTTCCATCACTATGACCCTTTACTCGATGATAGTTACAGAAATCATGTTCTTTATACCATGTGGGCATGGGGCGAGTAGGGTCAAAACCAGTGTGTGGTTTTATGGGTGGAAGGGTGATGGCTCTAGCTTTGATAAGATTTTCTAAGACAGAAGAGTAAGGTTCCCCAATTGGGGTATATTTTCATTGCTCTTGTCTAAATTGAAAAGTCTGGACAGGTGAGAGATTAGATGAGGGTGTAGCCTGATTTGATGGATGAGCTGGGCCGGCCTTGAGTACCACTGCGTTAGCGGTGCCCTTAGCTTTTGAATAATTGGTTTGTGGTTTGGAAGAAGAAGAGGTATCATTCGACTTGAATGTCAAATTCTTATTTCATAATTGGATTTTCTTCTCTTCGATGGCCCGAATCTCTAACTTTTGTGTCATAGTGAATGCCTCATCGAAATGTTTGAAAGGTTTGGACCTGCAAGGTTGGGAGATATGTCTAGCTCAAGCCCATGTGAAGAGCTCGATGAGTTCAGTTTGTGGCAGTTGGAAGGTAAGTTGATTGATCAGGCTGCGCCAGCGAGTGACAAAATCTGTGATAGATTCGTCCTCATACTGACATGTGGAATATAGATCGGTCATGGTAACCTTCTTGACAATATTGATAGAGAAATGATCCAAGAAGGCTTGGGCTACCTAATTGAATGAGAATATAGAGTGTTTAGGTAACCCACTATACCAATCTAATGCAGGTCTAGTGAGGGACATGGGAAAAGTTCTCAAAAGCAAGGCATCATCATGAGCGATCAGATAACACCCATGTTTGAATGACCGCAAATGTTGCTGTGGGTCTTCTTTGCTATTGAAATGATTGAATTTAGGCATTTCCCAATGCACAGGGTATGAACAGATAGGAATGGATGGGTGAATAGGCTCGTTGTCAAATCTCGTCATAGGTGAGAGTGTTGTGGGAGCCAGAAACTGATGCCTCCAATGTCTGCATCTTGTCCAACATCAATTTAATTAGGTCATTGGTGGGTTGTGATGATTGGATGCCTCCTATAGTGTGAGGAGGTTGGTTTTGGGCATATAACAGGGGTGGCACTCTAGTGTATGGGGCTGCCATGTAGGGTGGTGGAGAAGAAGGCAGTGAAATAGGGGGTACGTACCCGGAATGAATAATGGATGAAACAGGAGGTTGTTGGTAGTATGTATATGGGGGTGGAAGGGTCATGGTAACCCTAGTGGCAATAGGGGCTAATGATTGTGGAATGGAAAGAATCACATTCTAAAATGGGGTAGGGGTCACCGACACTAGAGGTGGTAATGTAGCTACAGGTATGTGTGAGACATTAGGGGTGGATGAGGTTATGTTTGGGGTAGTCGTCGAGGGTATGGTGGATGTAACGAGGGCCACCGAGGTAACAGACATGGCAATCATAGCGGGTATAGGACCTAACTGTGAAATGACTGGGGGTAAAGTGGATGTGGGTAGCACGGAGCTAGATGGGGCCGATGCAGAAGTGGTTGTGAGAGTTGGGGGGATAGATACGGGCATGTTGTATATCAACTGACCTGAGGCGTCTCGAGTGGATGAGTGGGAAAGGTAAAACTGCAAGGCAGCAGGGTTCTGGTCAAGGAGTCATGCGAACTCCTCATCTCTGGTAGCGATAGTGGTAGGCTGAATGGGATCCATGACTGGTGATAAAATAGAAGGTGGTGAAGGAATAGGTGGGAGTGGTTGACAACTGGCATGGAACACAAGGGCATTTTCTTGCCTTTGGGTCAGTACCATGTGAACCAGTACTGATCAGGTGGGGCTATTTATCTGTAAATAATATAGAGAATAGTAGGAACTGGTAAATATAGTTATATATAAAAAATGGATGAAGTAATAAAATGGTGGCATGGAATGTGAAATAGGCTAACTGATGCCGGTTAGGGAAAACTTGATGTCGGTCAGGGGGTAACCACTTCCAATTACTATATAAAATGGACAGCGAGTAAACAGTGAGGTAGAAGGTAAAATCTGATAGGTATGCCAAATCTGAGGATGTTTAAAAACTCAATGGGAATAATGACAGTGACAGGGACTGTGAAAAGTGGAAGAAAGTGAAGTAAAATGTCCTTTTGAGTAGGTTAGAAAAAGGACCTGGAACCAATGTCAGTTGGGTATAACTGATGGTGGTCAAAGGTAACTGACAATGGTTACTATGAAATTGAAACAGTGATGAAAGAAAGTGGTTGTGAATTAAAATATGATGTAGAATCAGACCCAGAATTCTGAGGAATTATGATGATATGGCCCAGGCACACTCAGGTGAAGCTGGAATACACCAACTATGATGAAAAGTGTGCAAGGATGAACAAAAAAAAGTGATGAACATGATCTCTCACCTCAAAATGTAAGCCAAGCAAAAACACTAAGAAAATGCGATCCTAGGAGTGCCTTTTCTATTATGTTTGTTTAGCTTATGCTATTTAGGGACTGACACATGAATTGTGAAATAGAGTTTTTGGTGAGGATGGCTTCCTACAAAGAAGGAGATCTAAAAGGTGAGGTTTCAGGTATGTTATGGTGGGGGTGGGCTTCACTCTGAAGTATGACTCGACAGAGCAGTGAGCTGGGTGCCCACTGTGTCGTGATTGTGTGATCACCTACAGCTTCTTCTAGGTAAGATGTTGTTTAAGAATGTATGTATTTTGAATTTTTGTGTGGTTTGGTAAGACTCAGAGAAAGAGAAAAGGATAGAAGTGTTTTTCTATGATTCATTTGTCAACCATCAGCTGGTCATGACTTCCAGCGTATAGGTTGCCCTCAATTAATGTGAGCTAATGCAATAAATCAAAATGGAATGCACTTATTTTTAAACCCAAATCAAAATGTGAAATTGGATGACACAATAAGATGAAGAGGAAGAGGGATGCTCTTTCACTACAATGCAGAAAACATGAAGAAATGGTTCTTTTTAATTACACCAAAAGAAAAGTTTCCTTTAGAGCAAATAGAAAGAAGAGGTGGATTACCAGGGAAGAAAATTAGTGTGTATGACTTTTAGAAGGGAAACAAACACACAATTTTTTCCTAGGAATGAATGAAATGCAAGGAACCCTGGATGGGTCCCACTAGGCGTGCCAAAATGTTTCACCGTTTTCTTAGATTGTTTCTTAGAAGCATTAACGAAACAAATAGCATAACGGGTGTAGGAGGAATACCTATTCAAATGTTGGTTGATGGGTTGTTGCGTGCATGACTTCCGAATCCACAGCTGATCGTGAGAGCTTCCTTTTGGCTAGGAGGAACTACCTATAATGAAAACAAGACCACCAAAAGGAATTAAACAATATGGGCAGTGAACTACCTAGCGTAAGCTAGATTCGAGAAGTATGATACTTCCTAGATGGCTGTCAGTCCACTGTTTTAAAAAATTCAATGTTGTAAACAAAGTAAATCCTATTGTTATTTTAAAATGATTTAGGTATCTCACTTAAAACACAATAATAAATAGATCTAATCTAACAGGCTAAGCTAGAATAGAATCCAAAGCTCAAATAACTGGTTTTGGGTCTCTGCAAGTTTGATAAAGGTCTCGGGTAGGTCACAGGTGGATGAGGGTGAGATGAAATTAGGTGGGTAGGTCATTGTTTAGGGCTGTGTGGGCAAACACAGAGACTGGTGTCAGTCAAGGGTGACTGACTGTGGTTAGGTATAACCAGTGCTAGTTACTATGAGATATGGAAATGTCACAGAATAGGCTTTTGGTCTCCTTTGTGATTGTACAAAGGACTTTGGTTGGTCAGGGCGAGGTATTGGGTAACTGGAGTAGGCTTTTATGAGGTTTTAACGGGTCTATGGAGGTGAAAATATGGAGGAGATCAATAGGGAGCAAGATAAACAATGTATGATAAAATGAAATAACCAGGAAAGTATGATGTTGTACTTACTTGGATTTCATTCCTAAAGGTCTATGTGTGAGGGATGGAGGTACTGATGATGGGTTTGAAGGTTGTAAGTGATCACCAATTGAAGAAAAGCTTCTGCATGGGCTGCATGTACACTCCTCTTTGCTTGGATAGATCAGATCATGGCTGGGATGGCTGTGCAGGAGAAGATGCTCAATCTCCTTCCTTGGATGTGAGTTTTCACTGGAATTTTCTCTCTAAAGATGCGTTATCTCTCTGAGATGTGGTTCTTGCTCATCAAATTTCTTGCTTCCAACTTCCAAGTTCCAAATTCCAACCTTGAGAATAAGGTTGTTTTGGGGTTAAAAGGGGTAACCGACGGTGGTTTGGCTTAACCAGTGATGGTTAGGGGTAACCGACGTCGGTCAAGGTGGAATTTCCTAGGTTTACTAAACTAGGGAGATCCTCCTGATTTCCTTGGATCTCATGTCGTTATCCCATGGATTAGATTGGACTTCTTGTGAGCATGTGGGAATGTGGTTAGAGGGAATGTAGGCATTGATTTTTAGGGTTTGGGTAAGTCTTAGTTAGTTATGGGAGCTTGCTAAGAATAGGTCTTAGGTTGAGTTAGGCTTGGTGAGGTGTCTAAGTGAACTATATGTGTAGATATTATTTAAATAAGATATTTAAATAATAAATATAGTGAGGATAATGCATTAATTAAATTAATATTAGTGGGGTGAAGGGGGTCATGGCTACGTAAATGTAATAAAGGGTGCTTATATGTTGAGGGACAAAAGGGGAGTGTGACCTAATTTTAGTGTCTACACCCATAATAGCTAGAGCTAGCTTCTCACAAAGTGCTCTTCCCCTTACTAACTTGGTGGCCTTAATGGTCACATCATACTGCATGATTTTAGTTACCCATCCAACTTGTTTCTCACTGATCTCTACTTCCATTAAGGAAAGCCTATGACGCTAGAATGTAATACTAAAACTTTGAAGCGACTAGCAACAATCATACTTTTTAATTTATTCAAGGCTCTCATGATGGAAAATACATGTCTTTTAATGTGACTATACTTGAGCTCATAATTATTCAATGTCTAGCTGAAAAACACCATGGGCTGCTCCATTGCTTAATCATTCAACTGTGTCAAAACCATGAAAATATGTTAGATTCTATTCCCCATGAGCATAAATAATGAAATCCTTGGTATAATCTGGATTAATCATTTGTTGGGGCCTGAGTAATTTCTTGTTTTATATTTTCAAAGTTGTCCTTCTCCTCTATATATCCTCTTTAATGTTGTATCCTTCTAGAGAATGAGAGTAATAGGTCTTATCAAACCTACGAAGTTAGGAATGAAGTGCCTAAAAAAGTTAATTTTTCCATGGAATGACTGCAATGCCTTCTTGTGAGCTAGCAAGGAAAGATCCGCTATAGCTGCAATTATTTCTGAAATCAATAAGAATGCCTTATTTTGATACAATATGCCCCAAGAGCTTTCCTCTAGGAACTACAAAATTGCATTTCTTAGGATTAAGAGATACACCAAACTCCCTGCATATTTCAAATACTTTCTCTAAGTGCTTCATGTGATCCACACTCTGCTTTAGGAGAAAACAATAATTTCATCTAGGTAAACCAAGATGAACTAATGGATATAATCTTTGAAAGCAATATCCATTTCTTTTTGGAAGGTAGCACCTATATTTGATAAATCCAAGGGAATATTTTGATAAGAAAATGTTCCCCATTTAGTGGATATGGTGACGTGGTTTTATATTGATCCTCTTCTTTCACTTTGATCTAGTTAAAACCTAGAATAGCCATCGAGTTGGAAGAACCTCTCTGATCTTGCTACTGTCTGCAAAATTTGTTGCATGGAGGGTAAAGGGATAGTGATCCTTAAGAAATCCCTGTTAAAATCTTGGAATTCCATGCAAATCCTAATTTCACCATTCTTCTTCCTTATCGAAACCATATTTTCCACCCAAGTATTATACTTGATTGGAAAAATTATTTTTAGCCTCAATGAGTTTAGAGAGTTCCTTTCTCATGAGGGGCTCAATATTGGAGTTGACTGGCCTCTTGTTCTTCCTAATTAGCTTGATGTTAGGATCAAGATCAATGGAATAGTTGAACTATGTTTTTGAATTCTTTTAAATCTTCATAGTCCCATGAAAAACATCACTGACTTCTGACACAAGGAAACAAAATATTTCTTTTCACTTTCATCGCATACCTTCCCAAGTAGAATTTTCTTTTCCTGGAGCAATCAAAACTGACTGAAAATATTCTTGCTTTACATCCATATTATTTTCCCTTCCTTTTAATTCGTTATCTAGATTGAAGATCTACTCCAGAGTGACTAATCTGTTCGACAACTTGTTTGTTTTTAGTTGAATAATTTGATCCCCATAAACCTCCTGAAATCATCATTGCATCTTTGAGGAGAACTCCCGTCCTCATTTTGGATGAACTGCATAATTTTTCCATCGGTTTCAAATACCTTGCAAGCAGTCTGATTGTCTCGAATAGATGGCCTAACCACCATTTTGATATGTTTGGCATTCCCTTTAATCAAATCCTTGGCAGGTGAGAATTGAGATAGCCAAGGGCCACCATTTGGTCTACATATTTGTTCAAGTTTATGGGCATAACCTGTAGGTTAATGGTGTCAAAGCTTTCTAATAAATCCCAAACTTTGTGTTTGTAAGATTTCAACAACTTGTTATTTGTCATACATTTACCGCGGACTTGGTGAATTACCAATTCAATGTCTCCAAAGACCTGTAATTCTTTAATTTTCCTCTTTTCTGTGATCAACAGACCATACACTAATGCTTCGTACTCTGCCACATTATTAGAACATGAAAATTTCAATCTATGAGCAAAGAAGAACTTTTCACTTTTTGGAGAAATGAGCACAACGCCTGCCCCAGCTCCATTTTTTCTTCTAAACCATCAAAGAACATCCACCATAGTCTAGAAACATTTTCCTTTTCTTGTTTGAATGTCGTGGGTATCAAAGATTCCTCTTGGAGAATGCAATAGGTTCCCAACCAGTCTCAAAGGTCTTGATTTCTTCATCATAAGGATCAAACTTGTGATCTCTCTCATCCCATTCATCGAACAATAAATCAAGCATGGAAAGAGGAATGATCTGTTCATCTTGGATAGAATCTTGCTCATGTTATTCTTGTATTAAGAAATTTGATTGGATGGGAGTGAGGTCATATGGCTCAATATGGTAAGAAAATATGGGCTCAACTTATATTGTGAATCGGGTACCATATCTAGTTTTCAGAAGCATGTGAGTCTAATCTGAGGATAGATAGCCACCTACTTTAGTAGTGAAATCTCTAGATAAAAAAATGGAAAACATAGGAGGCAAGTCAATGAATTAAATGTCATGGGTTATGGTGAGGCTTGGGTAGGCATGAAGTGTCAACTCAAGGTCTTTTATTATGCCCAGACATTCATAATTGATCCATCAAGTTGTAAAACTCCCCTAGACACAAGACTATATTTGAGACCTAGGATATCAGAAATTTTCTTGGGAATTACAGAGGTACTAGCCCCTAAATCAATCATATAGTTATGAACTAGGTATTTACCCACAATTATCGACATGTAAAAGGGTGGGGTTTTGATAATTTACTTACTTGATCATCCTTTTCTTGACAGACATGAACCATGGCATGCGTCTTTTGCATTACTGGATCCTCTGGAGGTAATTGCTTGAGGGATTCACATAGGAGATCACGCTGTGATGTAATAGCAAGCACATCCCACATTAAGACATTGGCACTGTTCTTCTACATTTGCTCAACAATGTTAAAAAGAAGACCCAGGAAATTTTGTATCTGCAACATGCTACCTTATTTTCTCTGTTGTGGACATTTGATTTGGTGGATTTTGGTTGAGTAATAACCTCTTTATCCATGGCTTTACTAAGAAGCTCAGGTGGATTGCCTTTGTTCACCACGACTTCTTTTTCCTTACCCACAACATTGTCCTGATCCACAGAAGGTGAATATCGTGACTCCAACATCCTTTTCTTATGTCATGTTATCAGCAACACTGATTGATGGTCTATTAGAACCTCCTGCCACTTGGTTAACCATGCAAAAATCCTCATCTCCAAAGAACATGAGGTTTGTTATTATTGGTCTCTTGGCTTGCTTCTGTGGTTGGGTTTGGTGCCACTAGTAGTGGTTCCTATTGACTGGAACAACTTTGAACCATGTATGCCTAGAGATGCATTTCCCTTTCACAACCAATTTGGTTATGTGGCAAGATTACATGGAAAACACCACTTATTTCTTGTGCCATATTGTTTTGTACAGGAACTAAAGCCTGACTTGAACTAGGAGTAGGAAGTGCTTGTGGAGGAGGGATTGTTTCCAATGGAAGAGGAGAACTTTGAGTCTTCCATATGTTATTTTTTTGGTTTTGTGCATATATTTGATTAGGATGTTGATTTCTATATGGTTGATACCCCTGATTAGAAGATTTCCCTTGATTTTGATAATTCTTATAGGATTGGGCTTGTTGTTTCTCTAGGGATATAACTTTGTTTTTCAAGTTTCTAATCAAAGACTTCATTTCTTCATCCTCCTTTTGTTGAGCTAAATAGTTTGTGAGGTGGAAGCAACAGTTGCAGGCTTTGGCTTAGGGATAGGAACAATAAAAGGTTGATCAACTTTAGGTAGTTCAGAATACTATGGCATGGGTGGTCTAGGAGCTAATTTCCTAGCTTGTATTAAACTATTTTCAGCTCTGATTGCAATTGCATAAGCAGCTGGTAGAGTTGTTCCTCCCATAGATTGTATCATAACAGATATATCAGAGTTAAGATATTTTAAAAAGTAAAGAAAGGCACCTTCTACTGGAGGTCTCACAAGAGCTGGAATCCTATCCCAAGTTCTCTGGAATCTGAAGTTGAAATCTGCCATTTTCTCATTAGGTGCTCTCTTGATTGTAGTTAACTACTCCAAAAGAGATAGGTTGTCTTCTCTTTCTCCAAATTGGTCACAAAGGGATGTGCACAACTGATCCCAATTTTGAATTGTTCCTGCCCCTAGGATTTTGAACCATTGTAGAGCTTTTCCTTTAAGTGATGAAGCCAAAAGTTTCACTGCCACATCCATCTCAGCAATTTCATGGATAACACAGACATTTGCAATATCTTGAATGTGGTCAACTGGAGTAGTGTGATTTTCTCCAGTAAAATATGGGATATTCTTTAAAGCTGCTACTGGAATAGGATTTTTGGCATTCAAGGAAAGTGGACTACTGCCTGTGAAGTTTACAAATGGATTTTGAGGTGGTGGTTGTTGTTGATGAGCCATTCTAATTGGTCTGAGAACTCTTGTTG
The DNA here is from genome assembly GCA_019776745.2 of Taxus chinensis. Classification (NCBI taxonomy): domain Eukaryota; kingdom Viridiplantae; phylum Streptophyta; class Pinopsida; order Cupressales; family Taxaceae; genus Taxus; species Taxus chinensis. The sequence continues at coordinate 235,361 of JAHRHJ020000321.1, read as the reverse complement.
ACTGTAAGAAGGGCCTACCAGGTGGAGGTGTTGAAAGAGTTCAATTTGGAGGAGATGGAGATCTTTGAATTTGTCTTCCTCTTCTGCCTCTGCCTGGGGATAACTGCAAATACTCAAATATGACTTCTTCTCTTGTTCTCATATGTGTTTGGATCCTTCTCATGAATCAGGGATGCTTAAATCACCAATACTGTTGAAACCAGTTGATATTTTGAAAGGAGTCATCCAGATGTGTTACTGCAAAGCCTCCAAAGGCTAGAGCTTCACCAAGATACACATCAAAACTTGATAAAACTAGAAATATTAATTTCAATGTCCCACCGGGTGTGCCAAAACTGTTGGAGCTCAAATATGCACCCATTCCCGAATCATAGAAAATTTGGGATTTGAGACAACATGGGATTGTCTCCAAGTTGTGGGACTCAAACTGAGACAGACCTCCAGAGAAGGTCGACTTCCTCTACTTACTCCTAATGCTAAACTACTCCTAGGAATTGAAATGTAACTATCTAACTCTACTTTAAAACTTCAAGGGACCAGGGTGAGAAGAAGATGCATAAAACATAAACCTAAACTAGAGAAGGAAATAACACCAAAAATAAGGGGATGAATACTTAAGCAAGAGTGAAAATGGGAGATAATGATGATGAAGAGGGCCAAAATGAAAGCCACAGATCAAAATTACATTTAGAGTTCCACTTTCATGATGCACAATAGACAAAAATTCTGAAACAATGCATACAACACACCTGCGAATGAATGAGAGGCAAGAGAGTGCAATAAAATAATAGCTAAGGTAGAAATGAGCCACAAAACCAAAGATTTATTTCTTAAAGATCATGCACAGATCATCACGATACAAGAGGAAGATGCAAAAAATTTACAGAAACATAGCCCAAGGCATGCAACCCTTAGAACACTTGTGCAACATGAAATGATGCCCTTGTATTCCCAAAGTATCCAACATTAAAACAAGGCATCACTTTACAATATATAGAAAATAGAAGAAGGAGAGAAGAAGAAAAGAGAGGGAAATTCAAATTCCCCTTTTGTCCCCCAACCACCTTCATTTAATTTTATGAGAAATATCTAATTGTTCTTGCAAATTCCACCTCCCCACACCATTTGCCTTGTAAAGAAGGAACGACGCCCATACTGCATTTAATTTTGGTGGTTGAGCCATTTGAGTAGACCTTTTGCATGTTTGGGGAGTTTTCCTTTACTTCACCTACCTAAATTCATGAAATCTGATTTTGTTACATAGAGAAGCTAAGATTTCTTCAAATAATATCAGATTTGCAAAGATAAAAGCATTAGATTGAAATTCATGTTCATTTTAGTAATCCAAAAAATGTTGTTTTCCTTTGATACGTGGATTTTTCTGTTTCAGTTCCACGTGCAATTTTATGCCTCCAACTTTATCTCCCATTCCATGGGTTCTACTAACTTCTCCACTGGCATTGATATGGCTACCTCATGTTGACTTCTGCAATTTCCTATTCTTCACCCCGCAGACTTTTGTATTCACTTTGTTCCTCTGACTTTTCAAGTTTTTTCCTTCACTCTGCTGGACACTTCAAAACATCCGCAAACTTGTTTCTTCACCATGCAGCTTTTGTTTGATTCCGTGACATGCTTAAACCCTTCCGTATGGCTTCATTCCAAGCCCTACAGCTCTTCAAGTTGTTCAATTTTTGCAAGGGTACAAAAATAAACAACAAACAACATTCACCATTTAATGTAAACCAATGTCATATATAGAAGTTTTATAAGCTATAAAAGGAAAATATTAAAAGGATAGTATTCTCCATTTCATGAAAACAAATACCATTTGTAAAATCTACATAAGTGGAACTTCCTGCAAAAACCCAACAAAAGGTTGTAGTATAAAGTCTTCCGCATGTCTAAAAACTAAAGTCACCATGTCTTTGACAATTATATATTTTTTCAGTGAAGAATTAAAACAGGTCCTAAGACTTTACTTATCTAATTATGTAGCCACAAACCTAAAATTTCTTTCACTCTTCACATTACAAAAAATATTACAGCTAATTTAGATGACACTATTGATGATAAGTCTTTAACTCCTACATATGGTGCCCAACCCTTAGTTTATGATTTTGTACTTTCCCTAACATCTATCTATTTTTCCTATGAATATTCCTACTATTTCTCCATCTACGGTGCCTATCCCTTTTGGGGGTAACTCATACCCTCATTCAATATGTTATTGTTGGAGCTCAAAATTGCACCCATTGTAAACAACACTTTCCCACCCCGAGGTGAACCGAACAATATTAAACACATTAGCATAAACATCATTATTCCATCTTTATCCTAAGTACACTTCTAAATTACCATCTTAAACCTCCATTTACTATCATAAATTACATTTACCCTACCCTAACCCCCTAAAAACCAACCCAACCTATTTATCCTACCCATCCCAATGCCCTAATCTCTCACAACCTGAATTCCCAACCTCCCACCGTCCATCCAACAACCTAACATATCAGATGGCAAGGTGTTTTAACCATTTTCCATATTTTCCCATATGATTTGTAACCTCTTGGATAAAATCAAAGGTGATCTGCTATCACCGATGATTCTATTTAGCCAACCTCTCTCTCCCTTACCTAGTTAGTCATAATTTGAGTTTGAGGATGAAATGTTGCACCTCTGATAACATCACCATGTCTTAGATCATCAACACACCCTTGTCAAAGCTATTAGGAGCCTCACCAGATTTTTGATTAGATGTTGGAGAGCTTCATCACCTTCAAGTTGTCCATCAAGGTTAGTACTCTCTATTTTTCATTTTATTAATTAATTTTACACCAGTTACATTTTATAGCTTGTCATCTACACCATCTTATATAGACTTCTTGAGATCTACTTTTTATCTAATCATTTAGACCAACTTTACAAATTCCACAATATCCACAAAGATCATCGTTGATTAGTTCCTAGACCTTTTCTTCTTTCATTAGCTTCCCAAACAACTCCAAATCTTCATTTTCAAAATTTCATAGGTTTCTAGACCTATCCTAGTTTATCTCAACAATTTCGAATCCCTATATCATTCCTTAGTGTCTTTATCAAGCCTTTTTCAAAGCAAGAAATTTTCTTCCCAATTTTCGTCGAATCTTGATCATCATCAATCGATATTCATAACCTCTTATTTTATCATTAGTCTTATGAATACATATGAATTCTTGTTTTCTGGATTGTACAACTTCTAGAATCCTCCTAATCTATTTTAGTATCATTCCCATGTCTCTGGACTTTACTATTATTTATTTTATCAATTATCGCATGAAAACAAACATATTATATTTGATCATCGTCTATCCCCGATCGCCGTCGATCCTTGTGTTATTTTGTCATTTCTAACATTATCATATTTACAACTATCTAATTTTATTCTAACAAGTTTCCAAGATGGTTCCTTTGTAGATGATTGTTCCAGGTCTATCACATCCTATCACCAACATATACAATCTTTCGATCGTCCAACAACATTCAATCAACTTTGATTTGAGTCATTTCTTGCAAGATGAAGTGGAGTATTTTTGGAGATATGGATGACTGCTTTTTCTCTCAGTATTCTTCCCTCTTCAAATATATTTGCATTTTCCCAAGTGGTGATCTAAAAATTAAAATTTCCTGAAATTTGGGGTAGACGATCCTCATAAAATCAACTTTCATTTGAGCCATTTCTTGCATGATAAAGTGGAGTATTTTTGGAGATATGAAGGATTGATTTTTCTCTTAGTATTCTACCATCTTTGATGAAGTTTTCACTTCTCCACTAATTTGGGAAAGAGAATTGTCTAAAATTTTGAGCAAAGCATCTTGAAATGAAACAATTTTTTTGAGATTACTCTCATCTCATTCCAAAGTTCATAAGACAACTTTCTAAAAATAGACATTTGAGGTAGAATCTACTAAAAATAGTAAATGTTGAATTTTTTTTCAAATTGTTGATATCCATCCATCTCACATCCATTTCACTAGATTTTGTCATCATGAACATATAATACTCAATTGTTAAGCCAATGATGGATGAATGTGTGGGGAAGATGATTGAAATAATAAAACTACTATCACCTGAGATTCTCTCTCTATTTAATTTTTCTCTCACCATTGTTTCCAACGTGAAGATGGAAAATGTTGAGATTGAGAAAGAAATAACCCATTGGAATAACATTTCCTCTATTGATATCTGAGATGAGGTCTGTTGATTCTCATTCCTCGGTGAGAAAGACTATCACGTAAGAGAAGAAGGTTACACTTGCAGTGGCTCGAATCAACAAAGAGGTCAAGGGAAAGGATTTCATCCATGGATAATTTCCACATAATTCCTTGAGAGCAAGCTCTTCATCATCAAATTGATCTCTTCTATCTTCTTCTATCTCTTATTCCTTCTCTATCTACATTCTAATTCTTTACTAGGAATGTAATTTTTAGCTTTTTCATCTTATTAACTTAAGTGACCTTTGTATTTTGTATTGTAAAATTTCAATTTCATAAATATGAAAAAATTTACTTTTATCCTATGGGAATATGAAAGGTCACAAGTGGTAGGATTATGAAAAGTCACTTAGGGGGAGAATAAGAGACACTTTGTAAGTGTTAGGACATAAGGGATAAAATATGCAGAATAATCCCTCACAGAATCGCAACAATAGAAAATAATATGCAGAAATTATTACAGATCTCAAATAAAATTGCAGAATAAAATAACACAACACAAAGAGACAGTATTTAACGTGGTTCACCCAATTTGGGCTACGTCCACCAAGAATCACTTGCTCAGATTTTATTACAAGCCACCGCTCTCTCAATACAATACCCAGATCCGTTTGGAGCTATGCTCAACAAACTCTACAGAATTCACAGCCGAATTCAAAACACATCTGCAATACATTTGCTTGTACATCTATCATATGCATAAGACCATATAAATAGACAACTGCTTAAGCAGTTTGATACAAAAACCGTGGGTATAAAAACAATAGGCAAAAGACCGAAAAACCATGGGCCCAAAAACAGCCCATAACGGTTACCCATTACCCATGGGTTAATAAACCACCCATGAAAATTTGCTTCGGGGGCTTTGCCCCCGAACCCTCCTGACCCGCTCAGCGGCGAGCGGGACCGCCGTAAAAATACCCGAGTGTAACACATAAAAGGTGTACCACACTCTAACATGAAAATAGGCTCCACAAACATAACAATCTCCCACTTGGAGACTGATTTCCATTCTGAGCAAGCTTCTCAACCCTCACTGTCATCCGCGAAGGCCAACCAAAGTTGAACATAGCTTTAGTTTATCCCTTGTGACCACCTTGGTCATCATGTCTGCAGGATTCTAACTGGTATGAATCTTCTCCGACTTCAACTTATCTTCCTCCAAAGCTGTCCTGATGAAGTGATATCTCAACTGTATATGCTTCGTCCTGGAGTGGAAAGCAGAGTTCTTAGCTAGGTGCATAGCACTCTGACTATCACTATGCAGCTTACATTCCTCCTACTTATGCCCCAACTCCTCAAGAAATTGTTGTAACCAAATCATCTCTTTGCTTGCCTCTGTGGCAGCAACATACTCAGCCTCCGTGGTTGACAAAGCCACCAGCTTCTGTAGTCGTGAAATCCAGCTCACTGCTATCCCACCTACAATGTAAATATAACCTGTCGTGCTCCTCCTGCTGTCTACATCTCTAGCCATGTCTGAATCTACATAACCATGTAAAGTGGTGTCTGATCCATTATAGCAAAAAACTGTCCCCATGGTCCCTCTCAAATACCTAAGGATCCACTTTACTGCTTGCCAATGCTCTTTACCTGGATCACTCATAAATCTACTCACAGCTCCCACTGCATGGGCAATATCAGGCCTAGTGCACACCATAGCATACATCAAACAACCAACTGTTGATGAGTAAGGTACCTTGGACATCTGGTTTCTTTCCTGCTCTGTCATGGGACACTGCTCCTTTGATAACTTGAAATGGCCTACCAAAGGAGTCCCAACCGGTTTAGCATCCTACATGTTAAACCTGTCCAATACCTTCTTAATGTACTCTTCCTGAGATAAAGTCAACTTCCGTTCCTTCCTATCCCGAGTTATCCTCATACCAAGGATTTGTCTGGCTGCCCCCAAATCCTTCATATCAAAGGATTCACTTAGCTATTTCTTGAGTACTTTTATTTCCTGCATGTTTTTACCTGCAACCAACATGTCATCAACATACAAACACATGATAATATAGCTTCCATCCTCAAATTTCTTTGTATACACGCAATGGTCAGAATGACATCTAATATAACCTTGCTCCATCATGAAGCTATCAAACTTCTTATACCATTGACGTGGAGCTTGTTTCAAGCCATACAAGCTCTTCTTCAGTTTACACACCATCTCCTCTTTACCTTTGACCTCATAGCCCTCTGGTTGCTGCATATATAGTTCCTCCTCCAAATCACCATGGAGAAATGTAGTCTTTACATCTAACTGTTCTAAGTGCAAGTCTTCTGCTGCCACTATTCCAAGAATAGTTCTAATAGAAGTCATTTTTACTACAGGAGAAAATATCTCATCAAAATCTATACCTTGTTTCTGTGCAAACCCCTTGACCACCAACCGAGCCTTATATCTTTTCTTTCCTCCTTCTTCGTCTTTAACTCTGTACACCCACTTGTTCTGTAATGCTCTTTTGCCTTCTGGTAGGTTCACCAAATCCCAAGTTTGGTTCTCCATGAGAGACTTATGCTCCTCATCCATGGCTTGCTCCCACTTCTTACTGGCATCTACCTGCATTGCTTCATCAAAGCTCTCTGGCTCTCCACTATCAGTGAGTAATAAATAATAAAGAGAAGGAGAAAAACGTTCAGGTTATTTTCTTACCCTAGAAGACCTCCTCACTATAGGAGTTTGGGGTTCCTGTTGAGTAGGTTCCTGAACTGATTCATGGGTCACTTTCCCATCTGGAAGATCCTCTACCACTACATATTCTTTCTTGGATTCTTCCCTGTTTTCCTGCAACTGTTTCTTATACATGACTTTCTCATTAAAGACCACATCCCTAGACTGAATGATTTTCTTGTCCTTAATACTCCAACATTTAAATCCAAAGTCATCACCGCCATAACCAATGAAAGTACATTTTTCTGATTTAGCCTCTAGCTTGGTCCTATCATCCTTGTCTATATGAACAAACACCTCACATCCAAAGACTCTAAGAAATGAATAATCAACTTTCTTACCATACCATGCCTCCTCAGGTATGCCTCCATCCAAGGCACTTGAGGGTCCTCTGTTTATCAAGTACACAGCTGTGCTCACCGCTTCTACCCAAAAAGAAAGAGGCAGTCCTGCATGTAACCTCATGCTCCTAGCACGTTCCATTATTGTTCTGTTCATCCTTTCTGATACCCCATTCTGCTGCGGAGTTCCTGGAACCGTCTTTTACCTGCGGATTCCATTCTTAGAACAGTAATCATTAAATTCATTGTTACAATACTCCCCTCCATTATCTGACCTGAGACATTTTAGCTTAAGACCTGTTTCATTCTCTACCAAGGCTTTCCATTTAACAAAAGTGTCAAATACATCAGATTTGTTTCTAATACAATAAACCCAAACTTTCCTTGTTGCATCATCAATAAAAGTAACATAATAACTTGAACCCCCAAGAGATGATACCTGAGTCGGCCCCCACACATCAGAATGTACCAGCTCTAACTTACTCTCTTTCTTCGTAGGTCCAACCTTGAGAAACCTTACTCGCTTCTGTTTCCCATATATGCAGTTTTCACATAAATCCAAACTTGTTTCTGTATATCCAGGAAAATTCTTCTTTATGATGTCCATGCCCTTATGGCTCATATGACCGAGCCTATAGTGCCATAATGTTGTATCTGCATCTGAAGCCACAAGATTACAATCATTAGTATTATCAGTGGTTAAATACAAGGTTCCAACCTTCTTACCTCTTGCCACCACAAGAGCACCCTTGGTAACCTTCCAAGAGTCTACTGTAAATATCACAGTACAACCATCACTTCCCAATTGCCCTGCCGATATCAAATTTCTCCTTAATGTAGGCACATGTCTGACATCCTTCAATAGCCATGTATTCCCATTCTGCATCTTAACCTGAACAGAACCTTTTCCAACTATGCTGCAAGGCTCATCATCACCAAGAAAAACATGCCCAAAATCCCCTTGAACATAATCAACAAAATAATGCCTATGTGGAGTAGCATGAAAAGAAGCCCCTGAATCTAAAACCCAAGATTCAATAATATTATGCAAAGAAAGAATCAAAGCATCCTGACATACATTACCCGATGCCACATTTGCCTCCTTGTTTTCTTCCTGTTGTTTCTTCTTATCCCGAAGCTCCCAACAGTCCTTCTTTGCATGCCCAAGCTTTCCACAATTCCAGCATACAATCTTGTTCTTGGATTTTGAACTTGCCCGATCTTTTGATTTTCCACGGTTTCCTCTATTCTTCTGTCTCCCTCTAGTTTCCACTATCAAAGCATTCCCTGAAGTAGAAGGTTCCCCAGAGCTTTTTCTTCATTTCCTCGCTTAGAATCACCCTTACAACATCCTCAAACTTCAACTTCGAGTTAGCTAGAACCGAGTTACTTACCGCCATTACCAGGCTATTCCAACTCTCAGGTAAAGAGCACAGAATTAATAAAGCCCTAACTTCTTCATCAAATTCTATTATAACCGAAGCTAGCATATTCACAACCGTATTGAAATCATTTAAATGATCTGCTACTGAACTATTCTCAGACATCTTCATATTAAACAACTTTTTCATTAAAAATATCTTATTAGAGGCAGAGGGTTTTTCATACAACTTCCCTAATGCATCCATTAGATCTTTTGTAGTCTTTTCCTTTGAAACATTAAATAATACTGAGATGCAAGACACAGCCGAATCGTTCCAAGTGCCTTCCGATCCAAAAAATCCCATTCCGCATCTGTCATACTCGAGGGTTTGTTCACCTTCTCAGACAGCGAAGTATAAAGATCCTTTTGATAAAGGTAATCTTCCATCTGCATCTTCCAAAGACTAAAATTCTACCCATTGAATTTATCAACCCTAGATCTTCCATCATCTGCCATAGCTCCCACTCAAGATAAAACTTTCCCTGTGATTCAACACTTCAGCAAACCAAACCAGGCTCTGATACCAATTGTTAGGAAATAAGGGATAAAATATGTAGAATAATCCCTCACAGTAGAAACTAATATGTAGAAATTATTACAGATCTCAAATAAAATTGTAGAATAAAATAACACAACACAAAGAGACAATATTTAACGTGGTTCACCCAATTTGGGCTACGTCCACCAAGAATCACTTGCTCAGATTTTATTACAAGCCACCACTCTCTCAATACAATACCCAGATCCGTTTGGAGCTATGCTCAACAAACTCTACAGAATTCACACCCGAATTCAAAACACATCTGCAATACATTTGCTTGTACATCTATCATATGCATAAGACCATATAAATAGACAACTGCTTAAGCAGTTTGATACAAAACCATGGGTATCAAAACAATGGGCAAAACCTGACCGAAAAACCATGGGCCCAAAAACAGCCCATAACGGTTACCCATTACCCATGGGTTAATAAACCACCCATGAAAATTTGCCTCGGGGGCTTTTTGAGGCCAAAAACCCCCCCAAACCCCCCTGACCCGCTCAGCGGCCGGGACCGCCGTAAAAATACCCGAGTGTAACACATAGAAGGTGTACCACACTCTAACATGAAAATAGGCTCCACAAACATAACACCAGTAAGCTATATATTAGGATGGAGTCTCCATTCCAAAGGGTTGTTGGTTGATAGATTTTGTTCTCCTACTATAAGAAAGAAGTTACTTTCTTCTATACTCTTTGTATATGCTTCATTCAAATGGTTTCCTACTTTAAAATATGCAAGTTTTGTAATCTTGAACAATTTCAAGAAGGAAATTTGTGACATTGAGGATAAATCAATTGAACTTTATGTCTTTGATTTGAGTAATCTTGTACTTTCTTACACAATTATTTTTATTAATCTATTGAATTTGGAAATAACATTTGCTTAATGTTCGTGAAACATTTGCATTCCTATTCACAACATTAACCCTTCCCTATTTTCATATCCCATTTACCTTCTCCTAGAAAATTCATCCCTTGTATCTCAACAAACAATTCTTTTGACAAGTTTAGTGGAGTATTCCTGTGTGATCCTCGGCCTAAAAGACCACCCATAATATTTTATTATTTCCTGCATGTATATTAATAAATGTTCGCCCCATGCTAAATAGAAGATACCTATGTTAGAAAACAATGGAATAGAAGGGGGTATGTGAATCAGTCCTAAGTCTTTAGATTATTTTACCATGACAAGCATTCATCATTTATTTAACCATTCATCATTCATAACCAGAGGTAAGTACTTGTTACATGTGAATTAACCATTCACAAGACTTGTATTTGAATAAGAGAGAAAACACATGAAACCAAATTAAGTGGGAAACCATCATGGGGAAGAAAAAGCCTTCATGCTACAAACCATTTCTTATATTACTCAAAGAAAGGACTGTTCAAGAATATTACACATCATACTTAAGATTTTTTTCATTTTCTGAAGCACCAACCCCATAAGGAGCACCATACCCATAAACCTTTGTTGATTTACACAAAATAAATTACTCCATATGAATATGAATCAATATAAGAGATGTTTATAAAATAATGTACCACTGAAAATATGTTGATATCCTATGCTGATTGTGATCCAAAAATGTTCAGCTTTTATACACACTAAACCATCGTTAAATTATTTCTCTCTCAATTCACTCTATTCTTCTCTTTCACAGGGATAAATGTATCAATATGCATTGCACATATGATCCTCTTGAATTCTTCTATTCATAGTTCTTATTATGTTTTTTCTTAACCCCATAAACACTCTCCTTTACCCGCCAGCAATGGAAAACTTTTCTCCCTTACATCAACTACACACAAATGACTCATTTAAACATGCTTATATAGTTATTTCCTTTGCAAAACAGGTTGTGCTTGGGTCAGATTGAATGAAGTATGGTTGGTCATCCCAACTCAAAAATATAATAATTCCACATAAATTACAAATATAAAGGAGAAACAGGGGTCACATCATCATTAAACAAGCTCCAAGAACTTAAACAAGCTCAAAACAATCTTCTCAAACACCAATGAATGGTCCAAAAACTCCATAGGTCTCTGCGCTGATCGGAAATATGTAATGGTTCCAAAATCATCATTTAAAGATTGGGAATTAGCCAAACATAACTAGTAGGCTCAGGAACCCCAAATGAAACAACCATCTCTATCATGAAGCACTCTAAGGAACAAGGTAAACCCCACTAGGTCTTCATGGCCCAAAATTTTCAGTCCTGAAGAGTGATCAACTTCACACATAAAATATAATAATTATGAATCAAGTGATATATATGTGGAAAGGTATTTGAGTAACTTTATGGAACAAGAACACGTTTTCTTCAAATCCAACTGAAAAAACTCCAAATAGCTCAAATATTTACAACATACTGCATAATTGACTTCAAGACCCCAGAACATACGGTCTTCCAAACTGAGATGGTTCTTACCTATCAAAAACTATATACCATTGAAAGGTATCTGAATCATATTTCCATAAAAACTTACTTTTCACTTGAAACTCATATTGAGGCCTTGTAAACCAATCACAATCTATGAAATTGCTCAGCTTCTAGGACTCAAGAACTAGTCTTAAGAGAAAATTAGACACATGCTACCTCAACAATTAACTTCTGATGATCAGCCACCACCTGTAAAAATTAAAATAAACATCTATCCAACTCAAAAGATGTAAAGAAACTGACATGTATAGCTCACATGGTAGAAATATTAAATCACCATACAGTCTTATTTCATTCACCTTCTCAAGCAAGTTTCCATATGACCAATTAGACCATTAAGGTTTCAATCATGAAAATACCTCATGTGATCAAAACATGAGATAAAAAAATTATCATAAAATGTTACAACATGCTATTAATGACAAAAAAACATCAGCTACAATAATAAAAATGATCAAAGCTCACTCTAAAGCACAAGACTAGCATTTTAGCCCTTAAGGCCAAAATTGGTAGTGCACCTTTGAATTTTCCTATAACTAGAAAAAATATCCATTGAACATGCCTAAATTTTTTCATAAATGTGTATACTTATCCCAATTATTTTTAACAATTCAATTCTCATTTTTAAACCTTATCTCAACCCAAACTTAAAAACCCATAAACCTAGGGTTTTCTCTCTCTATCTCAAAATTGTTGGAACACCAAACCACTGGTAAATGAGAACAAAGGAATTATCTACACTATGGAGTCATCAAACCATATTTCCCAAACCATTTGGGTCCCACATTATTCATCTTTATTCAGTCCCTTTGGTTAGGGTTTTAAGAGGGTTTTGGATCCTTAGCTTGTTAACACTCGTTGATAAAGATATGACGATAATTTCAACTTCATTATGCCTGGAAAATATTATTAATTGACCTAAAAATATATTCCAAATATCTCAGGTTCCCATGAAAGACATAAATATTAGAATAGTATGTATGAAAGTCAAGATTTACCTTAATTTTTACTTTTGTGAACCTGGTTTTACATAAAACCTCGTATCCAAAAATTGTTCTTCATCCACTACTGATTTGAAACTTGTGTCATGAAGCATACATTGACAACATCCTCTAACTGTAATAACTCACCTTATTGCTAAAATTTATCCATAGGATACTCATTGAGAAATTTTATGAATTAATATTCTTGAAAATGATTCACAATCCCTGCATTCTTCAGGGGGTTTTTGCAGAAAAATGAGAGCTGGTATGAACAGTGGTATCTTGTTTCATGAAAACAAAGTTCATTATGCAGAAGATATAGGCCATTGAAAATTTTGGTGAACTCAAAAAATATGGAAATGCATAGGTGACATGGACACATGCACATCTTAGTGGACCAAAGAAATTGGGATTAAATGGCACAAGTGATGTGAAGTAAAAATTTGGGTTTACGACATCAGAGTCTTCGACATCTCGGTTGCAAACATTAGATGGGCCCCACTATTTGTTGGCTATTCATACCATAAATTAGGATCGACATAATATCTTTGTGGATGAGGTGGCTTGCCATTTTCGATCTTTATATAAATAGCATTTTTGAGCTTTTATATATTCACATATGTTATTCAAACAAGATGAATGTGGGATAGTTCAATTTCTGTATTATAAACATTGTGCATTTGCATTAGAATTAGCTTAGTGGTTAAACTTGACTATGGTGAGTCGAGATGACCCATCTTAGCCAACCGATCCGACCTTCCCACCTCTCTAATTAACCACCATAGCTCACCATTATATCTTTCATGTAGCTTCCACCTTATCATTATCTCCTTTGAAACTACGTTATCTCCTCACCACCTCATCCAATCTCCTTATTGCATCTGTCTTATATTCTCCAATTCAACACTAATATCTTCCAAGTGACCAAACTTAGCCCATTTAGAAATTTAACATTTAAGAGAAGGAGATTGCAAGAATAAAAATTATGTGAATGTGAGATGTCGAAGGGGCGCATAACAAAAAATAGGTGTCAACATTTGCCCCTAGAAGAATTTGTTGAGTGGTTAGCAATAGCAAAGCCACGAGACAAAAAAAAATAGGGCGTGTAAGATGAAAGATATGCCTGACATTAGGATGGATCTTAAGACATGACACAAAGAATGTCAAGATGCAGTTAAGCATTAAAAAGGATCGCAATAAAGTTGGTATGGCGGTGACTCCAATATCACATCGGTAAAAGACAATTGTTTCTCACCAAGACAACTTAAAATGTTCTACAAACCAGTGAGTGGTTGAAGACCACTATAGTATGGATGTAGACCAAGATGACCAATGTATTTCATTATTTGGTCATAGGAAAACATCAAAATATTTCCAACTGAATGCAAAAGATGTGCGACAATCCTTTGTCTGCGAGGAATGCATGCAAAAAAAATCATGCGTCCATAAAAAGGACGAAGATGAAGATAAAGATGCCATAGCATAGGGCACGAGAAAGACACAAAGTGAGTTATATGTGTTGATAAGTACAATGGATAAAAAGGTGCCCCAACATAAGACATTGATAGAATAATCATAAATGTGGACAAGATGAGCAAATAGGATAGAAAGGTGAGATAAAAGGCCTTAAAAGGATAATAAATATGATGGCAATCATGTTTTATAGGAATGATGCATAAGTGTTAGAAAATTAGGAGGTGAAGAAGAAAAAAAAGTCTTATTTCTTCAGTAAGTGTGATAGAGATGCTTTTGTGACAAAACAAAAGAAGAGAAAATATTCAAGGAAGAGAACAAGATTAGATAGGAGATGGCCGTTATGGTATCTTCCAAGACAAAAATGTCAAAAGAAGATGGGAAGAGATTCTTAGAAATGGATATGATGATGTCCCTACGAGAGGATTGACGAAGATAAAAGATGTGGTAGGGTTATTAAAAAGAGAAGAGGTCAATGTGGGAAAGAGAAGAACAATAACAGTAATGAAAGGGATGGATAACGATACATAAACGGAGAAACATCGACATTGACTATGAATGCTAGATGTAAGGGATGTCGAGAAAGATAAAGGGGAATAAACAAGAGGATTGGTTGATTATGAGAAGAGCAAGAAATATTGAATATGAAGGTGATAAGGATATAGAATAGAGGGACGGAGATGGAAGAGGAGAAAATAAGGAATAAAAGGGGAGGAAGAAGATAACAACACAAGATTATAGAGAAAAGGTGAAATGAAGAAGGAAAAACAAAGAGAAGACAAGAAAAGAACAGAGCAAAGGATGATATTATGAAAAAGGGGGAGAGTTATTCAAGATGAAAGGCATGAGGAAGGTTGGAGTAGAGGAAAATAGAGAGGTAATGGAAAATGAAAGAGATGATAGAGCAAAGAAAATTGAAGGAAACAGGTCATAGTGAGGAAATCCAAGGCAAAGAATATGGAACTGACCGCATGGAAATGCATGTGGATGATGAGATGATAAAGGAAATGGGATAACACTGAAGAGTTAGGTTTTTGACGGGGATGTAAGGAGGAAGTGTGAGGTAAAATGGGGAAAAAGACGATGAAGAGGAATTGAAATAGGATGAGGATGAGAAAGGAGGATAATACAATGAAGAAAATCATGCAGACAGAAGAGAACCAAGAATGAAGATATTTGGTAAAGAGTGAGAAGCATAAGGAACGTAAAGATAAAATTGAGGGAAGGAATGACATCGATTGGAAAAGAAATGGAGATGAGTGAGATGAGGATATGCTGATGAAGAGAAAATAGAGAGGTGTATGATGAAGACAATGAAGAAATAGGCAAGGAAGAATGGAGGATGGAGAGGTGGCAAGGAAAAAGAAAGGATGGGATAAGAGAGGCAATGCTAGTGAATGGATGTTAGGAGAAATCCACCAATAATGATCAATAGGAAAGGAGAGGACAAGAGATGAGACAAGGTAGAAAGTAAATGAAGAATGGGAGGGGGAACGCCAATGAAGAGATGTTAGGAGAATTCCTCCGATAATGATAAGAGGACACAGAGGAAGGAAGGAATGAAGATAGAATGAAGGAGGTCAAAGAAAAGGATTTAGACTATGCAGACTGGGGATGAGTGATTTTTAGGAGAAGTCCACCAATAATTCTTAGTGTGGAAATGGAAGATGATGATGAAATAATTAGAAGATTAATGACAATGATGGGTAATCATGGGAGTAGATATGTGGGAGAACTCTAGAAGACGAAGTGGAAAGAGTAAAGAAAGGAGGGATAACGATGTGTAAGAAGATGAAGATGAGGAGAGGATGCAGTGGATGAGAATGAATGAGAGAGAAATGAAGAAACAGGACATGAAATAAATGGAGAAGCAACGGTTAAGTAAGATTACCCAGTAACAGATGATAGAGATGAAAAAGAGACTAGTAACAAGTGGTGTTTGCGAGAATGAAAGAGGAGGTGAGAGGATGTGATGATGGGGAAAGTCAGAACAATGTAGATGGAGAGAATGTGGGGTAGTGGGGGAGTGCAGGATGACAAATCATGCTTAAGAGGGATTCTTAAGTAAGATTTCCATGCCACAGGAGGATTTAAGTAAGATCACCAAATCGGTAGTGGTGATATGGAAGGAGAAAGACAACATTGTATTGGATGTAGGTGTGGAAGGGTTGGTTGGAATGGATGAGTATGATAAGAGATGGGAGATAGAAGATGAGGAAGAGATGATGGGAGATGGAAGGATTAGATGGAAAACCATTCTTAAGAGAAACTCTTAAGTAAGATTGCCCTATGATGGGGATGGTTAAGTAGGATCACCAAACCAAAGAAGAAGAAGAATGATGAAAAGATTGAGCAGTGTATACCAAAATGGAATAAGAGATGAAAGGAGGTGATATTAAAGTGGTAACAAGGAAATAGAGGAGTGTGACATGAGTGGATGGAGGAACATATGCAACGTAGATGGAGAGTGTAAGGGCAATCCTTAACTAGGATGCCCATGTGGTGGTAGTGATGATGCAAGAGTGTTAAGCGGAAAAGGAAGAGTGGAAAGACGTTTGTGGTGGTGATTGTCGTCTATTGAAAGAGGAAATGGTGGAGAAGCTTCTATAGTGGGAGGATCCAAGGAAGAAGATATACCTTAACTAAGGTTCTCTGGCTATATGGATGGTTAAGCAAGATTGTCAAACTGAAAGTGGAAGAATAAAAGAGAAACTCAAGAGGAAAGACAAGTAAGATATCTGACATCGTGTAAGGGGACAGAAAGGTGAGAAGGATGATGTGGAGATAAATGGTGATGAGTGGACATGGAGAGTGAGGAGAAATGGATCAAAGATGGTGTTGAACATGTTGAGAGATAAGGAGCTGTAGGATAACGAACTTTCCTTGAGAAGGACCCTCATGTAGAATTTGCAAACTATAACGGAGATCAAGTAGAATTCACAAACCGAAAAGTGTATTTGAAAACGCATTCATGGATATTATGGATAAATTTTATGTGATGATTTGGATGAAATGAATGAAACATAGTTATAGAAAAGGTGTATAAGGAAACTATGTTTCGAACTGGATTGAAGATAAACAAGAAAGGTTACTACTTAAAGCATTGCACTTGTAGCCAATAACAGGTGTTAATACATAACCAACGATACTTAGTTATACCAAAAGACCGTGAGGGAAATGTGGATAAAAGATGTTTATAATCCTAATGTTGACATGAAAAAGGGATCAAAGATGTGACTTGTATGCAGGAAGAGGGATCTCTAAAGGTGGTGTTCCTTAAGTCTATACCCTAGCTCTGGAAAAGGGAAAGAATAATAGCAGAAAGTTGATCAATGCGGGAATATTTCGGAAAAGGTTTATAAAAAAAGGTTGATCAATGTGGAAAACCTTCCCGATGCCATAATAACAGAGTATCCATCCTTCAAGGGTATGGTATACTTTATACATAATATAGATGACAAGAATAATATGATAGTCGTCCTTCAAGGGAGCGGTCTATTTCCTTTGATTTTTCTTGGATTTTGGTTTGTATACTTTTTTTTTGCATGAACAACTGTCCTTCAAGGGATCGGTCTATTTTTGGTAACTTTGATTTTGCCTTTGGCATACTTGAATTTTAACTTTACATGGGGGAGAGCTAGGAATAGCTAAGTAAGCCACCCAGGAGGGGATAAGGAATGTACAAGAGACACCCTAGACCCTTCGCATGGCTGCAATAAGAGAATGAGAAGGTGACAGATGTAATGGTTACAGGATCACATCAAAGTAGTGAAGGCAGGCGACATAATTTAGATTATTATAATGACAAATGGAAGGGGATAAATATGGTAGAACAATCTAAGGATGTAACTAAGTTCTCATCGGTAGATATACTAACAGTAGACTGGTCACAAGTGCAATGCATTAAGAGGCTCCATCTCTGGTTTAC
The DNA here is from genome assembly GCA_019776745.2 of Taxus chinensis. Taxonomy (NCBI): domain Eukaryota; kingdom Viridiplantae; phylum Streptophyta; class Pinopsida; order Cupressales; family Taxaceae; genus Taxus; species Taxus chinensis. The sequence goes on along the minus strand of JAHRHJ020000321.1, from coordinate 217,292 downwards.
CACCATGAGAGGGAAAATAGTACAGCTACAATAAGATGAGATGATAGAAAAGAAGGAAACAAAACTAACATATAACCACAATGGTGGATTTAGATGAAAATAAATGATGATGCCCTAAGAGATACATAAACATAGAAGGACAATCATGGCCTTAAAGGAGGACTTGATGAAATAAACAGTGTCCCAAAAGAGACACACATATAGCCACAATGGTGGAATTTGAAATAGATGGTGCCCCAGAAGAGGCAAAAATATAACCAAAAAGGTGGACTTAGAGAAAAAGGTCTCTCAATGGAGAGACAAATATGGCCTTAAAGGAGGGCTTTAATGAAAAAGATGATACTCCTAAAAGGAGCACAAACATAAAAGAACAAATATGGCCTCAATGGAGGACTTATGAAATAAATGGTGTCCCAAAGGAGACACAAATATAGCCACAAAGGTGGACTTTAGAGAAAAAGGTCCCTCAATGGAGAGACAAATATGGCCTCAAAGGAGGGCTTCAATGAAAAAGATGATACTCCCAAAAGGAGCACAAACATAAAATAATAAATATGGACTTAAAGGAGGACTTGGAATGAGATGAGGATCTGCATATAATTAATTTAGATTGGATGGATGTGAAGAAAGTAAACAAAATAGTGTCCAAGAGTGAAATCCCCTAGTAATAAGGGATTTGTATGGATGATGTGTTCAAGGGTGAGGGAAGGTTATTCCCCCAAAAAGTTAAAATGTGAAGGAAGTAAAGGATGTCAAAAGAACTTAGATGATATTGTCTTAGATTTGGATGGGGTAAACGATTGGAGACCACAAGTGTGTTTAGCAAGATAAGCGGCATTGATGAATAATGGAGGGAATTCCTTAAGAGGAATGACATGGGTTGGATGAATATTAAAGGATGATGTGGATGGCGGGACCATGGGAGATCTGACAGATGGGATATGGATTGGATTCAACATAGATACAGAAGGAACTTTCCCCTGGATGAGGAAATCCTCTTTCTCAATAAGGTTATGGACGATTGATTGAAAGGCCTTACAATGTTCAATGTTGTGACCTGGGGTACGATGGTAAGCATAACTGCAATTAGGATTGAACCATGATGATTTAGGATTATAGGGATTGAAGGCTTTAATAGGAAGAAGTTTAATGACATATGTTTGAGTTAAATGTCGAAAGATATCTGTGTATGATCCTATTTAAGTGTTATGGGGAAGGTAAATTTTATGGGTTTTGATAGGATGTCTTAGCTTGGAGTTAGGAGAAAATGTGGATGTAGATTGGATGTGTGAATTTCATGTTTTGGAGGACAAATCAAATTTGGCTGAAGGATGATATTGTTTGGATGTGGATTGATTATTGTAAGATGTCGTAGATGGAAAAAATGATCCTGACATGGATGTTGTGGCATTAGATTGTTGAGAAGAGGGAAAACCTGAATGTTTCCGAGGAGGCGCAGGGGACTATCGAGGATGTTTGCTCCAAGCCTTAGACTTCGATCAAGAATATTTACCTCTAGCAGGGATGAAAATAATTTCAATTAGAGGATCTGATAGTGGTGGTGTGGTTATTAATGGAGAAAATGTCCTAAAACAAGACGAGGACGTTAATGAAGAGATAGGTGTTTGTATGATGCGATTAATGATATCTATGTGAGACAAGGATTGTTTCAGTTTGGGCATGGAAAGAGATTATTTTTTAGAGGGAGAAGTTAAAGCATATTTATTTGATTTATGTGGATGTGTTGGTATAGTAGGTGATTCAAGAGGTATATTTGATAGGGTTATAAATTGAGAGGATTGGGTTGGTGTGATAGAAAGATTGGGTAAAGAGTATTGGGGTAGACTGGGTGATGTGGCCACAGGAAAGGTCGTCAAGGTAGAGATAGGTGGATTTGTTGGTATAATAGGTATAGGGATCACTGAGATAGATAAAGATGTAGGCACTTTTGGAATATGTGGATATGTGAGTGATGTGATAACCAATGGAGTAGATCTTATTGGTAAGGGTTATGCAACAAATGCAAGAACATTTTCTGATGTAGAAGTAGAAGAGACTGGTTGTTTCATAAATGTTTTGAGGGGTAAGAATGATATGTTAGCTAATGGGGTTGATTTTGAAGGTAGGGTTGTAAGGGTGTATGTAGTAGAGCTGAGTTTTGTTACCTTAAAATTGGAATGGCTGTGAGTAATGTAGGTGTAGTAATATGTGCATTTTCTGAAGATTCTGGTGAGTGAATGGAGTGTGAGAGACGTAGGGATATGTGTGGATATGAGTGGAGATGAAATAGGTGATGAAGGGTATGAATCTAATGTGATAGATTGCGGTATGTTTGAAGTGGTGGAAATGGATGATATAGTTGAATTTGATGTGGATGTGATAAGGATAGGAGAAGGTGTAGATTCAACACAGGTAGTAAAAGTTAATGTAGGTGTGACAGGCTCTAAATAAGAGGTGGGAATAATGTCCATTGTGGGAACATGTGGAATTGGTAATAAGGTAAGATCTTGATTGACAATGTCAACCATGAAATAATTTGATAGTTAAGATGCAAAGGGGGTGACGTGATTTGTTGGTGGTTGATTATTTTGTGTGGTGGAGGTATCAATTTGAATATCCCCTCGATTTACAAGTTGTTGGAAACGATCTTTGAAGGAATGACATCTCTCAATGTTGTGACCTTTGACTTGATGATATTTACAAAAGTGGGCCTTGTGATACTAAATAGACCTGGCTTGCAAGTTGTCTACGGGTCGTATTGGAGGAAGTTGGATGAAGTTTATGCTCATCAACTTATCAAATATATAACTATATGATTCTCCTAAAGGAGTGTAATTGGTTATTGATTGAGGAGATTGTTATTAATACCATGTGCTTGGTGTAGATGGGGATGGGGGTTTAGTGACCACAGTGTTAGCCACAGTCTTGAACTTGCCATTATGTGTGAATGGTTTAGTGGATTCAAGATTTGATTTAATTGAACTTAATTTAAGATGACCCTACTCAATGGCACGGGTTTTGAGCTTGCGAGCCATTGTGAAATCTTCATCGAAGGTTTGGAATGATTGGATCTATAAAGTGGAGGATATATGTTTGGCACACAAATGTGAGAATAAGTTGATAAGTTCATTTTTTGCGATAGTGAAGGATAGTTGGTTTATAACATCATGCCATCGTGTGATGAAGTTGGCGATGGGATCGTTTTCATACTGTCAAATGGTATATAGAATAGTGATAGTAGTCTTGCATGTGATATTGATAGAAAAGTGTTCTAAGAACAATTGTGTAAGCTGAGTGAAAGAGAATAAGGAATGTCATGGAATACTGTGGTACTAATCCAATGCGGGACCAGACAAAGACATGTGGATAGTGTGAAAAAGTAAATCATGATCATGTGCAATAAGACAACATGCGTGTTTAAATGTTAGGAGATGTTGGGGATCTTCTTTATTGTTGAAATTATTAAATGTAGGAAGTTTCCAATGAGGAGGGTATGGTTTTATTAGAACCGATGGATGAATGGGTTCATTATAGATGTGTTCACAGGATAAGGTGTTTTGTGATGGTACAGTAAGGTTTTCTAAATTAGCTAATTGATTCATTAAGGCGTGAATTGAATTAGTCAAGATATTATAAGGTTGAGATTGGATTAGTTGTGTGGTTTTAAAAGTAGTTTGATAAGGTGAATGATGTGTTTGTGAGTGTGTGGGTAGTTGGGGAAGCATCTGATAAGGTGGTTGATAAGTTTATGGATAGGACATTTGCGGAATGGTTTGGTAAGACAATTGATTAATTTTTGGATATGTAGATGTTGGAGGGACTACTTGGCAAAGACTAACATGTGTCACAAGTTGGGATTGCTACATAGGCTGGTGTTGAGCAATAGGGGAATGAAAAGGAATGGGGATACGTGTGTTAAGAATTGGAGATGGCTGAACAGGCCTATTAATGGATTTGTCAAAATGGGATGTGAGTGGAATGTGATCCACCAATTTTGGAGATTAGGAGGATTGAGAGATTATAGGATATGATTTGAGTAAGAAATCATGTATAGGGTTATGAGGATATTTGAGTGTATCTAGAGGAGCAGGAGATGGTGGTGTGATCGATTTAGGAAGATTATCTTGATGAGGGATATGACGGTTAGTGTCAAGGTGGGGAGAATTTTGTATGACATGATTCTCATGAGATGAGACCATGGAGAATGGAGGTTGGATGAATGAAGGCGTGGTTTTGAGCTTAGAATCTTGTTAGGTGAGATCATCGAAAGAAGTAAGATCATTGGATAAAGTAGATGGTTGTTTTGTTTTGATTTGGGAGAGAGTGGTAATAGGTGTGAAATAGAGAAACATCTGTTTATGTATGTTGTTGAAAAACAAATCAAGCATAATTTTTCTTAGCCTCATGATTAATTTATAGGATGTGAAAAGAAAAGAAAAATAGATAATGAAGGTTCCTAAAGGACTCTAAGGCTAGTTTCAGGCAATTATAGATTGGGAGATGTCTGAGAGGGTTGCCTGTTGGGTGTTTAGGTCCCAATCAGTTAACTAGGTGAAAGGAATGTTTTGATGTGTTAATTATGTCTGTGCAGTCTTAGGCAGTGTGTGATAAGTGAAATGCAAAGAGTTCAATCCTTTACTTAAGCTATGTGATCAGGCAGGATGTAGAAGGTTCATTTTAAACCAAAATGAAATGTGACATTAGATGTATATAAACACTCAGGAAAGGGAAAGTTTGATGCAGAAAAGAGAAAATACAGAAAAATGAGAAATACCTGGAGAATTTCTTATCCTGGTTATTTGATTATATGTGATAGTGATGTATTTAGAAGCACCAATCAGTGGCCCAAAACACCCGGGTACGTTAAAATGGCACCATTTACTATTGCGGATGAGGTCGATACAAATGTTTTGCACGATGTGTTTGATTTCAATATTGGTCCTTGACAACGTTATTTTTGTGGTCGCAACTTTGTGGAATTTGTAGAATATACCTAGAAAAGAAAAGACAATTAGTCGCTTAGTCAGAAATGATCTTAAAATCAGTGATTGATTATAAGAGTAAACTAATAAGAAAAATAAGTAATCTAAAAATGATTGTGTATCCAACAATAAAGTCTAATAAGTTGCGAATGAAGTTCCATGGCAACACGTCATCAAATTAGATATCAACGTAAGAATGTGACAAATCTATTACCAACTTGATAACATGGGACATATTACAAATTATATAAGGACATCAAATTTAGAGAAGAAATTTGTAATGAATTTTATTTAAGATAATAAAACAAATAACAATGGCCTAAATAACAATAACAATGATTATCGATTTAATATAATCTATTAAGAGGAAAGGATTTTCCCAAAATGAGTTTGATAACAATTTATTTGTGACTTGGAAAGATCGAGAACCAACATTGGATGGTTCCCAGACTCACAGTCCGGTGGTGAAAAAGACACATACGTCTTAAAAAAAGGAATACATGACCCAAGCCATAAGTTAATGGGTCGGCTATGCCTTTTGAAAATTTTTCTCAGCTACAACCACCCATGCATGTGGGGCAAATGAATAAGACCTCCTATCAAACCAACAAGGAGAGTTACATGTTTGGATGATACTCACATGAATGGATTCATGAGCAGATCCTGTTTATTCACTAGGATAATTGATTTGCAAAGATAGTTGGCATGAGTTTGATATCAGAAAACCATAGACAAAGACTACTGTTGTCAACAGATTTTGATTCGACCTATAATATCGTGTAAAATGATTATTTTTCTGTGGACAATTTATAGATGGGTATCTAAAAGACTTTGGAATGGATAGCCATCTAAAAAAGCTAAGATGACAGTGAATTTTGATGTGACAGAAAAAGATAATCTGGAATTCTAGGCCACAAAGCTTCACGTGGATATGAGATCAAGTTGGAAATTATTGGAAACATCAAGCATCGGAATTTGGTATGGTTATATACTTGTAATGTGCAATATGGTAAGCCAACTGCTATCAAGAGATTTGTACAATTACTAAACTATAGTGTTCCTAGATGCGATATAGAGACTGTACTACCACCATCGCCAAAGCTTTACGATGCATGTGAAGTTGAGATAGAAACAAATATAGAACCTTGATAACTCAATGTATGAAAATATTGCAGGTAGATGGTCAAGCTAGGTCGAGAGGTAAGTATGGGGTGTGGGAGTAGTCGAGGAGAAAATGGGACAAAGAGGATAAGAAGAGGAAGGAAGTGGCTCGGTGGAGAGAAGTTAAGTCGTGTGTGGGACATGAAAAATTTGTAGGATTGGGCTAAGCCGAGGAGAAAGAATGGATAATATAAGGGTGACCAGAAATGGGGTTCGAGAGATGGATGTGTGTTGAGGTCGCGGGTAGGAAAGGAGATGATAGAGCTGAATGTGGAGGAAGGTCAGGGGAAATGGGTTTGTCGACGGAAGGAGCTCATGGATCGAGATGGGATTGGGAGATGGAACTTGGTGAGGGGATGTGGAAGATGGCTCGGGATAGAGGAGTAAGGGTAACAGAGTCTACAGGTGGGAGATGGAGACGGTTGAGATGGGGAGTAAGGTGGAAGGGAAGATGGATGGGAAGTACAGCTACATGGGAGTTGGAGTGGAGTGGAAAAGGAGCTCAGAGCAGGGAAGGGAGATGGTGGCTTGGTGGAGAGGATAGTGGTGAGGATGGCTCGATGAATAAAGGAGATAGCTCAGGAGTGAATTGGGAGCATGGTGGTTGGACGGGAGATGGGGTGAGTGGAGAGATGGGTAGAGAGAAGAGAGAGGTGTGTGAGGAGAGAAGAATATGGTGAATTCAGTGTGTGGGATGGAGAGTAGCGCAGGAAGGATCTCAGAGAGTGGAGCCATATTGCAAAGTGGTTGAGTGGGAGATGGTGGCGAGTCAGTAGGGAGTTGACAAGGGAGTGAGATGGTTGAATGGCTGAGGAGAGAGGTGGTGGATGGGTCATGTGGGTTGAGAGTTGGGATGTAGGGTAGCTTAGGATAATAACAATATTTTTTTTAAAAAAATTGATTTTATTTTAATTTTTTAATCATTTATTTAATTAATGATTAAAAATCAATTCTATAGTACATGCAAAATCAAGAACAAAACTATGATTTTTTTGTTTAAAAATCAAATAAATATGGACCATTGTAAAGACTATAGATTCTTATAATTGTGAAAAATGAGATCTATATCTATGGTACAACTAAGACCACAAACGAAAAGTCAGAGAATACGATCATTTTCTAGATTTATTTCCCATGCAAGTAAAAATGAACTTGAAACTAAATACCAAGCCATTTGAACACCAGAAGAGCACTTACCTCCAAGATGACCTAAATTATTGATCCTATTGGATTGGAATCAACAAATACTAAGATATTGCAAACACGCAAGCTAGAAAAGATGAGAAAAATAACAAACAAAACGACCAAATCTAGGATCTAGTCCCATTGAGCGTGCCAAATGTTGATCTACGTTTCCAGCTTCTTGTCCAGGTGAGTGTATGAGTAATCAAGAAACACGAGACAATGTAGAGTATACAAGGGCTTAGTACCTTGGAGATGGTGATGGATGATACGGGCGCAAAGAAAACAGATGCATGATATCAAGAAGCTAGATCTGTAAAACTAAACCAGATAAGATTAGAACACAATATGTGGGGGTTGCCTGGACAGTGCCGGTTCCAAGAGGATTTCAACTCCCTTAGAGGATGTCAACCCCCGTGTCAGACAAGATAATAATAGATCGTGAACAGTAGTAAAAATGACAAGCAGCTAAAATAACAAGAGTACTTAGCTTGTGTCCTATTATGAAGATAACCAGGCATTAAGATGGTAAGATGACGAACTAAGACAAAAATTTCTCCTTCAAGCCGATATAACTTATTTAAGTTCTTCCTTCTCTTCTGTAGGCCTAGGTATCTCCAGGTCTTTGATTCTTAAAAACTTATCCTCCCTCTCCTTTGAAATATGGGAAAAACCCCATATTTATAGCTTGGATATGAGACTAAACTGCAGGTTAGGTGTTACCTAGGGTGTAGTAAAGTAACCTAAGTTAGGAATATGATGTGATCATGTGGGGACAACAACTTAAATTATTAGATGTAGTGGGGATTTGCATGGTGGGTGTGAAGATTCCATTTAAAATAAAAGGGTGTTAGATGGGTGCATTTTGAATTAAATAATTTGTGAGAGATGGGGAATGATGCCAAAAATTGAATTATCAAATGGGTCCATATGGAGCCCATTGATAATCAATCAAATAATGTGAGTAAATCGATAGGATTTTATTTATTTTAATAGAAGGATATGCGAGAATAAAAATTGCATGAATGTGAGATGTCGGAGGGGTGCTATACCCAAAAATAGGTGTCTACATTAAACTTTACCATATTCAATTTCAACTTTACCTGATCTAGAAGAAGTATTTTTTAAGGAAGAGGGTTGATCATTTAAGTTCCTTTTCATGGAGACCAACTCATTACCCAAATTTCGAATGGAATTGAGGATCTCCATATTCTCTGCAGAAGCATTAGAAGAGGTTCTATCTTTAAAACCAATTTTATTTAACTTCTTTTCATAATCCTGGCAAAAGGTGACAATCTCCTCGAAGTCATAAATTTCTCTGTCTTCCAGAACTAACCTATACTTTACTGGAAAGGCATTACAATAACACAAGCATGCAAGATTCTTAGGAGGTCTGACATTTACAGGTATCTTTTGTCTTAGTTTACTAAAACAAATAGTTAAATGATAAATGGTTTATGTAGGATCCGTGGTCATATTAGAAAGTTCATTAACCAATTCAAATTCATCTTTTTCCTTTCCAAAATAATCTTCCAACCAATCTTCTATGTCAAACCACTTAGTAAGGAATTTAGAATGTAGAATAATAAAATATTTATAAGCTCTACCTTTAAGGGTTTGTGAAAAGAGTCCCAGAGAGGCTCTTTCATTGGTCACTTCTATAGTGCTAACACAGATCAAATTAAAGGAATCAAGATGATCTTCCCAAGAAGAACCATATTCACCAAAAAATTTAGGAAGGTGAATACCTTTTAAGATGGTTCCAATGTCAATAGGATTACCCTTAAGCCAAAGACTAGTGTTTTCTTTAGCATTGTTTGATGTTTCATCATCTCCTACATTGGTTATATTGCATTCAACCCCATGAATTTTGTTTCAGTTATAGTTAGGGATAGGTATTATTTCTCTTTCATCTCCAACATGATTCCTTTCTCTTTCACCTTCAACATGATTCCTTTCTCTGTCACCTTCAACGTCCATATTGGAAAATCCGGAAGGAAATAATGGAAAGTAAGAGAGTGTTTTAACACAAGTATTTAAGAAGATTTTTATCGTTAGATATATCTAAAGGAAAAACCTTAGATGTGTTTTTAGATTTTAAAATTAATTCTCTTTCATCCTTAATTCGCCTATATCTCTCTACAATGTCAAATTGGGTCTTAAATTTTGACCTTATGACCCTCTAAATATCAAGAGCTCTATCTTCTTTGTCATCAAGAATTTCACTGGCTTATGCAAAATGTGAAACATTAGCAATAGAATTCCAAATTACGGTTCAAATATCTGAATTAATGTCTAATTGCATATCTCAAATAAACAAACCAACCTTATCAATACGAGAAATACCCCTAATGGTCATTTGAGATGTGATAAAGAGTAGATAGAAGAAATATACTCTTATGGAAAGAAATAGAAATGAAGAAAGAGCAGATAGTTAGAATAAATGCACTCTTACAGAAAGAGATAAAAATGAAGAAAGAGTGGATGGTTAGAAGAAATCCACTCTCATAGCAAAACTAGAAATTAATATCCTTAATGGGGCCACCAAATTTGTTGTTGATAAAAAGTATACCAACAAATAATCAACCCTTTCACCTAACACAAAAGGTCAAGTTGGAATCAAACTAGTTTAATCGTGAAGAGACTTAAGAATAGCTTAATCATGGGTAGTTTAAATATAGGTTAATCATAGATAAACCCAAGATTCCAGAGCTATCTTCCAAAAAGCAAAATGAATATACAAAGAAACAAAACAAATAAGAAAAGTAACATAACAAGACCATTAATAATTAAGTCCGATAAAATATGAGATCATTTAAGAAAGGTGATAATATCATTTATTAAAAGATTTATTAACTAATGAAATTACTTATCAATAGGACCAAATTATTTGTCTAAGAAATATTATCAATCTATCTGACAAAGTGAAGTCTATTGATGAGACAACCTCTTGAAAAGGTGAATTGAATATGTGATAATTTATTCATGATCTCATAGTGTATTTATTGATCACATAATGTAATTTTCCTTGAAAACAAAAAAGAAAAATAGCTCACACAAAGTGAACATATAAACAAAAAAATTACAAAATATAACATATTTACGTAGTCTTTGAGACCAAAGAAAAGGTAAATAGATTAATGAGAAATAGATTTGTAACATAGAAAAATATGATGACTGTAGAAACAATATTTGACATGAGTTATGATCAAATCAAAATTCCAACATGACTATCAATCCAAAATTATCTCAAGATCGAAGTAGCATGCCTTTCTTTTCCTGCTCAGGATATGACAGATCAAAATCTACAATCACTCTTAGATATGATACAAAATACTTAAATCATATAATTAGTAAAATAAAATTATAACTGGATATACCTGCTATATTAGATTCATACTCAAAACCTCAAGACAATGTCATCATAACACTTGTAAAATACTTATCTCAGAAAATCATTGACATAGAAGTAAAATATTTTATGAAATAAGCTTCAATATTCTTACAATACTTGATCTCCTTGAAAATTGTGTCCTCCAAGTCCTTTTATAATCCTCCTTTATGGAAAAAATTAGTTGCAACTAATTTGTTCTTAAGTTTCAATTAAATTTTATATTATATACATTATGCTCACATCAAAATAAAACTCCATTTTATAATATAAAATAATAAGGACTTGGGTATATTTTAAAATTAAACAAATGATGACTTTTTAAACCCAAGGAATGATAAAAAGTGGGCCCACTTAACATTAAAACACACTAAACAAAATTTATCACATAACCATAAACATTCAATATCATTAAAATGATATAATACTCTATCATAAACCATGTGATCATCATAATAGTATCCAAAATGTAATTCATCTACTGAATATCAACAAGTATCAAAATATATGATCAAGTCTCATAAATTTGAACTGTGAACCATTGAAATGTATATGTCCATAAATCCATCTGAATCAAAAGGATCCGACAATTCATAACACAACAACTTAATCATATTTAGTAAGATCCAACAATGAAACTCCCGATTCAGTCATTGATGTAGAGAGAATAAAAAAATCCAAAATACATTCACCGTTTAAGAGTTTTCAAACATCAACTACACACTCTCTTTGCACTGAGGATCATACTACCTTTTTTTTGGTGCTCTTAAAAACAAACAATCTGCCACAAAATTATGTCATGAACAACTTCTTATACGGGTTTCAAATCACTAAATCCTTAAAAACCCACTTGAATTTTTTTAATCAAAATTATACCTTCCAAATTTAATAACTTAACTCCTCAAAACATGGGAGATATACTCACTTTACTAGGCAGACATTATGTCAACCAGTTTGCATGCATCCTCAATTGAGATATGAAAACACTTCATAAATCAAAATTTTACTTGGAATTAATTGAAACCATTGAAAACGCATATTCAATGAGGTTATTATGCTACCATGTGGTCAAAATTTCAAGTCATTTAGAGTTAAAATTAAAAAATTATGTTAATTAGTCCTGAAACAGATCATTAAACTTGCATGTCATTAACATAGTCATAATCGAGTCATAGAGTTGTTCAACTTTAAACATAGACCTAGAATACAACTTTAATTCCATAATAGATCCTCCTGACCAATATATTTCATTCATACTTATAAAATATATAACTCACCAATTCTTCATAAGAGCTATACACCAATACAAATACATTGAATATAACTTCCATGAACTCATAAGTAAACTATACATTTTACGTATCAAATCCTTTGTAAAACTATATCTTCCTCTATGGCTTCTAACATTCTTCTCCTCCTCCACCATGAGAGTAATCTCTACTAAAATAAATCCTACCTACCTACCTCAAATTTTCACCATGAAGGAATCCCCCCTAAAATAAATAATCTACCTACCTGGTTTCACACCTTAACCATGCATTGAAAATCCTTCACTCATGACCAATTTAAGTCTGGTCCACACTACAGATTTTTTACTACTATTTTGTCACACCTTTAACTTCGATGTATCTTACTAAGATGCTATAACATTTCCTCTTACAAAATCATCTGGACTTCCATATGAGACTATCTCCTATGACACATAGTCAACCGACATCCTTCCAGCTACATTTATATCACTTTACAAGATTAAATCTCCATTTAATTTTTACAAATTCAAACCTCACTTGGAGGGAAACGTACCTATGAAGGAAATTCAAAATTTTATTCTTTTACCCCTCTTACAACATTTTACTCATTCACACATCCTGTGGAGTCTTTACTACATCCCAAAATTCTCAAAATCATGCCTGTGAAGATAGATTAACAACATAATGCTTCTTAGACCATGATGACCCTGCATCATATTCCCAAGGTGGCAAAAAAAAGTGTTCCTACACTTTGCTTGCTTGTACATGTCTTCATCTTCATTACTTGACCTTTGTATTCTTCTCTTGTTCCCAATGTCATTAGCTTTCTCATATCCATCTGGGTACCACATAACAATCCATTTTGGTTTGAATTTTCCTTGACATTACTTTTGTGTTTCCTTGATCTTCATCATTTCTCTCATCATCTTCATGTCTTCAAAAATCTCTTGTCACCTACATACACAAACATATAAATAACAAAAAATTCACTGCACTCCATGTCTTATGCTGCTCTTCATTTATGTGTAACTGATATCCCTCATGTACCCACCATATTTCTTGCCATATTTCCTCATTATCTATCTCATTAAATTGTTCCTTCTCATCCTTCAGGACATCAAGCTGCCTCAACCCTGTATTCTATTGTTCCTTGATTTCATTTACACCATCATATGGTCAAGAAATTACTACATTCTCAGTCATGTCACTTCACCTTTCATCTTACCATCTATCTCATCTAGAAATGGCTTGCAATAGCCCATCATAATCATCCATGAAAACTTGATTACACTCTTTCCTTTAAACATGTTCAATATATTCAAATGCACAATGAAATTCATTTTGTACATTTTCAAGGAAATTCACCCACAAAATCATCAATCTCTATCATCAAATCATTCATTTTACTCACCTTGTCTTCATGCTCTGCTTGTTTGTCTTCTGCAATCTCTGAAATGTATTTACTTGCTATGAGTTTATCCTATTATTTCTTAATTTAATCCTCTCTCTTTTCCTCTTGTCTTAGATTTTCCTCTTCATTATTGATTTTTTTCTTCAACCACTGCTCTTGATTTCTTCTTACAATCTGCATCACATGCCATTTAGCTTTCCACTTCATCACAAACTCAAGTCCATACCTTGATTGCTCCCACATTAGTTCTGTTAGCTTCTCTATATATTCTCTCAACTTATCTTTTCCTTCATCCATTCTTCATGCTTTCTCTATTTCTCTTTCTTCTTGGCTTCATCTCTCTGATTCTTCCATAACTCTTCTTGTCTTCTCTTATGGCTATGTAACTTCCACAACTCTCTTATCGCTTCTTCATAATCCATATTCTCTCTGACAAGTCTATTTCACTTTGTATCTTCTTCCACACCTCACCTTGGCCTTACCAATTCGTTTGGTGTCTTCACTTTCTCTTCTCAAATTCTCACACTTCTCTTCACATGTCACTTCTTCACTACACACACTTGCAGAACAATGTTAGCCAAAAAAGAATTCGTCCAAATCTCATAAACAAATAACAATAAAGAGTTCCAAAATCTAATACCAAATGATGTTGAGATAATAAAATAATCCAAAATACATTCACCTTTCAAGATTTTTCAAACCTCAACTACACCCTCTCTCTGCATTGAAGATCATACTACCTTTTTTTTGTGCTCTAAAAAACAAACAATCTGCCACAAAAATTTTTCATAAACAACTTCTTGTATGGGTTTCAAATAACTAAATCATTAAAAAACCACTTGATTTTTTTAATCAAAATTCTACCTTCTAAATTTCATAACTTAACTCCTCAAAACACATGAGATATACTCACTTTACCAGACAGACATTATGTCAAACAATTTGCATGCATCCTAAGTGTAGATAGGAAAACACCTCATAACTCAAAAAATACTTAGATTTAATCGAAAATATTTAAAATCTATCTGAAAGAGGTTATTATCCTCATGTGGTCTAAATTTCAAGTCATTTAGAGTTAAAATTAAAAATTTATGTTAACTGATCTGAAACATATCATCTAACTTGCACACCATTAACATGCATAACTAAGTCATAGAGATAATAAACTAAAATAGAGCACATACAACTTTAAAAATGTACTAATACTCTTGAAATAGATTATCCACACATGAAAGGAACTCACTAATGCTTCATAACATATAAACCAATATAATGACATTGAATTCAACACCATGAACTTGTAAGCAAAACAAAAATGTTACTTATCATATCCTCTTCAAACTATATCTTCCTCTTTCTTCAACATTATTCTCCTCCTCCACCATGAAGGAATCCTCCCCAAATTGAATTCTATCTTCCTACCTTGAATTTTCACCATGCATCAAGTTGCTTCTAGAAAAGTAACTCTTACTCTAATATTTATGACTACTATTTTGTGACTCTTTAACTTCCATATGTCTTCAAGATTTTTATCTTCCCTTTTATGAATCTTGGACTTCCCTATGAAACATCTACTAGACACATACTCAACCTCTTTTAAACTCCTTTAACCCACTTTACAAGCTTAATTCTCCATTTCAACCCTTTTACAAATTCAAACCTCACTTTGGAGGGAAAAGTACCTATGAAGGAAATTCAAATTTTGACTTCTTTTACCCTCTTGCAATGAATCATTCTTACTTCTTATGGACTTTAATACATCCCAAAATCTCAAAATCAGGCCTAGAAGGTAGCTTAAAAATAGGATGCTTCTTAGACCATGATGCCCCTACATTGGTCATTAACTCAACATACTCATAAGGGCGCACTGGAATAGTAGTATGTGTAATAGCTCCAGATTCCTCTTCCACCTCCAATTTTACCCTCTTTAATGCCCTAGTCACTCTAGGGACTATTGAAGAGGACCTAACATGCTTAGGGAAGGGATGAGAATAATGTGAAGAAGATGGGTATTTTTTCTAAGAAGTAGAGGTGGATCAACAATTGGTTGTGTATTATGCAAGAGAAAATATGAGGGGGCATAATGCACAAAATGGTTAGAAGATGAAGGATTATGCTCAACATGCACATGATCAACATTTCAATGGACATGATTATTGTGTATGCTTTGAGAAGGATGAACACGATGGCATGACTCAATAAATTGTAATACTTCTTGGAGGCAGGGTTCATCGACATCAAAATGGACTGACACTCGAGTTGGGCTACTTCTAACAAAAGGTGTTCTGCCCTAAAGTGTACTATGTCCCCTTCATCCACCCCTATGTGAGCCTATTTATATTTGGAAATGACCCTGGAAGTTATTATTCCCCCAAGAGTGATGTGAACCATACCCTTGTGGAGTACCTCATCCATCCCAACCAAACATTGTTGTAATGAATTGAAGAGTTGTATAAGTATTATGCTACCTCATGAAATTAATTCTTGAAGTCCATATAATCCATTGAATGAAGGTAAAATAAATGATTGAACCTTGTTTAAACAAAAGGGAAAATGATATTAGATAATAATCATTTTCACCTAAGGTATTATGCATCAATGACATATTTTGACAATGAAATAATCTAACATGCATTATTAAATCAATAATTTGCTTAACACAACCGAAAGCATTCGAAATGCATGTAAAAATTCTCATTTACATATTGCAATTTAAACTTCATGACTGAAGCAATATCTTACTTCACTTCCCAATGACATCTTTGGTTCCACTAATAATCCAAATAGACATTTTGCACATTTTATCCACCTAGTTCGAGCTCAAAAGAAAAAAAAACCTATAATCAACAAAATGAATACTTTGAATACCTCATCAAGCATGAATTATTCACCATTTTGATAATACAATTCTAATTACAACTCCAAAAAAAACTTAATATCATAATGCAGCAAACCTGATTAAAACCATAAAAAATCCACAAACATGACTATATTATACCACATTTGCAACTAACTTTCAGAAATATGATACAAAATTACCTTAAATGCATCTTACATTCCAAAATAGAGCCTTACATATGTCTATTAGAACCAATTCGAATGTCATTATAGAAAAGAAAACATTCGACATTACTCAACAATATCTTAACCGAGGCTTTCAGAGCGACCATTAAAACTAAAACAAAAAACATAACTGAAACAATATCTATCTCTAAGTCTATAAATAAAAAAATATCATCAAAGTTGACAGTTGAAGAAACAAAGATACACCCACAAGATTATTTGTTAATAAAAATTACTCAAAACCAAGCATTGCAAATGCCTAGTTCAAAAAAAGTGAGCTCAGAGATTATAAAATCATTTATTTATATCAAAATATCTTACATGCTTCTAAAAAACTGAATTTTCCAAAATGATAACATCAAATTTGTAACAAAACAAATTTCAACGCAACTTTATCACCCTATGTTTAAAATAACCATCACATGACCTACGAAAATTATTTTAAAAAAATGCACTCAACCCATTTGATCATTCAAAGTAATTGAAGCATTCCACATGCGAGTTAATAAAACAATCAATGAAAACATGATCTCAACACCTCCATGCCCGAAGAAAACTATTAATTTTAATCAAAATATGCTTCAAAATAAACCCACGAAACCAAAGAATCCTGAAATGTTATTTGTAGTTGATATGATATTTTAATTCAAAACAATTTGTGCATGCATTAAAAACCACAAAATCTAGGCACCTTCTTGTCATTCAACTCAAATAACACATACCTGGAATGATTTGTCATATTATAGTGAAAATCCCACGTCACAGTCAACATGATCAAAGCAATTTGGTTAAGCTTCCAAAGCAAGAAAATGAACAAAACCAAATATAACAATAATCCCAAGGCTCGAATTTTCATACTTCGAAGTAGCTGGTGATGAGAATTATTGCAAGCATGCCTTCATTTATTGCTGTTATGCAAAAAATTCAAAACAACAGCCAGGGAAACCAAAAATATAACTAACACGACTCCATGTAATGTGTCATAAACTATATTTCCTAGGTTGTTCCCTTATTCCTTCACATAAAATCGACCCAAAACAAGGTGACATCCTTTAAATGTAATCCAATGATCAACCAAGCAATATTTCAACATTACCAATCAATTTATACACATGTTTACCCAAATATCAATTAAATGTAAGGTGATATATTTAAAATCAACACAAAGGATCAACAAGAACCCATGCAAAGAATCAATACACACTCTTCCATAGGACAACTGAATTATGACAAGAAACTATTTGAAATGAGGTCAAATGTGAAAATATTTTCATTCCAAAAATGAACAATATCTTTATTATATTGTTGTGATAATATTATTTCCAAAGTGAAAAGTACAGACATATCATCACCTGAGCTTGAAAACCAAAAAAGGAAGGAGTGTGAAACAAAACTTGAACGTAATGCATTTATTCAAATGATCGAAACACTTCATATCCTTCACAGAAACAAACAATATGCTGATAAAGTATAGGAAGTCAACAAACCAATTTGAATGTTCTATAAATTAGTTAATGTGTTAAAATGCTAAGTGGCCCCTGTCAAACTAATTATGAAGAAATGCAAGAAAAATGTCATGAAATGGATATAGAAGGGATTTTAATGATTTTATAAAAAAAAGAGGGTATGTAAAATTTTGTTAATAACACGCACCCATCTCATCAACCCCTTTGGTCAGATTTGAACTTAATATTATCTTGTCACAAAACATGGCTAGCCAACAAGGGCCCCTACTATCTACCTCATCAGCTAAATTTCATAGTCCACAACCTCATACGACTATCCCACCACCTAATGTTAGCCATCGTGGCATCCTCTTCTCCTCCTACCTCGATGGGATCCTTCGATATGCCTCATTCTGTGGGTCCCCTAGTCACGTCCCAGCCTATTGTCTCTCAGTAATCCTCATCCAAAATCCAAAACTTAGTCATATCTATCCTTACATCCTTACGACCTATTAATACCAGTGTTATCACTAGCATTCACCCCCTCTCCCAACTAGTGCCCAAATTAGGTGTCTTGCGGTACAAATACATTCCCCCTTAATAAAATCCACAACCCTCGCAACCCCTTTTCAACACTTCTATACCTCAACCTTATCAATATATCCACTCTTCCTCATAATTGTTATTTTCCCAAAAAAATTATAATATACCAGGGATCCTTCCCCCATTTTAGAACCCTCTTTTATCATATCAACAATACCAATCAAATCCCCTGATATATGGACAGGCTAATCCTTCTTCAACAAATATCCAACCCCCTTAAAATGATCCCATGCAAACCTTGATGAATAGAATATCTAGTCTAAAATTTGCTAGGGGCCCAAAAATGTATTATCTTATGAGAAAATTTACAACGAACCTATCAATCCATCAACACCTTTCAAACCATACACTCCACATTGGGAATTGCTGAAATTCACCAAATTATATAGAAAATAAGTTCCACAACAACATTTTAGGGCCTTTTAACACTCTTGTTACCTCATAGCTCATGACCAAGACCTTATGCTAAGGACATTCCCGATGTCATTAGTTGGCCCTGCTCTTGACTAGTATAACAACATCCCTCAACATTATGTCTATTCATTCATGCAATTGGCCCAACTATTCTTATAACATTTCTCTATCAAAATTGCACATAAAATATCCACCATAGATCTATATTCCATCAAATAATTTGAATATGAATCAATCACTGATTTCATTGCTAGGTAATGAGGGATCATCAAACAATTATCTTTCTCTCTACCACATACTGAATTGATTGAGTTATCCACTTGATCTTGTACAAAGCACATATTTTGTACTCTCTAAATCTATTCATTTCAGACATTTGACGAAGCCTTTACCATGGCCCAAAAATTATAAATTTGAGCCCTAAAAGATAGTAAATTTAAATTATGATCTAAAAATCCTAAACTCGACTTTTCTAAATCTTTTTCCAACATGAAAAAATCCAAAGGCTCGACAAATACGATTGTCCTGAATATTGCATCTAAAGGGTGCTTTAAATTTGAGTGACCTTGAACTCCTCAAAGATACACACCTCTAGGGGAGTCTTATAGTTCTATACTTAAAAAGCTCATGAATACTCATTTGATAAACCTTCCTCCTATCCAACCTATTGATGAATCCAGTCCCAATCCATCCTATTATAGAGAAGAAAACTATTGTAAATATTACTAGGTTTGTGGCCATGACATTTATAGGTGCCACTCCTTTAGAAACATCATCCAAGACCTTATTGACCGAGATAACCTATAATTGGAAAATCCTAACGTACCTCCTAATAAAGCCATAGATGTATTCAAGTAACCTTTTCCAAACCATCCCCTACCCAATAATGTAGTCCAGACTAATAATACAACCCCCCAAAATCTTGTCACTCATGTTATCAACACCATCAACCAATTTCCACTATTTGAAAACCATGCATCTGTATCTAAGGCTCCAGTTAAACAACTAGACCTCTTTGACCTCCTTACTAATGATACCTCACATCAAACAACATCACAATTAGTTATTTCCACAATAAATACCCCCATAAATATACCAGATCTTATCTCTTGGGGTTTATAAGAAGATAATAAAGTTGTGGAAATCCTGAGTATATCTCCCAAAGATAAGGTCCCCCAACACCAAATAGAAAATATTGAACCCCATATGTAAGAATTACTTAGCCACACAACTAAGAAGTTATAATTCTCACTTAATAAACACAAAATAAGTATAGGTAAGAATGTCACATTATTGCTCTTTATTATGGTACCTCATCCCTCATCAAAACTTGTAGTCATCATCTTAGAATCTAAACCCATACTTAAGACCAAACCTAAGTCTGCTATTGAAAACACACCCCCTATGACCCACACTTCTAAACCATCTAAAGAAACCCTAGGCCCTACAACCTCAACACCATATCAACCAGAATGATTAGGATACCATACTATAATCCTTGAAAAAATTATTCAATCATCAACCATATCACTACCCACGATCATACCTTCCAATCCTCATGGATGGAAGCCTACCTAGTACAAGTATGATACATTTTTTTCTTATCATAGGGTGCTAGGCCATCACACTGAAGATTGTAAATCCCTTCATGCTGTAATCAAATATATATTTAAGAAAGATGACCTCCTAATAAATAAAGGTCGTCCTGGTCCACCTATTAATAAGAGAAATGATGAAATCAAAATACCAAGTTAAACCTAACCCTAAAATCCTTGAGCTTAACACTCTTAAAACATCACCTACTATCCCATGATGTAAAGGAATGGTATCCTTTAGCAAGTCTCGTTTATTTCAATTAAAACTATCCACATATCCACAAGATCTTGTGCCCAAGATTTAAAATTCCAGACTCAAGACATGCATAAGATCTCCATCTCTACAGCTCCCACCAAATCACTCAATCCCCCATATTCTAGATCCAAGGTCTCCATCCTTATATCCCCTTAAATCCAATCCATGAAATCTATATAGAATAATGTTCTCAAATAATTACATCAAGTACTCGTCAAGATGTCCCTCTATGAACTCATCCAAAACTCTCCTTAACATTGACAAGATATGATAGAATCTCTCCAAGCCATCTCGGTACAATCAGATGAACCTCGTTAATTTACCTACTTTTTTAATGCCTTGAAAATGTCTACAACCATCATGTTTGATGAATTATATATCCCATCATTACATCCTGAAGACCATGATCTCCCCCTATTTTTCACTTCCTAAATCAATGTTACCCTTATTAAAAGAGTCGTGATTGACAATGGGGCCAACATCAACATCATCTCATCCTACACTTTCAAACAACTCAAACTACACAAAACCATCATGGATCAGTCACCTACCATCCTATGTTATTTCAATAATAATATTTCTCCCATCTTAGGAACAATAATCCTATTGTTGTCATGCATTTTTTTCTAGCTCACAAATTCAAACTTTCAAGCATGACAACTAAGACAAATTCAAAAATTTACTCCTAAGTTTTCCCGAATCCCTCTCCGGGTCAACTTGTCTTCTATGTCATGATCATATTTGACCTTACATGTACTTTTGATAGGATAAAAAAAGCACATGTGTAGGTGTTTGAAATGGTGTGAAAATATCAACAATTCCATTTAGTGAAGAGCAACTGAAGACTAGCTCTTCTGCAGGCTCAAAAAGGATAATTTTGGACTTTTCAAGGCAAGTGTGCATCCTCCAAGGAAGGTTATGAAAGCCCATAATAATCTAGAGGTGATATTGAAGAGCCATGATGGTATTGAAATTTATTTAGGAAAGTTTAGGAGGTTTAGGGACAAATTGTGCAACATCAGGTTTTTCAGGTGTATGGAGTGTGTAGTCAAAATCAGTACATGAACTTCATCCAAATGATTTTGGGAGATCCGTAAGGAGTTAGGACCCAAAAAAATAGGAATTGGAAATATTTTGGAACTCTCTACATGGTGGAATAATTACATCTTTCATAAGACCTGATGGTTTCTCAAGGAATCTCAATCTTGGCAGACATACCCTATTGTCCTGAAGAAAAAGGGGCCAAGTTTTTGAATATTAAAGAATGATTGAAGTATTATACCTATTATATTGTTCTTTAAATGGTATTGGGATTCAAAATCATATAAAATTTCATGTGAAAAGACCATCTGGAGCTCTGGGAATCGAGTGTTCAAGTTCTCTCTTGTATAGGCATGCTTCTCGTACTTAGCCAATTTTTTGAGTGACACATGTCGCATTCTAGATTCATGGTGAAATTTTGTTTCCCTCTTTTCTGTTTCCCAAGGGGACATAAAAAAATTCTCCACTTCATCCCTCCTCTTTGGTCTCCCATATGACCCATCTCATCCCGACGAAGTGCTTATCAGGCTAAACTTATCTCCATCTCCTCGCATCACGCAGTGAAAAGTGGCATCATCTAGGTTGAGGTGAATTTTCTTGTCCCCTTGTCCCCATTCCAATGGGGATAGAGGATACACAAAAATTCACCCCAGCCTAGCTCCCCCCAGGTTCTCCATGTGACCATGTTTGCAGCTCCTAGGTGCCAAGGCATGTTTTCTCCATCTCTCCCATAATGCACCATTTTGGTGACACTTGTCATGATCTGCTTGAGGAGTATTTTACCATTGTCCCTTTCCCCAATTACCAAGGGGAAAGAGGGGACACAAAAATTCACCCATACTCAAGCCCTCAAAACCCTAGTTATAAAGCACAAGCAAATTTCTCACCCGTGAGCAAAAATAACTGCTAGGTAACTCAAAAACATAACATAACTTGCTTCCAAGCTTATTTCTTCACACATTCAACCTTAATACCATTATTGAATATGTTAAACCTTAAAAAAAAAACATTATATCACAACATTTATGCTTTCCAACACGTTCCAGACCAGCCATGACTTAAAAAATGAAGCTTTTCCCATGACTCCTCATCCTGAAAATTGATTGCACCAAGTTTTGACTGAATTTATCTTCTCAGGATCTCCTGTGATCACTAAAGCTTCAAGCCTCCATTAATTTTTGAAATCACATCAGAAGGCCTGAAAACCTCCATCCCAAAATTTTCCTTTTTTATTTGTAAGAGTTCCAGCGAACGAAACATGAAAATTGGAGCACAAGATCAATGTGCAGAGATGAATCCAACAATGGTTTTTTTGTTGCAAACCAATGCTAGAATGACTAGTTACTAAAAATAGTATATATTTTTTACACTCACATGCTAAAAATAGTAAACCTCTCAAAATTTCAAGCTCCAGTTACTTAGCACATCCGTAAAGAGTGCAAAATGACAAGCAAGGTAAAACAAACAATTTTCCCAAAATAGCATGTTCCGAAAAAATAATATGCTAAAAATAGAAACTTCCTAAAATGGTAAAAAGAATCATCATTATGGAGGTGAATTGAGTGTTCAGGAGATTCAGAAGATCAAATTTGAACAAAAAGGCAAAAATTCCCAAAAAAGCAGCTCCTAGTCCCACCTACCAAAAATAGAAAGTTTCAATTTTTTTAGTGCAAAAAGTTGCAGTTGGCTCCATTTTCACTCATCTTGTTGCTTTTTACATCCTCATAGGGTTGTAATGTGGTTGCATATCTTAAAAAATGAAATAATCTCTCCACAAGGATCCTAAGCACCATTTTAATCACAATTGTGTCAAGAAACAAGACAACATATCGAGGTGCAACAGGTGAAATTCAAGGAACATTGGTAAGGCTAACAAAGAGGTTGAAGAGGATCAAGAGCTTCAATTCAATTCGTCATGAGGATGATCATCACCAGTATGATAATAAGGATTCTTTATGAGTAAGGAAATATGTCATCTCAGGAAAGGCATACCTCATGAAGTGTTTCTAAACATTTAATTCATGCTCGATAAGGAGCTCACATCTTGTAAGTCTAGTAGAGGTGGAGTTTGCATTGTTTTAATGTAGTGTACAAGACAATAACATGGGACTCATTCTCATTCATTCCTTCAAGTTCCATCTAGGATCATAATTTTATCAAGAAATGTCACCTACTTCCATGAGAAACATGGGCACATGAGGTGTATGAGTTGATCTCATTTAAAAAGTGTTATAGAGCCAAGAAAGGAAAAGGTATGATCTTCATTCAAAGCACCATAGTCATAAGAATGAGAAATCAGATCTATTCCATCCACTTGGTAGTGTTCCTAAACACTCACCTCAAACCTTGTGGTGTGATCATTTCCATCTCCTCATGTCATTCCAACCGGTGGCCACTTCTCAAGAATTCTATTCAGGGGCCATCCCTTTCACCCACATATGAAGGATTATTTCAGTAAGTGAGGGACAAACATCAAGGGGTTAAAGCATCATGGAACAAGTTTTTGATCACTAATGCCAATTGTGAAAGCCTAAGGAGCAAGAGAGTGATCCTCACTCTCATTTTGAGATAAAAAAGAATCATCATGAGTGATGCCCATAGTCATCTCAAGCTCACATCAGGAGGTCTCACAACAATGTTCCTAAACACTCATTCGAAAGTTTGAAGTGTCTGTGCATCTTGCAGAAGGAGGAGATTGTGATCACCATGCCTCAAATCAACAAGTTCTTCATCAACAACAAATCAGTCAATCCCTATCTTCTCTCTCTCTCTCTCCATATTCTAATTTTCAATTGAGAATGTACTTTTTTATATTTTGTCCTATTCACTTAAGTGACAATAAAATATTTGTAAATTGTAAAAGTACTCTCTCAAATTATAAGAGAGGTAATTAATTTTCTCTTCTAAGGGAAATTGAAAATTCACAAGTGATGGGACATGAAGAGTCATGTGGGGGTAGATGAGAAGATAATTTACAATGTTATAAATTGGAATGACATCTCCATTCTAAAGGATCTTGAAAAGTTATTTTTTCTGTAGAAATTGTGGATTGTTGTAAGTTGTTGAGATTTGTATCACCACTACACAAGAAATAAAAGCTACATTTCTTCCATTTCCTTTGCTTATGTTTTCCTCTATTCTCTCTCTATTCTGCAACTTTGCAAGCATAGTGATCTTGAATAACCAAGAAGGAACTTGGTGTCCTTGATTGATGAATCTAAAGAACTATGTGTCTATAATTTTTAGTCTTGCTAATTGCATACATTTTTTTTTCACTCTAATTGAATGTTGAACTACTCCAGTTATTATGTGTGAACTCTACTAGTGCCTACTCACAACAACTCTCTATTTCCTAATTTCTCTCATTTATCCCTTGTCAATGCAAATTCATCCCTTGTACTTTGTACAATAATTTTTCCACAAGCTCAGTGAAGTGTTCCTGTGTGATCCCCAACCTATTTGGCCACCCCAAAAAATTAGGATAATTTACATTCAATAATGGGAGCCTCCTCATACACAAGAAAGAGGGGTTTAGCCCCATGAAGGTTGGTGGAAACACATAATTTGTATTACAAAGCACCA
This sequence comes from Taxus chinensis, assembly GCA_019776745.2. Taxonomy (NCBI): domain Eukaryota; kingdom Viridiplantae; phylum Streptophyta; class Pinopsida; order Cupressales; family Taxaceae; genus Taxus; species Taxus chinensis. The sequence continues at coordinate 191,916 of JAHRHJ020000321.1, read as the reverse complement.
CCTCTTCTAATCAAGCTTCCATAACTTACTCTGTCCCTACATCCCAATTACCCAATGATCACTCGTTCGATGATATGATGTGACGTCTCTCACTAGGGGAGTATCGAATCCTAGCTCTTAATACACTCCCTACATCAATAAACATATGTGAGACTTGATAAGAAACCTCTTTATGAACCTATTGTTGGAAATATCATCTCCTTCGACCCTCCATTTGTTCAGACACAACTTAGTCATGGAGGCATCTGTTGTCCCTATTCAAACCTTGACAGTCAACTACAAATTAACCATGCACCTCAAACTTGTCATTCCTATATAAGCCTCAATTTTCCCAAACCTACCTCCATCATTGTGCATGTAAGGGTTTTAGCCTAGGAAAATATGAGCAATGTCCACATGAGCTACCCTTTTAAGACTTGAGAAAACCACATGAAAAACATGGAATGGGCTTCAAAGAAGCATCCTTAAATCCACCACCACCAATCCTAGAACTGGAATCTGCCTCCTCATTATCGTCATACATCTCCTTTGACACATACAACACCATATATATCCCTGCTAATTATTTTTAATCAATATGATCACACTTTGACCATTGACTTACCAACCTAACGACAAAATTGAGGCCCTCCCACTAGTATTACCTAACATGATAGAAGAAAATTTTCCCACTATCTATGTTCTCTAATGTCAAGATGATAACACCATCCTAACATATATGGGTTTTGAATACCATTATCTCTATAAAACCCTACCTCTCGATATTTCTACAGTCATAAATGAATCCACCATCGACATTAATATAGGGACAACACATGAGCCACATATAGTTAAATTTGGTAAAGCTTTAGATTCTAAAAAGCTTTGCGAGTACACCACCTTTTTATTCGATCATATTCAAGCCTTCGCATGGTCCTATAGCAACATTCCTAGTAGTGACCTTAATATCATTATCCATAATATTGTCACCATCCCTGATGATAAACCCGTGAAGCAAAAGCTTTGTAAAATGAATCCTCACATAATATTATTAATTAAAGAAAAACTTTAGTACCTTCTTTCAACCAATTTCATACTACCCATTGATTATCCACAAGGTTTTTTAACATAGTACATGTGATCATGACCTCTGGGCAATTACATATCTGCACATACTTTCAAAACCTTAACCTCAATTTTCGAAAAGATGATTTTCCCTCACCTAAAATTGACCAACTTGTTGACCTAATAACATGCCACATGATATTGTCTCTTATGGATGGCTTCTATGGTTATAATCAAATCCTTATCACACCAGAAGATCAACATAAGATATCTTTTATCACTCCATGGAGAACCTTCTGTTATAGACTAATGCCCTTTGGCTTGAAAAATGAAGGAGCAACTTACCAGTGTATCATGACTTATATCTTTTATGACATTATCCATAAAACCATAGAAGACTACGTACATGACCTCTTAAATAAGTATAAATGTTGAAAGGACAAGTTTTTCATCCTCATCATAATTTTACCCATCTTATACAAATCTTCCTTCGACTCAACCCTGTTAAATGTGTGTTCGGGGTCCTAACAAGTAAAATATTAGGATGTATCATCTCTATAAGAGGTATTGAAGTCAATACCACCAAATTCAAAGACATAATCAAAATGTCTCCTCTATCTAGCATTAAACATGTCTACAGTCTGTAGGGAAGACTCCAAACCATGTGTCATTTCATCTCTCAATTATCAGATCAATGTCAGCCCTTCCATCACCTCCTTAGAAAGAAAATCTATTTCAGATGGGATGATGATTGTAAAAAGGACTTTTATGCCCTTAAACAATATCTCCTACCTTCATTAGTGCTCATACATCCATGCAAAGGGGAAAATTTCTATCCATATATCTCTACCAATGACCATGCCTTGTGGGCTATGTTGGAATAGTGAAACAAGCTAGGTAGGGAGTAGTTTATTTAATGTATAGGTTATACCCTTAATGATTAGAAAACCTACTATTCAGAAGTAGAAAATTTGTGTTATGCCTTATACTTCACAACTTCTTCATTACCTCCTCAATCACAAAACCTATGTAGTCATAAGTGTTAATCCATTGAAATCCATACATTCTAAGCCGTATCATAATGACTGCATAACTAGATAGATCATGCTCATGATAGAGTTTGGTCTTCAATTCATTTCTTAGAAATACATTAAAGGGCATGTTATTTATGATCAACTCACAAAATCTTCCCTTGCTAATAACTAACTCCCCTATTGAAAAATTTCCTGACAAATCTATCAACACCCTCGATCATGTTAACACTTCTCTCAAAATGACCTTGTTATTTAATAGGTCTAAATGCTGACAAGGGGTGTCAGAATAGTCATAATACCTCATTGGGGAATCCTATCCTGCTATCTTTTAAATTAAATTTTTATTGCACAAATAACATGGATGAGTACGAGGTCCTCATCACGAGTATTGTAACTGTGAACTTCTTGGTGTAAGAATCCTTGAAATCTACGATGATTCTCAATTCACCATCAATAAAATCAAGGGAATGTATCAATGTTAAAACGAGACCTTGTAAAAATATAAAACCATTTACAACAATCTTCTGAAATCCTTCGATCATTATGAAATACAAAAAACACCACACTCATCTAATAAATTTATAGATACCATGATATGTCTCACATCCCTCATTCCTTTATCTCTAGACAATTCTAAACTATTCGTCATTGTACAGAAACTTGATCAACCATCTTATACCAACACAGGTCTTCCTACAATCTATCATATAGAAGATAACCAATTCGATATCTAGTATACCCAAATACATGACTATATTTCCTAGAGCAAGATGCCCTCCGACCTATCCAAAAATAGTAAGAGGTAATTTCAACAACGCACATCCCATTATGTGTATATTAGAGGGTATCCTTTACAAAAGAGGGTTTGATGACTTTGTCCTTTGATGTCTTAAAAATCTAGAGTCTCACCAAGTTGTTTGAGAAGTCAAAAATGGAATATGTGGTAGAAACGTTAATGTCTTGGCCATCACTTAATGAATCTTGCACATGGGTTACTATTGGCCTACACTTAACCAAGATTATTGTCAATATGTTAAACAATGCATCAAATATCAACAACACATTAATATTTCACACATCCCCAGTCAGGATCTTCAACTGACATAAGATTAATGGCCTTTTTTACAATGGGGACTTGACCTTATTGACCTTATTAACCATGGATCATCCCAATGACATAATTCAATCATCATGACAACTGAATATTTTAGAAAATTGTTGGAAGATATCCCTCTTATATCCACTAAAACAAATAAGATCGTTGATTTCATCCATCATCACATCATTTTTCATTTTTAAATCCCTCATAAAATCATCACATACAATTGTAAATCATTTAAAAATAAAAGTGTTTAAAAAATCTATGAGACCTACAACATCAAACTCAATTTTTCTACACCATACTATCCTAAAGCTAATAGCCAGCTGAAGCATCCAATAAAACCATTTCTACAAAATCCTTACCAAGACTTTTGATCAGGCTGAAAAATATTGAAGCATCTCCAAATTCCATTTGTATTATGGCCTTACTAGATTAGCATTCAAACTCCTATGGGTGCTACTCCTTCCTCTCTAGTCTATAACACTGAAGCTATTCTTTCACTTGAATTCCAAATTCCATCCCTACATGTTTCTCTTAAAGATCTCATCCCCAAGGAAGAATATAAATATATAAGCATCCTACTTCGATTGTCGATCCTATATCCTTATATAAAAACACACTATAACACACAAAATACCAAAAAATGAACCTACCTCTATTTGAGATGGTCGTCATCTCCTCTATCCACTCCCATTAGCATCTATCTCTCAAAATAGAAAAATCACAAATTTATAGTAATGATGAACACATAAAATGCTATGGGAAGAATGATTCTTTCACAATTATAAAAATCCTATATATGAATCATCCCACTTTGATTGCCATCAATTTCTAATCGGTACCGATTTTGATAGAATTGTGAAAAAGATCTTGAGATAGGTGGATGATTGTAAAAATCCTATAGATCAAAAATGATCCCGTTAAAATTACATACTTTCAAAATTTGTACTCCTTTTTGGTCCCTAAGGCCCTCATAAAAATCCAAATTGTATCATATTCATATTGAGCCTATGTTTACCAACTCATAGTAGACTCCACAAAATCCCGAGAAACTTTTTTCGCTTCTTCTAACAAAGTCATATGTCTATAGGTTAAGAACCCATTGGTTCCCTTATCACTTGTCTTCTTGGTCACATAATTCCAACTTTGTGGCAACATATTTCATATCGATCCTTTGTTTCCCAACCCACAGTGGAATCCAAAAACTATCGGGAACCTTTTCCCACCACTTCCAAAAAATTCATATATGTATATAGGCTGAGATCCCATTGGTTCTCCTATCACTTGACTTTTCAATCACACAAGTCCACCTTTGTGGTAGTATATTTCATGCTTGGTTTGGGGCACCTTAAATTGAACACATCCATTTACAAAGTAATCAATATTAGAATTGTTAGACACAAACCAAACCTATACGCTCTTGCATTTATGTATACACCATTAATTCAGACTGGTGACCATCACACTTTCTCACGATGAGCCCTTGTTTGAAGGGGGATCACCTATCCAACAAAAATCCAACTACCTCACTCATTTTTGTCCAATGACTTGTCCATCACAAACCACTTGACAAAAGTAACAAATGCATACACCAAAATTAGGTTACTCTAATCTCCACATGTCCTTATGCACCCTAGGACACCCCTTCATAATCCGAAATGGTTATTATACCCATTTACTGACTTACATTCACCATTTAGCATTCACAACCACTTGTAACCACAAAACAAACTAAAATAAATAAAAACAAAAATACACAAACAACCTAACCTCCTAACAAATTCCCCACAATCATGAAATAACCCTAGACCATCATATAACCAGAAAAGAGAAATAGAATACACATGTTATGTTTGTGGAGCCTATTTTCATGTTAGAGTGTGGTACACCTTCTATGTGTTACACTCGGGTACTTTTACGGCGGTCCCGCTCGCCGAGTGAGCAAGGTCAGGGGGTTGAAGCCCCCCCAATTCGGGGGTGAAGCCCCCGAAGCAAATTTTCATGGGTGGTTTATTAACCCATGGGTAATGGGTAATCGTTATGGGCTGTTTTTGGGCCCATGGTTTTTTCGGTACCCATTGTTTTGTAAAACCACCTCTTCGGCTACCCATAGGTTTATTATACAGTTTTTTTTTTTGCCCATGGTTTTGATACCCACGGTTTTGTATCAAACTGCTTAAGCAATTGTCTATTTATATGGTCTTATGCATATGATAGATAGTACAAGCAAATGTATTGCAGATGTGTTTTGAATTCGGGTGTGAATTCTGTAGAGTTTGTTGAGCATAGCTCCAAACGGATCTGGGTATTGTATTGAGAGAGTGGAGGCTTGTAATAAAATCTGAGCAAGTGATTCTTGGTGGACGTAGCCCAAATTGGGTGAACCACGTTAAATATTGTCTCTCTTGTGTTGTGTTATTTATTCTGCACTTTTATTTGAGATCTGTAATATTTTCTGCATATTAGTTTCTACTGTTGCGATTCTGTAAGGGATTATTCCACATATTTTATCTCTTATTTCCTAACAATTGGTATCAGAGCCTGGTTTGGTTTGCTGAAGTGTTGAATCGCAGGGAAAGTTTTAGCTTGAGTGGGAGCTATGGCAGATGATGGAAGATCTAGGGTTGATAAATTCAACGGGCAGAATTTCAGTCTTTGGAAGATGCAGATGGAAGATTACCTTTATCAGAAGGATCTTTATACTCCGTTGTCTGAGAAGGTGAACAAACCCTCGAGTATGATAGATGCGGAATGGGATTTGTTGGATCGGAAGGCACTTGGAACAATCCGGCTATGTCTTGCATCTTCGGTATTATTTAATGTTTCAAAGGAAAAGACTACAAAAGAACTAATGGATGCATTAGGGAAGTTGTATGAAAAACCCTCTGCCTCTAACAAGATATTTTTAATGAAAAAGTTGTTTAATATGAAGATGTCTGAGAATAGTTCAGTAGCAGATCATTTAAATGATTTCAATACGGTTGTGAATATGCTAGCTTCGGTTACAATAGAATTTGATGAAGAAGTTAGGGCTTTATTAATTCTGTGCTCTTTACCTGAAAGTTGGAATAGCCTGGTAATGGCGGTAAGCAACTCGGTTCCAGCTAACTCAAAGTTGAAGTTTGAGGATGTTGTAGGGGTGATTCTAAGTGAGGAAATGCAAAGAAAAAGCTCTGGGGAATCTTCTACTTCAGGGAATGCTTTGACAGTGGAAACTAGAGGGAGACAGAAGAATAGAGGAAACCATGGAAAATCAAAAGATCGGGCAAGGTCAAAATCCAAGAAGCAAGATTGTATGTTGGAACTGTGGAAAGTCTGGGCATGCAAAGAAGGACTGTTGGGAGCTTCGGGACAAGAAGAAACAACAGGAAGAAAACAAGGAGGCAAATGTGGCATCGGGTAATGTATGTCAGGATGCTTTGATTCTTTCTTTGCATAATATTACTGAATCTTGGGTTTTAGATTCAGGGGCTTCTTTTCATGCTACTCCACATAGGCATTATTTTGTTGATTATGTTCAAGGGGATTTTGGGCATGTTTTTCTTGGTGATGATGAGCCTTGCAGTATAGTTGGAAAAGGTTCTGTTCAGGTTAAGATGCAGAATGGGAATACATGGCTATTGAAGGATGTCAGACATGTGCCTACATTAAGGAGAAATTTGATATCGGCGGGGCAATTGGGAAGTGATGGTTGTACTGTGATATTTACAGCTGACTCTTGGAAGGTTACCAAGGGTGCTCTTGTGGTGGCAAGAGGTAAGAAGGTTGGAACCTTGTATTTAACCACTGATAGTACTAATGATTGTAATCTTGTGGCTTCAGATGCAGATACAACATTATGGCACTATAGGCTCGGTCATATGAGCCATAAGGGCATGGACATCATAAAGAAGAATTTTCCTGGATATACAGAAACAGGTTTGGATTTCTGTGAGAACTGCATATATGGGAAACAAAAGCGAGTAAGGTTTCTCAAGGTTGGACCTACGAAGAAAGAGAGTAAGTTAGAGCTGGTACATTCTGATGTGTGGGGGCCAGCTCAGGTATCATCTCTTGGGGGTTCAAGTTATTATGTTACTTTTATTGATGATGCAACAAGGAAAGTTTGGGTTTATTGTATTAGAAACAAATCTGATGTATTTGACACTTTTGTTAAATGGAAAGCCTTGGTAGAGAATGAAACAGGTCTTAAGCTAAAATGTCTTAGGTCAAATAATGGAGGGGAGTATTACAGCAATGAATTTGATGATTATTGTTCTAAGAATGGAATCCACAGGAAAAAGACGGTTCCAGGAACTCCGCAGCAGAATGGGGTGTCAGAAAGGATGAACAGAACAATAATGGAACATGCTAGGAGCATGAGGTTACATGCAGGACTGCCTCTTTCTTTTTGGGCAGAAGCGGTGAGCACAGCTGTGTACTTGATAAACAGAGGACCCTCAAGTGCCTTGGATGGAGGCATACCTGAGGAGGCTTGGTATGGTAAGAAAGTTGATTATTCATTTCTTAGAGTCTTTGGATGTGAGGTGTTTGTTCATATAGACAAGGATGATAGGACCAAGCTAGAGGCTAAATCAGAAAAATGTACTTTCATTGGTTATGGTGGTGATGACTTTGGATTTAAATGTTGGAGTATTAAGGACAAGAAAATCATTCGGTCTAGGGATGTGGTCTTTAATGAGAAAGTCATGTATAAGCAACAGTTGCAGGAAAATAGGGAAGAATCCAAGAAAGAATATGCAGTGGTAGAGGATCTTCCAGATGGGAAAGTGACCCATGAATCAGTTCAGGAACCTACTCAACAGGAACCCCAAACTCCTACAGTGAGGAGGTCTTCTAGGGTAAGAAAAGAACCTGAACGTTTTTCTCCTTCTCTTTATTATTTATTACTCACTGATAGTGGAGAGCCAGAGAGCTTTGATGAAGCAATGCAGGTAGATGCCAGTAAGAAGTGGGAGCAAGCCATGGATGAGGAGCATAAGTCTCTCATGGAGAACCAGACTTGGGATTTGGTGAAGCTACCGGAAGGAAAAAGAGCATTGCAGAACAAGTGGGTGTACAGAGTTAAAGATGAAGAAGGAGGAAAGAAAAGATATAAGGCCCGGTTGGTGGTCAAGGGGTTTGCACAGAAACAAGGTATAGATTTTGATGAGATTTTTTCTCCTGTAGTAAAAATGACTTCTATTAGAACTGTTCTTGGAATAGTGGCAGCAGAAGACTTGCACTTAGAACAGTTAGATGTAAAGACTACATTTCTCCATGGTGATTTGGAGGAGGAGCTATATATGCAGCAGCCAGAAGGATATGAAGTCAAAGGTAAAGAGGAGATGGTGTGCAAACTGAAGAAGAGCTTGTATGGCCTGAAACAAGCTCCACGTCAATGGTATAAGAAGTTTGATAGCTTCATGATGGAGCAAGGTTATATTAGATGTCATTCTGACCATTGCATGTATACAAAGAAATTTGAGGATGGAAGTTATATTATCCTGTGTTTGTATGTTGATGACATGTTGGTTGCAGGTAAAAACATGCAGGAAATAAAAGTACTCAAGAAACAACTAAGTGAATCCTTTGATATGAAGGATTTGGGGGCAGCCAGACAAATCCTTGGTATGAGGATAACTCGGGATAGGAAGGAACGGAAGCTGACTTTATCTCAGGAAGAGTACATTAAGAAGGTATTGGATAGGTTTAACATGCAGGATGCTAAACCGGTTGGGACTCCTTTGGCAGGCCATTTTAAGTTATCAAAGGAGCAGTGTCCCAAGACAGAGCAGGAAAGAAACCAGATGTCCAAGGTACCTTACTCATCAGCAGTTGGCAGTTTGATGTATGCTATGGTGTGCACTAGGCCTGATATTGCCCATGCAGTGGGAGCTGTGAGTAGATTTATGAGTGATCCAGGTAAAGAGCATTGGCAAGCAGTAAAGTGGATCCTTCGGTATTTGAGAGGGACCATGGGGACAGTTTTGTGCTACAGTGGATCAGACACCACTTTACGTGGTTATGTAGATTCAGACATGGCTGGAGATGTAGACAGCAGGAGGAGCACGACAGGTTATATTTACACTGTAGGTGGGACAACAGTGAGCTGGATTTCACGACTACAGAAGCTGGTGGCTTTGTCAACCACGGAGGCTGAGTATGTTGCTGCCACAGAGGCAAGCAAAGAGATGATTTGGTTACAACAATTGCTTGAGGAGTTGGGGCATAAGCAGGAGGAATGTAAGCTGCATAGTGATAGTCAGAGTGCTATACACCTAGCTAAGAACTCTGCTTTCCACTCCAGGACGAAGCATATACAGTTGAGATATCACTTCATCAGGACAGCTTTGGAGGAAGATAAGTTGAAGTTGGAGAAGATTCATACCAGTCAGAATCCTGCAGACATGATGACCAAGGTGGTCACAAGGGATAAACTAAAGCTATGTTCAGCTTTGGTTGGCCTTCGCGGATGACAGTGAAGGGTTGAGAAGCTTGCTCAGTGGAAATCAGTCTCCAAGTGGGAGATTGTTATGTTTGTGGAGCCTATTTTCATGTTAGAGTGTGGTACACCTTCTATGTGTTACACTCGGTATTTTTACGGTAGTCCCGCTCACCGGTGAGCGGGTCAGGGGGGTTCGGGGGGGTGAAAGCCCCCGAAGCAAATTTTCATGGGTGGTTTATTAACCCATGGGTAATGGGTAACCGTTATGGGCTGTTTTTGGGCCCATGGTTTTTCGGTACCCATTGTTTTGTAAAACCCATGCCTCTTCGGCTACCCATAGGTTTGGGACCCACACTGTTTTTTGCCCATGGTTTTGATACCCACGGTTTTGTATCAAACTGCTTAAGCAGTTGTCTATTTATATGGTCTTATGCATATGATAGATGTACAAGCAAATGTATTGCATATGTGTTTTGAATTCGGGTGTGAATTCTATAGAGTTTGTTGAGCATAGCTCCAAACAAGGATCTGGGTATTGTATTGAGAGAGTGGAGGCTTGTAATAAAATCTGAGCAAGTGATTCTTGGTGGACGTAGCCCAAATTGGGTGAACCACGTTAAATATTGTCTCTCTGTGTTGTGTTATTTATTCTGCACTTTTATTTGAGATCTGTAATATTTTCTGCATATTAGTTTCTACTGTTGCGATTCTGTAAGGGATTATTCCACATATTTTATCTCGTATTTCCTAACAATTGGTATCAGAGTCTGGTTTGGTTTGCTGAAGTGTTAAAGAGAAAGTTTTTAGCTTGAGTGGGAGCTATGGCAGATGATGGAAGATCTAGGGTTGATAAATTCAACGGGTAGAATTTCAGTCTTTGGAAGATGCAGATGGAAGATTACCTTTATCAGAAGGATCTTTATACTCCGTTGTCTGAGAAGGTGAACAAACCCTCGAGTATGACAGATGCGGAATGGGATTTGTTGGATCGGAAGGCACTTGGAACGATCCGGCTGTGTCTTGCATCTTCGGTATTATTTAATGTTTCAAAGGAAAAGACTACAAAAGATCTAATGGATGCATTAGGGAAGTTGTATGAAAAACCCTCTGCCTCTAACAAGATATTTTTAATGAAAAAGTTGTTTAATATGAAGATGTCTGAGAATAGTTCAGTAGCAGATCATTTAAATGATTTCAATATGGTTGTGAATATGCTAGCTTCGGTTACAAAAGAATTTGATGAAGAAGTTAGGGCTTTATTAATTTTGTGCTCTTTACCTGAGAGTTGGAATAGCCTGGTAATGGCGGTAAGCAACTCGGTTCCAGCTAACTCAAAGTTGAAGTTTGAGGATGTTGTAGGGGTGATTCTAAGCGAGGAAATGTGAAGAAAAAGCTCTGGGGAATCTTCTACTTCAGGGAATGCTTTGACAGTGGAAACTAGAGGGAGACAGAAGAATAGAGGAAACCATGGAAAATCAAAAGATCGGGCAAGGTCAAAATCCAAGAACAAGATTGTATGCTGGAACTGTGGAAAGTCTGGGCATGCAAAGAAGGACTTGTTGGGAGCTTCGGGATAAGAAGAAACAACAGGAAGAAAACAAGGAGGCAAATGTGGCATCGGGTAATGTATGTCAGGATGCTTTGATTCTTTCTTTGCATAATATTACTGAATCTTGGGTTTTAGATTCAGGGGCTTCTTTTCATGCTACTCCACATAGGCATTATTTTGTTGATTATGTTCAAGGGGATTTTGGGCATGTTTTTCTTGGTGATGATGAGCCTTGCAGTATAGTTGGAAAAGGTTCTGTTTCAGGTTAAGATGCAGAATGGGAATACATGGCTATTGAAGGATGTCAGACATGTGCCTACATTAAGGAGAAATTTGATATCGGCAGGGCAATTGGGAAGTGATGGTTGTACTGTGATATTTACAGCTAACTCTTGGAAGGTTACCAAGGGTGCTCTTGTGGTGGCAAGAGGTAAGAAGGTTGGAACCTTGTATTTAACCACTGATAGTACTAATGATTGTAATCTTGTGGCTTCAGATGCAGATACAACATTATGGCACTATAGGCTCGGTCATATGAGCCATAAGGGCATGGACATCATAAAGAAGAATTTTCCTGGATATACAGAAACAGGTTTGGATTTCTGTGAGAACTGCATATATGGGAAACAAAAGCGAGTAAGGTTTCTCAAGGTTGGACCTACAAAGAAAGAGAGTAAGTTAGAGCTGGTACATTCTGATGTGTGGGGGCCAGCTCAGGTATCATCTCTTGGGGGTTCAAGTTATTATGTTACTTTTATTGATGATGCAACAAGGAAAGTTTGGGTTTATTGTATTAGAAACAAATCTGATGTATTTGACACTTTTGTTAAATGGAAAGCCTTGGTAGAGAATGAAACAGGTCTTAAGCTAAAATGTCTCAGGTCAGATAATGGAGGGGAGTATTGCAGCAATGAATTTAATGATTACTGTTCTAAGAATGGAATCCAGGCAAAAGATGGTTCCAGGAACTCCGCAGCAGAATGGGGTATCAGAAAGGATGAACAGAACAATAATGGAACGTGCTAGGAGCATGAGGTTACATGCAGGACTGCCTCTTTCTTTTTGGGCAGAAGCGGTGAGCACAACTGTGTACTTGATAAACAGAGGACCCTCAAGTGCCTTGGATGGAGGCATACCTGAGGAGGCTTGGTATGGTAAGAAAGTTGATTATTCATTTCTTAGAGTCTTTGGATGTGAGGTGTTTGTTCATATAGACAAGGATGATAGGACCAAGCTAGAGGCTAAATCAGAAAAATGTACTTTCATTGGTTATGGTGGTGATGACTTTGGATTTAAATGTTGGAGTATTAAGGACAAGAAAATCATTCGGTCTAGGGATGTGGTCTTTAATGAGAAAGTCATGTATAAGCAACAGTTGCAGGAAAACAGGGAAGAATCCAAGAAAGAATATGCAGTGGTAGAGGATCTTCCAGATGGGAAAGTGACCCATGAATCAGTTCAGGAACCTACTCAACAGGAACCCCAAACTCCTACAGTGAGGAGGTCTTCTAGGGTAAGAAAAGAACCTGAACATTTTTCTCCTTCTCTTTATTATTTATTACTCACTGATAGTGGAGAGCCAGAGAGCTTTGATGAAGCAATGCAGGTAGATGCCAGTAAGAAGTGGGAGCAAGCCATGGATGAGGAGCATAAGTCTCTCATGGAGAACCAGACTTGGGATTTGGTGAAGCTACCGGAAGGAAAAAGAGCATTGCAGAACAAGTGGGTGTACAGAGTTAAAGATGAAGAAGGAGGAAAGAAAAGATATAAGGCCCGTTGGTGGTCAAGGGGTTTGCACAGAAACAAGGTATAGATTTTGATGAGATTTTTTCTCCTGTAGTAAAAATGACTTCTATTAGAACTGTTCTTGGAATAGTGGCAGCAGAAGACTTGCACTTAGAACAGTTAGATGTAAAGACTGCATTTCTCCATGGTGATTTGGAGGAGGAGCTATATATGCAGCAACCAGAAGGATATGAAGTCAAAGGTAAAGAGGAGATGGTGTGCAAACTGAAGAAGAGCTTGTATGGCCTGAAACAAGCTCCACGTCAATGGTATAAGAAGTTTGATAGCTTCATGATGGAGCAAGGTTATATTAGATGTCATTCTGACCATTGCGTGTATACAAAGAAATTTGAGGATGGAAGTTATATTATCCTGTGTTTGTATGTTGATGACATGTTGGTTGCAGGTAAAAACATGCAGGAAATAAAAGTACTCAAGAAACAGCTAAGTGAATCCTTTGATATGAAGGATTTGGGGGCAGCCAGACAAATCCTTGGTATGAGGATAACTCGGGATAGGAAGGAACGGAAGCTGACTTTATCTCAGGAAGAGTACATTAAGAAGGTATTGGATAGGTTTAACATGCAGGATGCTAAACCGGTTGGGACTCCTTTGGCAGGCCATTTTAAGTTATCAAAGGAGCAGTGTCCCAAGACAGAGCAGGAAAGAAACCAGATGTCCAAGGTACCTTACTCATCAGCAGTTGGTAGTTTGATGTATGCTATGGTGTGCACTAGGCCTGATATTGCCCATGCAGTGGGAGCTGTGAGTAGATTTATGAGTGATCCAGGTAAAGAGCATTGGCAAGCAGTAAAGTGGATCCTTCGGTATTTGAGAGGGACCATGGGGACAGTTTTGTGCTACAGTGGATCAGACACCACTTTACGTGGTTATGTAGATTCAGACATGGCTGGAGATGTAGACAGCAGGAGGAGCACGACAGGTTATATTTACACTGTAGGTGGGACAACAGTGAGCTGGATTTCACGACTACAGAAGCTGGTGGCTTTGTCAACCACGGAGGCTGAGTATGTTGCTGCCACAGAGGCAAGCAAAGAGATGATTTGGTTACAACAATTGCTTGAGGAGTTGGGGCATAAGCAGGAGGAATGTAAGCTGCATAGTGATAGTCAGAGTGCTATACACCTAGCTAAGAACTCTGCTTTCCACTCCAGGATGAAGCATATACAGTTGAGATATCACTTCATCAGGACAACTTTGGAGGAAGATAAGTTGAAGTTGGAGAAGATTCATACCAGTCAGAATCCTGCAGACATGATGACCAAGGTGGTCACAAGGGATAAACTAAAGCTATGTTCAGCTTTGGTTGGCCTTCGCGGATGACAGTGAAGGGTTGAGAAGCTTGCTCAGTGGAAATCAGTCTCCAAGTGGGAGATTGTTATGTTTGTGGAGCCTATTTTCATGTTAGAGTGTGGTACACCTTCTATGTGTTACACTCAGGTATTTTTACGGTGGTCCCGCTCGCCGGTGAGCGGGTCAGGGGGGTTCGGGGCCAGGTAGAGTCCTGAAGCCCCCGAAGCAAATTTTCATGGGTGGTTTATTAACCCATGGGTAATGGGTAACCGTTATGGGCTGTTTTTGGGCCCATGGTTTTTCGGTACCCATTGTTTTGTAAAACCGCCTCTTTTTTTACCCATAGGTTTATGGGACAGGTTTTGTTTTTCCCCATGGTTTTGATACCCACGGTTTTGTAAAACTGCTTAAGCAGTTGTCTATTTATATGGTCTTATGCATATGATAGATAGTACAAGCAAATGTATTGCAGATGTGTTTTGAATTCGGGTGTGAATTCTGTAGAGTTTGTTGAGCATAGCTCCAAACGGATCTGGGTATTGTATTGAGAGAGTGGAGGCTTGTAATAAAATCTGAGCAAGTGATTCTTGGTGGACGTAGCCCAAATTGGGTGAACCACGTTAAATATTGTCTCTCTGTGTTGTGTTATTTATTCTGCACTTTTATTTGAGATCTGTAATATTTTCTGCATATTAGTTTCTACTGTTGCGATTCTGTAAGGGATTATTCCGCATATTTTATCTCTTATTTCCTGATTATATAAGATCAAAAGATAGTAAAAATGGGTTTTTACATGAAAAAAATTTCAAACACAATTGTTTATGGTAAACCTGAATTGTTCATTCATTCATTACTTATAATAATATGTATAGAAGGGAAACATTTTGTCATGGGACATATATGTGGATCCATAATTTCAATAAGTTTTCACAAGAGTTATAACTTCTTACATATCCCCATTCCCTAAGAATTCTATCCTATTGATCATCTACCCATTTTTGATTCCATAGTTCTGGTGAAATATCAAGTGTAGAGCTCCAACACCTCACTATGTTCCAGTCTTTGCAAAGGAATTATGATTTAAATCAAAATATAACAAAACTTCCCTAGCCAACCATCTTGATTTATACCTTACAACCCCAATTGTGGGTCAATCTAGAGGCATATGCCTCTCCAATGTCATGATTACCTTCACTTGGAACAATCACAGTGTCAATTTATTGTAGCTTGGCTGTAGAACTCCAAAAAAAAAATGTGTGTAATTTCACCCCCATCTTGATTAAATAATTCTCTTCTTGTGGTCTGCCCAACACAACCTTTCCTAACAAAATTTACAATTACATTTATGACCCTTCCCTTGGTTTCACAATTATTAATTTCAATCCCTCCTTTTATAAAGTAGTTTGAGAACTCATTTAACTCTTTATTCTAT
This sequence comes from Taxus chinensis, assembly GCA_019776745.2. Lineage (NCBI taxonomy): Eukaryota > Viridiplantae > Streptophyta > Pinopsida > Cupressales > Taxaceae > Taxus > Taxus chinensis. The sequence continues at coordinate 176,229 of JAHRHJ020000321.1, read as the reverse complement.
TTTTTAAAGGGGATTCCATGTACATAACTTGATCCTATTTAAGGTCTGGAGCCTTATTTATTTTTCTTTAGTTTAACCATTACAAAACAAATTTGGAATAAGTAATTCTGACTTAAGTTAAAATTTTGACTTCGGGAATTGTCTCATAACATTTCTCAAATAAAGGAAATCATTCCTAGGGATGAAACATTATCGGTAGCTTTATCATTAGGATTCTCCATCATTGTGCAACTTTCATGTTATAGGTTCCTAAAGAGTATAAGTTTACTTGAATCAGGATACCTTCTCAGCTCTAATGGCTATCATATAAGCATAACAGTAGTTCTGAAAATCATTGCCATCATAATAGATTTATCAAAATCTTAATCTTGTGCAAAATTCAATGCACCTTCAATCGTCTAACTAAATTAGCATAATCCCATGTCCTTTGATTTATCATTGAAGAAGTATTGGCCAAATTTTTTTATGTGATTCATATATAAAATGTGATAATTTTGTCAACCCTTTCACCCAAACTAGCCAATGAGAACCTTTAAAATGTGATTCCCAATTTATAATACTATCCTATCATCAATTATATGTTAAAATTTAAATGCTTTTAGTTTTCCCAATGAAAGTATCAGAAGCATACAACTCACTGTAACATTCTTCTGAAATTTGATTTACTCACGTAATGGTGCATCAACATTTCAATTTTTTGAATGTGGTACTAAAGTTTCAGTGATTTTACCCCATTGAATATGATTTCCATATTCCAAGAAAAATATTGGGTCATTGATATCACCATTACTACATATTTTGTCAAGACCATAGCAAAGAAAATTTATTTCAAAAATAAATGTCATAGGGGTCAGATTAAAAGTTTTCATGAATCTTTTGGTGGGAAAAGATCCATTTTAGAATGATTCATTGATCAACCACTAATAAAATTACTAAAGGGTGAGTGTACCAAGAGGAGGTGTAGACAAATGAATGCTTCATGGAATTTCCCAGAACATGTCACCATTTATGAAACCTAAATCATACTCCTCATGGAACAAGTAGATATTGACACTAAATATTCAAATCCTTTTTCTTTTGGTAACAAGTTTTCACTTTTCAAAGAAAAATTGTTTGCACAAAGTTTTAATAAACCATGTTTGGACAAAATTAATCATTTTAATAGCTAAATAAGTTTAGAGCCTGGAAATTCATCCATAGACCACAATAAATCATGATAATAATTAAAATATCCGACCTTTTCAACTCATGAAGGTCTCTAATACACATTAGTTATTCTTAAATACAATAATCCACTGTTGGACAATTAGATATTATCTAAGTCTACCATTTACCATGTGCATTATTGGATTTTAACATTGGCTCTAAGCCTAGTCATAAAGTGAATCTTGAAATATTCAATTAGGTAGATTTCTACCAATTTTAATAGGAATCCTCTAAATTACTAATTTCTATTTACTAAAGCATTAACAAAAATTCTTTTAACCATTTCTAATGTAAGGTTTCTAAATACAGGTTTTTTTCATAGGAACCATGTTGAATTACTCTAAGTGAAGGTCATACACACTAACAAAGGGTTCATCATCCATGACCACGCATTTGTCTCATATTCAATAAACCTTTGATTGTAAAGATATGTTGTAAAACTTCCAAGATCAGTATCTCATTTCCCTAGTATTTGTTCAAAACAAATAAGTGTTCCAAATTTATCATATGCATGTATTTTAAATTAATTGGAATATCATGTATGGGATAAAAATATTTCAACAAGAAGTTAGAAAATTTCCTAGATGCATGAGCTTACAACTTTATTATCTTGCATTACTATGTTTCATACCAGAAACCAATGCATCAGTAACTAAAAAAATCCTTTTAGAAATAATCAGAAAATATTTACCTTCAAATGGGCAAAATGGAACAGTTTATGAATGATTATTCACCCTTGTTTGGAAAACTATCACCTTTCCTATGAATTGCTAAGTTTGCTCTTCAAAATTTGTACCCTGGTCAAAGTAGGACTACTGTATTTCAACGTGCATCGCTTCCTTGGACCTACCTTCATGGGTGGTCATTACCATCAAGCTCAATAATTCATTTCTTATTTCATAAACCCTATCCCCGATTTCAATCCATGCTACCTCAATCTATGCTAGATTTGAGGTGGGATTACATACCCTTAACAGGGGTGTCACTTCTTATAATTGTCTTGTAGCTTTAACAAAATTCACATTTTCTACACGAAAAAAGTTGAGCTATTGTAGACACCAAATTTGTGTCTTACGACCCCTTGTGCCCCGCATCTCATTTCGCAACCTAACCTCATCACCTAAACCTTACACAATTATTTATTAATTACCTTATAATTAATAAATCCACATCGCCAAACCTGCCACCTCATTTCGCCACCTCATCATGACCTAGTCTTAACCCTAAACTAACCTAATTAAGACCTATAACTTGGTCTACATCCACACCCATGACTAATTACTCCTCACCCGCACCTAAAACCAACCTCATAATGACTTGACCAAGCCCACAACTAATCCCTCGGGAGAAAAGGAGGGAAAGCTGGCTATTTTACCAAAAATAGCCCGCTTTGACCTAACCGATACCGGTTTCTACTCAACCGCCGTCGGTTGCGTAACCGCCATTGGTTCCCTGTAAATGACCACTCCCCCAACCAAAAACAAAGGGTCGGATTTTCATTGTTTAATCAAAAATTCAATCATTGGAAGGATCCAAAATTTTTACTTGGCTGAATAGAGACAAGTGAAGATCAAACAAGAGAGAGTTTGCAGAGAAGGACATCAAGCCCAAGACTGCAACTGAATAACTAGAGTCCAGTGACACTCATCTGAGTATCAGGAGAGGAGATAGCTCATCTTGGATTGTCATATCATCCTACTTGAGCCCTGTCTTCATCATCACAGTCCCAGAACCTGCATCTTCCATCAAGAACTAGTAAGTAAGTCTTGCATGTTCTTTTAAGTAACATTTCTTGAACTTCTGTAATCATAGTCCATTATAAGTCTATTCCTAGATCTACTACCCAACAACACACTACATCTAAATGTCATTCCTCCATCCTTACATTACCCCAAGAACAGTCTTCCCATATTCTCATATATTGTCCTTCAGCCATCACCCCAATTACCCAACCCCACCCATTTATCAGCCTTATAAAACAACACAACACCTTACAACCAACCTTTCACCAAATTCGCCCCTAAAATACTACCTTCCTACCGATATCAGTTACCAACTAACCGGTATCGGTTACAGTGACTCGGCATCGGACAACCTTGACTAAACCAAAACGTAACCCTTTCCTCTATTGTTCTAACAAGGTAAACAAATTGTAATTTTGACAATAGCTTATTTGTTATAATTTGTGTTAATTCATATTAAAGGGGAACTGACCACCTTCGAAAGGAAGTTTTATATTTCCTGGGCCCAAGGCAGTTCCCTCATTTATTGTCTAATTAAAATCTGGTGGTCTTGTATTCTTATTTGCAGGTAGTCCTTCCCAGACAAAAAGGAGTTCTTCGCAGTCGATCTGATCTTTCTCTACGGTACGCGCACACCCTCTTGACATTCAACAGGTATTCCTCCTAGCCCTAACCCTTATCTGTTTCTCAAAGGAATGAAAGGATAGAAGGAACTCTATTCCCAAAAGCTGAAACATTCCCTGCGAAACACTAGTTTGCATAAATTCTCAAAAAACCTTCTATGAGGTGTCACAAGAGGTTTGAAATTGCTCACCTTTTGTCGTGTGTATGTCGTTGTGTTCTGCCAAATGTCTCTTTAAATTGGGAATGGATGAATCAACTGCAAAACCCCCAAAAAAGAATCAAAACCTAAAAATGAAAGATACAAATGTATGGGTTAGACTGTTCTCATCTACTGAAATGATGGACTTATAACTAAGCACTGCATAACATCTTAGAACTTATGTAGTGTTTTTTGTGTGCAGGAAATCATGCCTTAGGTTAATGTTGTGCATGTTGTACTTTGTGAGTAGAGAGAAAGTAACTATATGTAGAATTTAGATAATGTGTTCATAGAAACAAAAGACTCCTCTCCTATGAAGTGTGATGTAGATGAACCAACCTTTGTCCCTTGTGATGGAGCTAGATGGGTATTATGGACCTCTTAGATGCCTTTGATGGATGTAACCTTAGGTAGAGATAGTATATACTTAGTGTTTGGTCCCTTAGTATGATGACATAACTTTATATTTATATGATTCATTTGCTATGATTTTATAATTAACCTTGAAAATGCTGACTACCAAAAAGATAAGATTCTCAAATGGCTAGAAATGACCCATAAAGTGTGACCAAAGTAAAAATAGGACAAGGGCACCTAGAGGGGATGGGGGCACTTGATGTTGGCATCCTGATTGGGTTATGGTGTCGAGAATGACAAATTCCCAAAGGTAAAAATACATACCGAGCAAGTAAGAATGCAATACTGAAAGGAGAAGCATAAAGAAAAGATAGGTGGACAAAGACATGGGTTAAAAAATACTTTTCTTACGTAGTAATCATGAAAATAGTAGTATCTGATTGAGTTTAGATAATTACCAAAAGTGTGTGATTTTGTGTCTACACTCAGGAGGTAACCTTATGTGTCTTGACTTCTGAATGAAAAAATAGGAATCTTTCCAGGTAATATTCCAATGGCTCATCTTATTTCTATGACATTTTGAAGAGTTCATCACCTCGTCTACTAGTTGGCCTATAATAGTCTTGGTACTTGGTTAGAAAATTTTCCATCATTTACTGCTAGGTAGTAAAAACATCTCTTCCAAGGCCTACAAACCGTCTCAAGCTTACATCCTTGAGTATATCAAAGAAAAAATTCATCTTGCGTGTATCATCTGTGTAGTCATAAATCCTACATAAGACATAAAAATCAAAGAAGAAAGTGTTTGGGTCTCCATTCATAGATCCATGAAAATTAGGAAGAGCTTATGGAGATATTATCTTCATAACAATAGGTTGATTATTATTGGATATAGGAAACTCAAATGTGGTTTGTTCCCCTACTTCCATTTTTTTATTCAATTCTTCTCCCATGTTTTGTTGTTTAAGAAAAAATTCAAAGATCTCACTAGGAAGGGAGTCTTCTATCATCAAACCATGCACAAAATAATATGTGTCTTCTTCAAAATTAAAATTTATTTCTCCTATTTGAGGATTGGGTAGGAATCTACCATGGGAATCTCTACAACGGTGCATACATGAAATGATTCAACTCAATAAACATTCGTTAGTTGGTGGGGCTTTGAAGGTGAATTTTGTACAACCTAGTTAGTTATAAGAAATTCAAAAATGTAAAATGTCACAAAACTCTTATAACTTGGAAATATTCCTAGAAATGGTCCAAAAATGGTGGTGAAAATAAAATTAGAACAAATAGTATGTTATACGTTGAGTTACAATCATTTAATTATTAAACCAGGGAGCATATAATTAAAATATTTCTAGTGTTGTATGCACAGTTACAGTAGATCTAGGAGGTTGGAAAGAAATAATTATCACAAATATGCTGAAAGTAAATAAAACTTAGAACTAAAAATGAATGGTTTCTAAATGCTATCACTAAGACAAAGTTGTAGATTCAAAATGAAAATACAGAAAGTAAATTTTTTCCTAGTTAAACATGCATGAAACAAAGTAATAGAGGGTTTTAGTAGATCACAAGTGGGCGTTGACTTGGGGTGATAATCCCTCCTAAATTATACTAGTAGAAACTAATGAACATAACTCATATCTTTATTGAATTTGCATAAACATTACATTAAGGAATAAAATATATAAAAAAAATCCTTTCTGAATTTGACTCAGATATGAATGTGTATGCATGAATGAATCTTTTACCAACATCGTCTCTTCCTTTTATACCTTCTCATTTACAACAAGATGCGAGAATAAGAATAATACAACAAGAATTTTTAACAAACTAAGTGAGATATATTTAATAGAACAAGTGAAATATATTAAATAGAAACATGAGATATTTAATCACACATCACAAAACTCATAATATGTGTTTAGCTAAAAAATACACAATAAATGTTCTGGTAAGAAACTAGTTCAATCAAGTGTTAAATTAATCAATCAGTTCTTCATTAGTTTATAATGAATGATCATATCAAAGATTAAGTTATCTCCCAGTTTTACATGTTTATGTTGTAACTTCTTCTCTAATTACACGTAAAAAATTGAGTTCCATCAATTCACATTGCAAGAGATCTTCATAACGCGGGATCTTTAATATATATGATTTCCTTTGGCTGTGGATGGGTTTCTACAGATAGGTTATTTGGTTGCAGATGAGTTGTTGTGGATGATTCCTTCACTGCATACGAGTTGATGCATATGGAAAATTTCTTACAAACAAGAGTAACATCAACACATGTCATCATCCAAACAACTTATTGGGATAACACAAATAAATGTAGACATAATACCACAAAATAAATATAACTAGATATAACTATATTAATTAGTCATTATGCCAAAATTTCATGGATGTGGTGATAATTTTCAACAATGTTCCCTAAAAATAAATAGACATGGTTTACAATAACATTATCAAAATACATAAGATGAGTTGTTATGAAATAAATATAGACAACTCGTCAGGTAGAGTTGAGATGGAGAGGAAACATAAGTAAAAGAAATAGATGAAATTTGATTACTTGTTTCTAGAAAGAGTATAGGAGCTAGTAAACAAGATCAACAATCATTTTATAATGAGGAGATCGTATGCTTTTATATCCTTTCAATTAACCTCTTCATCTACCCCCAACATGGCTCTTCTTGTTCATATTCAATCTATGACTTTTCATTATCCTAGGAAAGAACAAAATAAATACCCCTCTTATAATTTGAGGAAGTACTTACTGAAAATATTTCAATGTCACTTAAATGAATAGGAAAAAATATTATGATTATGTACAATGAGAAATTATAAGGAGGAATGAATAAGAGAGAGAATGAGAGAGGAGAGGAAAAAGGAAATGCTCTAAAGCATGGATGAAGATTCCTCCACCCTTGATGAAGATAAGATTCAAATCCTATAGTGATGAAGATTAAAAATTGAATCATGATGACCCTCCACTATTAATTGGTGATGAATACCTTTTAACACTCTGGAAAGGATGATCCTCCACAACACTGCTTGAACATATTGGGAAGAGGAGTGATGAGCATTTCCCCAACTTTGTAATATTACACATTATAAGCTCATGCTTGGAATGATTCACCATTGGAAAATAAGGTGAGGACCATTGAAGATGATGAAATAAGATTTACCTCACTTGAATAATCCTTCAATCCTTGAAACATAGTAATTCCTCTAAACTATCATGTACTTGATGCAAAATAATACCTTTTCCTATATAGTTGAACATTATGATGATCTGGGGCCTTGAGGAAATGGATCCATCCATGAGATAAGGTGAATGGTACCTCAACCATGTGAATAAAATGGGTGATAATATGGATAAAAAAATATTACAACTTTGATCAACCCATCTAGCAAAGTGAGAAACACCCCAAGACTAGAATGCTCCATTGTGACATTCTCCCACTTAAGACACGGTGAAAAATTTCACCCTTTTAAAATAATGAGTTTGAAATTTGTGAAGGTTGAAATTATTGAGGAATTGAGGATGAAAAAACATGACCATTTTGATCCTTTTTTGGATGCTTACTATATTTAGAAAGTCCTTCATGGCTGGCTAGTTTTGGCAATTTCACCGAATTGTCACTTTTGAGCACTTCTCATCCTGGGGACTGATATTAGTGTCTTGAATAAATTAGTTATTTGTAAATACCAAACTTACTAAGATTCTTAAATTATTAATTAATAAAAATATAATTTTTTCATTAGGTGTTCGATTGGACTGAAAAATATCTTCAAAAATTTAACTTCTCACTGGGATGCTTTGCTCCAATTTTCATGGGTTTTTTCTCATCCGTATCTTCACAAATTCAAAAAGGAAACTTGTAGTTTTGTGTGTTATTCATATGAAATGGTTGAATTCTGAAAAATAAAATTTTCCATAGCTCCAATCATGCCTATTTTCATGGTGAAAGAAAGTACCCGTTGGAAATATTATTTTTCAAGGATCTCATGCTCTGATTTTAAGCTCGGTCAGCTCACTACAACTCCATATATATGAGGAAGAATTTTTCCATGGCTAAAAGTTTCTGATGACCAAAAATATTTGAGGATTTCATCAATGAGGTCACATAAACACTTATTCTAATGGTATTCATGTAGGGAAGCTTTAATTTGAGTGTCGTAAAAAACAGAGCAAGGGTTTGTGGGATATGAGAAAAAATGTGTTTTGAGCATGGGGTTTCTAAATTTGGCATGGTTTGGTTATAGAATAAATAGAGGGAAAATATATTTAAAATTAGTTCAATAAATGGAAAAGGAATATTTGAATGCTCAAATGTTAACTCAGACTAAGTTGAACCCACCTTGAACCTACTTGCACACTCACAGGCTAACTCGAGTTGAGAGAGGGTTAATACTTTCCAAATGGGTCCGTGAGCCTCCATTACACCATACCACACTTTGTAAGTGGTGAAATGGTTAAAAAGTGTAGCAATCCTTGCAAAATGTGCCATGGGGTCAGCTCTCACGAGGAAGGGGAATAGCTTGTGAAATGGTGTGTGTGGAAAACCATATCCTGACATGCAAGTTATACGTTTAAGTGCCAAGAGAGAGAGAGAGGGATTGCATGGGGTCAAAACTATTTAAACTTGATGTAGTTTTTCAACAGGTACAATCAAGATCTCAAAGTGCACCATGGGTCAAGTTATCGTGGAGAAGGGGACAAGTTCAAGTTATGCACACCTAACTAAGAAAGTTATGTTTTAAGTGACAAATTGAGTATATTACAAATAGTGCAACCATAGGTTTAATTAGCCAATTCTGCTTATAATTCAATAATTACTCCCATTTTTTATTCTAGTCAAGCTTGTGCACTGAAAGTTCAAATTTCCACTGGAGAGAAACTTGATTTTTTTTCTAACTTATCACTTGAGGAATGTATAGGGTTGAATTTTATTTAATTTTAATTTTGAATCAGGTCCTAACTCCCTTTGTAACTTGGGGATCTTCACTTGAACTATCGGGCCAATATTTATAAATTCTGATGCCAAAGTCTCCCAAAAAATTTTGGAATGTGAAATAGACCTTATATTTCCAATGAGTGTTTGCTTGATATAAGAGAATGCCTTTTGGTTTGATTAATGTTGGTGCCATTTTTCAGTGGGAAATGGATTTGGATTTTGGGTCCTTGAAAGGAAATTGCATTGTTGTGTATCTTGATGACTTAACTGTCTTTTCTAAGAAAAGGGAAGATCACTTTTAGTATCTTGAAACTCTTCTCCAAAATTTCAAGGAACATGGGGTGTCCCTCAACCCAAAGAAATCTATTTTTGGTGTCACTGAAGGTAAGCGGCTTGGACACATTGTTTCGAAGGAGGGAGCCAAGATAGATCCAGAAAGATTTTAGGCTATCCAACGGATCTCTCTTCTTACAAGTAAAAGGGTGTGCATTATTTCTTTGGAACGATAATTTTTTTAAGAATATTTATTCCTGATTTTACAGAACTAACTATGAGTATAGATTATATGATGAAGGGAAAGAAATACTTTGGGTAGACTCCAGAGGGGAGGGAATATTTTTAGAACATCAAAAGGGAAATTTCTCAGAATCCCATTCTTGATTTCCCTGACTTTGGGAAGGATTTCTTGATCTATTGTTATGCTAATGAGAACACTTTGGCCACCATCTTAACCCAAAATAATCCTGAGGGACGTGAGATACCCATTGCTTTCATGAGTTATGTTATTAAAACTCATGAATTGAAATACACCAATATTGAGAAACATTCTTTTGTTGTGGTTAAGGCAATGAAATAGTTTCCTTTCTATATCCTTAGTTCCCACTCTATTGTTTTTGTCCCGGATATAACTGTTAAGTATATTCCAACATAACAAGAGTTTGGGACCAAAAGAGGAAATTGGGTGGCGAAGGTGGAAGAGTATGACTTAGACATTAGGCCAACTAAGCTAGTCCAAGGAAAAGGTCTTTGTGATCTTATTTCTATAGGTGTTGAAGATAGATATTCCAAATAAAATACACATACTCTTACTATTCTCTTAATTAGCTCAATAGATGAATGGTATGATGACATTGCACATTTTCTTATTTATGGAGAATGTCTGCCTCATCTAAATGCTAAAGAGAAAAGAGTTGTTAAGATAATATCTTCACAATGTGTGCTTTGGGATAATTCCTTTTTTAAAAGAGGGATTGATGGAAGATTTCTCAGGTGCATGGATAGAGAACAGAAAAACACATTTTTACAAGAATTTATTGATCAATCCTATGGAGGACATTTCTCATCCTCTATTACTACTCATAAAATCCTTTGTATAGGCTACTACTGGCCAACCTTGTTTCGAGATGGAACTAAATGCATAAGTAAGTGTGAGGTTTTCCAAAAAAATTTGGGAAGGCCTAAGCTAGCCACTCTGCCACTCAAACTAGTGGTGATAGAGGAACAATTTCAACAATGGGGCTTAGACTTCAAGTGGGGGATATAGGAACCAATAGGTACCCTTAATCCTCATTCCAGTGTTGGACACACCCATGTTTTAACTGCCACTTATTATATCACTAAATGGTTAGAATCCATTCCAGTAAAAATTAAAACCTCTGAAGTGATATGTAATTTCATCAAGGAAAATATTATAATTAAATTTGGAGTGCCAAGTAAAATTGTTATTGATAATGCCTCCAAATTCTCTTCTTATTAAATTATTGATTTCTGCTATGGGTATGGAATCTCTCTTGCACATTTCTCTGACTACTACTTGCAAGGAAATGAGCAGGCAGAATAAAAAAAAAAGAATTTAGTGACCATTAATTCAGAATTTTTTCAATGAGTCACAAAGGAATTGGTAAAAAAAGCTATATGATGCTCTCTAGGAAGATAGAATTAATCCTAATAGGGGAATTGGAATCTCTCCTTTTCATGTGGTATATAGAACTGAAGATCAATTTCCAGTGACTGTGGAGTTACCAGCTTTACAGCTGATGAAGGCCATGGAGGATTCAAATTTAACTAATGCTTTGGAGAAGAGAATTATGTACCTACAAAAATTGGATGAGGATAGATTGCAGATGTTGGATAGGATTTCTATACATTAAGTAAAACGTAAAGCAATTATTTGATAAGAAGGCAAAACCAAGAGAATTCTAGGTTGGAGACATTTTTATACTCTGGGACAAGAGGCTGGAGCCTCGAGAAAGTCATGGCGAATATGATTCTATGTGGTTGGGCCCTTTCAAAATTAGGCACTTTGCTGGAGATAATTCTTTCTATTTATACTATATAGATGGAACCTCTCTTCCAATTCCATATAGTTGGTAGTACTTGAATTTTTTTCATTCTTATGTTGTTAGGTGGTCCCTTTGTAAAGTTTTGTATAGTTTTGGTTTTTATTTTTTTGTCTTGTGTGGTTGTCTCTCCCGTGTTGTTCTTTTCTTGCCTCTATTTTTCCCAATGGATAAGGCACTAGTCTATTTGTGAAAGCATGAGATTATGAAGTTCATGCTATGTCTTGTTATCATGTTACTCAATCAAGTCATGTCCCCATAAAGAGAAAGTTGTATTTACCTCTTCATAAGTTGTGCGTTTCCCTTTCTATTTTTATTTTTTTTGGGTTTGGTGACTACTAAATACCTTTATTAAGGTCTCATTAGAAAAATCCAGATCTAAACAGTTAGTAATTTTTCAAACTTTTGAGTTTTGATAGTATTTTCGGCCTTTTTGGGGTATTTCACTTTTTTCTGTCCGTCATGTCCCAAGTTCATCTAGACCGTCTATTCCTTGATTTTCCACTTTTCCCTGATTGGTCCTCCTTTCCATTGTTTATGGGTATTTAATCTTTGTACGTCCCAGCTTTCCTGATGCCCCGAGTGTGATCTATGTTGAATTCTTCTGAATTGGCCGATTTTACTGTATTGCGGCTATTTTGACTTTTTATGTCCTAGTAGTCCCATTTTTTGTTTAACTGCTTGTTCTCGAAAAACTCACCTTTACCAATTTCCATTCCTTGTAGGTATTTCAGCTTTGTACGTCCCAACTATCCTGATGTCCCTTGGGATAGTTGTGTAGGTGTTTTTCACTTTTTCCACAAATCGGATTCTTCATATTTGCTTGTCTCAGCTATCGTAATGTCCCGTGGGACATTTGGGCTCTTATGATCCACCTTACTCAATTTTTATTATTTCAAGGTCATTATAAGTATTAAATATGTCATTTATTTCACCACCAACCTAATGGGGTTTCAAATAATTATAAATACTTGAGTAATCAATAATATTCACGACCTCACTTGTAAAATTACTCTTGACCATTCGAGCTCCTTCTCTTTCACCATTTCTAGCCATGGTCGAGTCTTGTTCCATTATTTTCAAATTTGTACGTACATAGAAGAATCTCTGAAATGTCAATGTGTTAATCTAGGAACTAAGGATTCTTTTCTTACCAATATTCTTCTACCTTGGATACATGATGAAGATTAGTTTTAAAGGCATGAGCATTTGTCTTCCTTTGAGACGGTTGTACCAAACGTTGGCAAAATCAAAGCACAACACCTGAATTTGGAACAATTATGGGCACAAATAAATTTTCAAAACACTACTCCTATGGCTCAATTCATTAAAGATAGTGGGATAGCATAGGTAAGGTGTTTTCATGTCCTAGTCTAGTGTGGCGACACAATTATTGCATGTAGATCTTATTTTGATCCTGACAAAAAAGAAATAGTTGATCTCCAAAGTCAAGTAGTGTCACGTGCTTAATGAAGATTGCATTTGTACTACCCTTAGGATTCCCATTTTTAAAAATTAAAATACTATCACCAAGGATCATGCCCAAGTTCTTTTATAGCAAGACAGTGAGAAATATAAACCCAGAATTGCTAAGTCTTGGTTCAAAAACCCTAGGAAAGGAGCCTCAAGGCTGCCTAAGACAATGTTCAGAGTCAACTTCCATGAGGATTTGTTAGATTTCATCACTCTATTGGCTAAAATTACAGGAATTCTCAACAATAATGAATTTCACTATTGTATGTGTCTATAAATCAATCCTCTGTGTGGGTAAGAAAAATCTGAATTGGGTAGGAATTATCTATGATAATTTGACTAAGCAATTATCAAATGTTGAAATATCTTAAACCTTCTACACGACTTCCTATCTAATGTACTCCATTGACAGCCAATAGGGAGTGGTTTGGTTTCTCCCTCGTGGATGACAAGAAGGATGCTCCCATTTATAGATATCATCCACAACTGACCCTGAAGATCAGTAATTATCACTTTAGGATGTTGAATGATGCTTTCACTATGTATATTGTCAAGTTATTGGAAGGAGATACTGCTAAAAGATGTTTAGAATGAGGCCAAACAATTAATCAATAGTTATGGTAGTTTCATAACCAAATTCAAGGAAGTTTTCATACTTAAGATTAGTTGGATTTGAGGGAAATACCATGAAACTTCCCATGTATTGTAGTGATAAGATGACCCTAATGGAAATTTCTAGACAATTAGACAAGTTGTGTAGGACTTTTAGATAGAATAATATTATAGGTATTCAATTCCAATAATATTGGGTAATTACACCTACAGAACTGCCCTAGATGCTCAAAACGTGGATAGAAATGATTGCTTCTCTCACTCTCCATTATGATAAACCCAAAACTTGCTTTGAAATTAAGTAGTTCATTTCCTCCAATTTTTGAATGGGTTATCAACATCTTCCTGATCTTCGAAGATTATTTAGTACATTGTTCCTATGATTATGAAGCCATGAGGAGATACTATGGAAGGTTATCTCTGTATGACAGGTTATTGATTTTAGTATTTATGATGTCCCTGAAGGATTGAAAGATCATGATGATGACCTATAATATCTTTAATATGAAATATCAATCAAACATACTCCTATTCAAACCATTGATTGGTTTGTTAAGGAAGAGGGATGATTTAAAGGAGTTGAATGATCCTTGTCCTTGTAAGAACTAGACTTTTGTTTGATAGGAAGATAAAGGGATTTAGGGAAATGAAATCTAGGTCCACTTAACATGATACCCCTAGCCTTCAAAAGGAAATACATGTGCCTGCTCCCAAAATAGTTGATAAATCTTTTTCCTCTCCTCCAGAGACTTTAACTCTAGTATATACTAAGAAAGAGAAAATTAGGAAAGAAGATAAGGTAGGTTGATGCCATCAAAGAAAGTGAATCCTCTCCTCAAGAAATCTCAAGAAAAGGAAATAATTGGTTATTTGGATGACAATTATGACAACCAAGATAAGGAGTAGGAACAACCTGAACTGAACAACCCTGAAATAGGTAATGGGATGGAGGATCAACTAGAGGAAATAGTTTCAGAGTCTTCAAAAATATCTTCCAAGGAATCTCCTAATTCCACTCAAATTGATGACTTTTTATTAGAAGTGTTTATTTTTAAAACACTAAGTGCTATGAGTGCCTCTATACTTGGGCACATTGCTCCTTCCAATTTTAGTTCGTCATTCTCCTGGGTACAACCATTTTTGGAAAGTAAGAAAAGAAAGGCCACACCAAGTATAGCTCCTTAAAATTTTGATGTAATGGAAGCCCTTCTAGGAACTACTACTCCTCCCCCAGCTAAGAAGGCTAAGGTCGCCTTAAGTTTAATTTCATATTCTCTAAGGTCAATAGTTCATAGAGACTCCAAAACCCAAGTTCTGATAAAGATGAAAAGATCTTCTCATTGGGTGATTTGGAATTGATGAGAATTCCCCTTGGAGAATCAACTCTAGAGAGAAAGATTTACATAATCTTAAGGAGACTATGTCTAGGGTAATTTAAAGAATTGAAAGGGGGAAGAAAACACAAGAGAAGTTGGAGAAGAATAAAATTTTATCTAGTTTCATCAAGTCCTTATTGGAAAAAGATAAGGTTCTTAATCCCACAACCTTAGCTTCTATCCCACCTCATGCTATCTTGTACAATGATGAAATTTAAGTCATTAAATACATCCATAAGAATGCTACTTATGGAAAAGAAATGGAAGCTATGGTTGATGATTTAATTATCACAGGCCTTAACTTTTATTGAGGAGGCATTTAAAGGCACATGAGAAAAAAATTACCAAGATTCAGCTGAAGATTTTCTACTACACTCATTAGGATTAATATGGAATTGAAATTATGTAGTGAATGCATTCAAGACCTCATACTTGATGAGTGAGACCGATGTGTAAATTCTCTTCGCTAACAAGGTTTGTTGATGATGTTAAATAGAATTTGAATCCAAATAGTGGGTTTTCAGCATTGACTTGAAAATAAATGTTCTGGAACAATTCATTTGTAAACTCAAAAACATGTTGTACAAAAGGGAGAAGCTTGTAAAGCTTGTGTCTCTTCTACCTTCATAGATATACATTGTTGGATCTTGAACAAAAGTTCGAATGATAAATTCATTGTTTAAGAAATCAAATCTCAATTCAAGGATTTTGTTAGAGAACACTTGTTTAAACAAGATACTATGTCTAAGGAAAAAATGAAAGAGATTTGTACTCTATAGGATGCCATCACTGGATGCCAACAAAGAGTATCTCAGAGAATGCAGAATTTGAGAAGGACATGGAGAAGTGTTTGGGAAGTTGGAATCATACCATTTCCAATACTACAATTCCTCGAGGGAATGGACATAGTTACAGCTCTGAAATGATTTAGGAATTAGGTGTTAAATAAAAAAAAAGATGTCATTGCATCTACTCATTGTCTTTGACTTCCTAGTTTTTATCTTTTCTTATTTTTGAAAGTACCTAGTTAAAGTGACTTCATCTCCTTTAGGTCATTGCTATAAAATAGAAATAAGTCAGGTTTGTATTTTTTAATTAGGTACTAATCTTTGAATTGAAAGAAAAGAAACTGAAAAGGAGCTCCTTGTAACCATTTCTTGAGGTTATTTAAATAACTTTTCTCATTATTGTAAGGGATCAATATTTTGATATCCAGATGTAAAAAAGAGAACATTGAAATACTCAATATAGGATAATTTTTCACCATTTCTCACGTTTCTTCTCTTTCTTTTCTTTATCTGATTAATATAAGGTTGTGTGTGTTTAAAGGAAAGAACTTTGTGTCTTTTAGTTGATGAATGTATCTAGAACTTTGTGTCTAATACATGTATGTTCTATGTTTTATATGCATAGTTTAAATCGTATCATTTTATCAGGGCATCTTTAAGATATCATTCTGTAATCTATATATCTGAAAGTGTCCTTCATTCCCAATCTCTGAATATCAGTCCTAAATTTTCCATTCTTTTTTGTATTGGAAACCCTTTATAAATGCATATTAAGATACGTTGATACTGTAAGTAAGGTTTTTTGGCTTTCAATAATGGAACCTCCCATAAAGAGGAGGAACTGTTGTCCCCTAATTGTTGCTTGTTTTCAAAAGATTAAATTCTACAACCAACAGTTTTTAGCACCCACCGTGGGGCACATATTTTGCATCCCACCAAAACAAATTCAAATCAAGCCATGAAAATCGACACCCTGGTAGACAAAATATATACACGAGGTCAAAGAGAACTTGGTGTTGAAGATCCAAATTTTCTATTCCTAAAATAAAACAACTTCTCTTTAACCCCAAAGATAAATAGAACGAGATCCACAAGTACTCCACCTGTCAAAAATAGAACTATAAGAAACATAGATTCAAAAGCCCAATCAATCCCTAATATTCAAAATTTGGTATTGGCTGGAGTTATAGTTCCTTTGCAAAATATTTTTCCAAGAATGGAAACTCCTCTGCCTTTGGGAAAAAGGGTTGGACCTCTTGCTCTTGCTCAGTCATTACATGATCTCACGAAGGGGAGCAGGAATTTTTTTCCTAAATTCAGAGAAGATGGAAAAGTACACCCAGATGAACACATTGCTGCATTCATTATGGCATGTGGGATACTTGGATTCGAACATGAATATGTTTCTGTCAAGATTTTTGTGGAAAAATTACATGATAATGTTGCTGACTAGTTTTATCATCTTCCTGTTGGAGCTATAACTAATTGGACAAGTAAGAGAACATAGTTTGAGGATAGATTCAAACTTGATGAAGATGTACATGCCCTCCTCACCCATATTTCCCAAATAAATAAGGAATCACATGAACCAATGACATAATTTGTGGCCAATCTCAATAAATTGGTTAACAAGATTCTAGTGGTAGTGGTGGGTGGCATAGCTACGGCAAGTACCACAAAGGCCAAGGTAGCTTGATTTAGCCTCTATCATGGTATGGAGGCATACATTACAGGGTAAGGTGACTACCTTGCAAGCACATATTACAGGTTTACATGGGCATCTCATAGGTCAGAAGCATAGGTATCCAATTTACAGGCTTAGGTGATGGCTCTACAGGGCTAGGTAGCATAGTGGTAGGCACCCGCACAGGCTAGAGATGGGGATGATGGACATGTATCCCCCTTACATGCATAGGTGATAGGTTTACAAGGAAAAATAACCACTGTATACGCACAAGTTGTGGCCTTACAAGCCCATGTTGCATCATAGGTACAGGTACCCCCACAGGCCCAAGGACAGGGTCCCATATTACATGCACCTACACTAAGAAATAGTTTGTGGTACAGGAAGGAGGGCAGGCATCATGATAGGGGCTGAGGTTATTATTAGTTGGGAAGAGTTCATAGGTTGCACTGAGACCCATGGCACCACCGCAGACTGTGTCGATGACAAGGTTTATGGATTCCCTAAACGAGACTCGTTACTATCAAGATCACTTAATGATTACCAGTATAGATGTTCCCTCATATACTGAGTACAGAGCCTAACAGGTAGCTAGTGAGCAGACTAGATCTAGGACTCACATTTTAGGGATTACATGGGGCCATCGAGCCCATGGACAGGGCCAGGGAGAGGTGAAGAGCTCACAAAGGATAGGCCTAGGTGAGGGCCAGTGAGATACTAGACCAAGACCCATGGAGGGTGTAGAGATGTTTGTAGGGTGGATGACAAGTAGGGAGGAGGAGGAGAAAGATGATACTGGACAAGAGGGTCTCAGGTGGGGTGATGATTAGTCACTGGATATGATAATTTTATTTATTTTATATATATATACCAGACTGTGTGATGAAGACATGATATTGTATATGATATTTATTGAGAAACTTGTATTTATTTGTATTTGTATATATATGTATTGATACACAGACTGTCCCATTTATGTAGTTGATGATTTTTAGTGCATGGATGATGTACATTGTTTTAATTTCCATTGTTATTGTGTATGGATGAAAACTAGATGAATTAGGCATGATTAAGTTGAGGTCATGTATGCATGGTTGAGTTTAGGTCATTTAGGCATGATGGAGTCAAGTTGATTTAGGTAGTCGATGTCATGTAGGCATGATGGATTCAGGTATAAGCATGGTGGAGTCTAGGTGATTTATGAAGTCGAGGTCATATAGGCATATTAGAGTCAGGTATAGGCATGGTGGATTCTATGTGATCTAGGTAGTCGAGGTCATGTAGGCATGATGGAGTCAGGTATAGGTATGGTGAAGTCTAGGGTATTTAGGCATTCGAGGTCATGTAGGCATGATGGATTCAGGTATAGGCATGGTGGAGTCTAGGTGAGTTAGGCATGTGTTGATGTGTAATCACATCACCCCTGAACCTTCGCAACTTGATGGGTTAAAACTATCATTGTGATTTCATAACATAGAGATTTTCCCAAAGTGTGGGACTTTGCAATCAGGAAATCTCTCTGGATGAAGTCCAGTTGCTATTCCTCTATTTTGATGCACACATAAAAATTGTAGAGGATCTACTCTAAAACCTACTTTAACTTGCAAAGGAGACAGGGTTAATAAAATTACAAGAAACTAAATCTAAACTAAAAGAGGTTATGCACTAAAAGAAATTTTGAAAACTTTCTTTGCATGAAAATAGAAACCACAATTAGATTAATAAGTATTAATATATAGCAAAGATCAATCCATTGATGAGAATCCACCAACCATTAAACACAAGCCATGAAACATGTAATACAATAACCATACACAGATAACCAATATTATAATGAGAGATCAGATGAAAGAAATGAACACAAGAGAGGGTTAAAATCATCCACATAATTATTTTATTGCTCCACAATTTGATACAGTGCATTACAATGGCCAAGAGGCACAATCTTGATTTACAACTTGAATGGGAGGCTTGAACTCAAAAAATTCACTTATAGACCAGAGAAGAAGGGAGGGTGCAAAGAAAAATTATCCAGCATTAGAACAATGACCCTCCTTAAAATATATAGGAAGAATGAGAGAAGAAAGAGAGAAGAATTCAAATTCTTACTTCAACCACCATAAAATTCATTGAATTCTCCTGAAATAATGATGGGTGTCACTGCAAACCCGTGCCTCATTGTAATTTTCCTTGTTGGGAAAGAAAGGAAGTGCATACCTTCATTATTGTGCTAGGTGAGAAACTTGGGACACCCTCTAAAATGTTGGAATGTGTTTTTTCATTTTGAATAAATTATTCCCACTCAAATTATTTGAGTAGAGGACCTTGTGAGATTTCCAAAAAGTCTTTTCTTGTGTAAATCTGAGCTCCCAGTCAAAATATATGGCCATCTAAAGGTCCAGGTGTCATTCTGTGAAAAATGAAAACTGTTGATCCTCCCTTTTCGGAGTCCAAAATGCATGCAACCTCTGAAATCCTAAAATTATAACTTTCAGACATTTTGGTTTCTAAATATAGGTTACTATTCATCTGCTTGGGCGCGTGAAAACTCTGAAACCTTGAAATCCCGAAGTCTTCAATTTTAGACATTCAGAATTTAGAACTTTGTACTTTTAGTTGTGATCTTTGTGTTTTTGGGGTCCAAAATTCTGAAACTCCAAACCCCAAAAATATGAAACCCAAAAGTCCAAAATTTTGGACTTCAGACTTTCAGAACTTTGGAACTTTTAGTCTTTTGGACCCATGAGACTGTTCATTGTAAAATCAGCCTGAGAGTTCTAAAACTCCAAAACCTGAAACTCTGAAATTTCCTCTACATTGACCTCGAAACAAAGTTTGACTTCCAAAATCTGAATCCTTTCGGACTTCAAAATTTTAGGATTTTGGGATTTTTTCTCCCTTTTTCTGACTGGTCATTTCCTATCTCCAAAACTCCAAAACCCGAAATTCTGAATTTCAAACTTTCGGGATTTCATACTTTTTGGTTTCAGACCTTTTGGCATTATTCACCTTTTTACGCTCACCGAGATCTCTGAAACTCCAAAACCTAAAATTCCAAATTTCTGACTTTCGGGGTTTCAAAATTTTTTTCTCATTCCTGAAATCCTCCTTTAGCCTACCTCCAAAATGCTCCACCTCCAAAGTCCAACTTTCAGACTTTCAGAACTTCTTGATTCACTAAATTAGCTCAAGCTCCTGAGCTTCTCTACAATGTGTTCAGTCCTCTCGAAATGCAATCTCTCTTGATTGTCAATCCCTCCAAATTCTCTGCTTGTTATTTATGTTTGTGTAATTTTTTGTGAGGGGTAAAATTGGATAACAACATGGTTTGGTCATGTTTTTTTGTTTAATTTAATTTTTGAGTTATTGGTAGTACGGAAAATAAATGATGATGTATATGTATGTTGTGGTGTAAATTTCAAAATATTTGATATCATGTAAATGTGAAATTATTAATGGATTATATGATGATGTGATAAATGGTAGTTATGTATGTTTTTTATGTTTTTTGAATTTCCCAGTTGTTGTGTAAAATGGAAAACTCACTAAGGTAGAATGTTAATAGAAAAATGGGTAAAATTTGGTTAGGCAAAAGAGTGGCCAAGCTAACCTCCAAGGGTCCCATTCCCTCATAGTTTTTCCTACATAGCCATGGAAAAAAGGGGCCTCAAGCCGATGTCACTCTCCCATAAGCTAGGGAATAATATGATGAGATAGAGGAATGGGGTGGTAGGTTTTAGGCATGATTTATTCTAGGTCATTTAGGTATGGTTGAGTTTAGGTCAGTTAGGCATGGTTGAGTTTAGGTTATTTAGGCATGGGTGATTTTGGTGAAATTGGAATCCTTAAAATGTAGGTGTCGATGGTCTAGTCCTATTTAAGAGAATAAAAAAGTAAGGAAAAATGTGAGGTAAGTGTAGCAAGTTGGTGGACAAAAATATTTGGAATTCACATACAACAACCACAAACTATTTTCTACAGGACCGCGGAATTCGCAAACCTAAAACCACGATCGCCACAGTCCTCTGAGAAAAAAAAAAGACCATGGCCCCTCATTTTCCCCCATTTTCCCCTGCGAACCGTGATTTCTCCTCGACTGTTGGCACTCGAGCTTTGAATACCCCCTAAAAATTGCTCTTCAGACTTCTGGATCATGAAATTTTCAATGATGTCACAAAGACGAAGAGGTAAGCCCTCGATTTTTGATCAAATTTCTTGCATTTTAGGTTAATTTTTGTGATTTTTATGGGTTTTTAAATTTTTTTTATGTATACAATTTTTTTGTTTTGTCAGTTTTTCGGCAAGCTCGTAATCCTAAAAACCATCCAAATATTCCTCAAAACCCTCCAAACATTCCTCAAAACCCTCCTCCAAATGTAGATCCACCTCATGTGGCTCCTTCTGTCCCCATGGAACCAAGCAGGAACACAAGCTGATATTGTTGGAAGAATCTGACAGAATACAATTACCGTTGAGAACCTTATTCAGAAAATAAGACAAAATCATGCCACAAATCCGTCCCGCATGACTTTAGCCAACACATTGCAAACATTGATTGGTGAAGTCGACTCCGACAACCAACCAAATAGATAGATGGAATACCTTTAGAGGTGATTGTAGGCAGTGGTATGCAGATAAATTATCCCATGCAGCTGTAAAATATAAAAAAATGCAAAAGGCCCTCATTTGTGCATTATTTACTGACCCGAGAACCAATGCCCCCCTGCAACTACTTGCAAATGGTTCCCAATCCATTGGTGTCCACGATGACTGAATCAAGAACAATTTTTGGGACCGATGGTGGATGGTTTTTGATTATCCACCATGCAACAACAATAAGGTTACTCTCTATTTTTTTGAAGAAATTATATTGTGAGTTCGTGCTTAATGAGGTCCCAAATTATTTTGACTTTTCTGAGTTTTATGGGCAATGAGGTGGCTCTGTACATAGTAGACTTGGTGCACGCATTGGTCAACCAAGGATCCCCCATGCCCCAAAACCCCCACTGCCTTCAGTTATCCCTCCTACAGTGAAGGAGGTTGTGGAGATTGACACACTACATGCATTAAGGGAGCTCACTGACACTCTGACCCAACATAGTGACCAGATTACATCTGGTGATGTTGGTGGAGGCACCAGTTCTAGTGCACCACACCACTGTGGATCATGTGGTGTCGTATGCACTGCGGGCGAGACATCATTTGTTGGATCACATGATTTATTTTCTCTAGATGAGATGATGGCGGATGTTTTTGGAACTGGTGCAAATGATCTTGGTCTTTCACAGGTAAATGTCAAATAAATATTTAATATATATATATATATACAATAGTTTAATTCATTTGAGATTTTAATATATATGTATTTGATTACGTCATGTACATACATGTAAAAACTAATATTTTTTTGATTTTAAACAGTAAGAGCCGGTGAAGGACACATCTGGCGTCGACATGCTAGCTACTGCAGTTGGGTGTGTTACAGACGTAAGTTTCAAGTTACTTACATTTCAAATTTCATTTGATTGCACTTTTATTATTAAATACACATTTTTAATGTTCATGTATAATGTTTCACATGTACATGTACATATTAATATGTTTGTCTTTTATACACAGGAGCCTGGCGGGTCATCATCTTCTCTAGGCACTGAGGCTACTGGCACACCTCACGTGACTTTTACACAAGTTAGTTTCTCTTTACACTTTGTTTCTAATTGTGGAAGTTCAGTTGTGTATCTACTCTTGTAGGAATTTTGGAGACTCGAGTAACATCGAAGCTTCCCTAGGATCATTAAACCTAGATTCCTACTCTTCCAGGAGGTCATATGACAATAAGCAGTATATGGAAGCAAGTATTATTAACCTAAAATGGAGGATTATTGGGAAGATTGTGTCAACAAGATTAATGTTTATTACCGATACTTCTATAGAATGACATTACAACAAATAACAAACTTTCGTCTCTAATGGGTCATAGAGGACATAGAATATGATGCTAATGAGTTGTTCAAAATGGGATACCTGGAGTCAATTCGCTTCACACATATCCCTCCTATAGACAGGTCATTTGTGAAGCCTATTAATACACTAACTCGTACTACAAAAGTCCTCCAAAGATCGAAAAAGTGGTTCATTCAGAATATGCATGAACTCAACTATACTACTTTGCCTACTTATAGACAATCCCCCCAAAAAAAATTAGCTTCCTAAACAATATATTTCAAGTACCCAACTTCTTAGTGATACAAGTTCAATCGTTTCCATTATTGAAATAAAATGATGTTTTAGTACCATGGCTTTGAGCCATGTTCCACATTGTAAACTAACTTCTTGTAGATTAAAGAATTATAAAATAGACATGTTGAAATTGATATCTTTCAAGACAAGTTGACTATACTAGACACATTCAAAATTTTCAAATACTTGGCCAAAAATAGTCTCAATAAGGTGATTGACTTCCATACCTCACTAAATGTGTAGACTTATTATTTTCATGCATAAATAATTATGAGCCAAATTCTTGGGAAGTGAGAAAGGATTCACGTACTCCATTAGCACAACTAAGAAAAGACTCTATTGATACTTACTTCAAAATCCATGTTTGTGAGGTTTACAATGACTTGAGCATTAATGGTGTGTTAACTTACTAGGAAAATCATCAAGAATAGTCTTCAAAGGAAATTAATTTGTCATGGCTCCAATTTTACAAATAGGGTAGATCCTAAGTCTATGAGAGACTCCAAAAGTATGATTTCAATGATGTTATTTTTAATGTCATCACATTTGTAATTTAAGTAAAAGGAGATAAGGTGATATGGTGTTTTGAGCCTTAAATATCTAGGTCATTTCCACCATCAGTAATGAGACAGAATTCATAGATTGGGGAAAGATAATCAATGATAAAGCTCGTAAGCAACTAGTGGACCTCCCTCAAGCTCAAACATTATTTATGCCTTCTAACCTTATCTATTGCATTGTCAATCTTAGACATTGTTGGTATGTAAAATTTCTCCGCATTTTACTAGACAACCCAGTCAAAGTTGTGAAATTGTCTCTTTTCAAAGATCAACTTGTATGGAAGGTTTTGCAAGCCTCGGGTGGTTTCAAAATACTAGGTTATATTAATTGGGAAGGTATATAATTCTACTTCACATGATAATATGCAATAAGAAAGGCATTAAGAGCATTGCACTAGTCTTGGGAACACATTCACTTCTGACACTTTTTGTAGACAAATTGTACTCTCAATCGTAAAAGGAAAATAAACTTGGGAAGAAGATATTAAGAGCCTTGGTTGGTTTCTATTAGCAAATTAATACATTGGTCTGTTATGTGTCGATTATGCTTTGGGTCTATTATGTGGCAGTCATGTAGATTAATATTGATCTGTACATGTTTTTTGTATAGCTTATGACTTCCAGAGAGACTCCTCCCTATATGCAGACTGTGGAGGCTGTTGTAGATGCTGCCATAGCGTCTGTAGATCCACTAACTCAGGTACAATTTTTCAAATTTGTTAAATTTTGGAGGAATTTTTTCTTATTACTTATCTACAATATCAAATTTTGTACATGAAATATTTAATTTGAACTATTTATTTGTATGTAGCCTACCCCTCGTGAGTCTATCATTTACCCTGTAATGCAACGATGAAAAATTGATAGGGATCATGAGATTGCGGTAAGATTTCAACATGCATTATAAATTCTAAGTTTCTAAATTTTGAATGTATTTTAAAAATTTGGGTGTTAAAAACTTGTTTTATGAATGTGCAGGCTAGGTTGCAGGCCTTCTTAGAGATGCCTAGGACCACATGGATGAAATCCATAGTGGTATCTCCCTCCACTACATCCACAGGTCGTGGACATGCTTCTTCTAGCAGGGAAAAGAGAGGGAAGATGTTTCATGATTAGATTCATAGGACCTGGATGTATAGATATATATGCCATCTGGTCCTAGTTCATGATTCTTCATATAGTCCATGTATATAGCCTTATGCGACCGCATGTGGTCCTATATGTATGACACACTTATTTCGATACATTATGAACTTATATTTTCAGAGAAATGCGGCACACTTAGTTTGATACATTATATCCATGTTGGTTTTCATAACGATATTACTTTTATGTTTGATTTGATTTCATTGCACATGATAACCTTCTATGTATGTTTTCATAACCATATTAGTTCTATGTTTGATTTGATTTGATGGCCTCGATTATGTGACCATTATCCATATGATATATATGATATATGATGTTATGTTATTAAATGATATATGATGATGTTATGTTATATAATGGTTTTGAAGGTTCTTGGGTGCAAGATCATTTTTTTCAAGAGATTCAAGTGTGGACTTATATCAATTTTCTTATTTTAAGCACGTGGTTAACACACTCCAAAGTGGGAAAAAATGTACACAATTAAAAATGGTCTTGAGGGATTTATTACAAGTCATTTTATATGTTTTTAGTGTACTTACAATTTATTTGTTAAGTATTAGTCCAAATTAAGTGTTATTGATGTGTGTAACAATAAGGTCCTAATTTGAATTCACTTGTTTAAAAAAAATATAGAAAAATTGTACATATTTAGTTGGCACAAGATATGTAAAAAATATTCTTAACACTCTATTGTGTATTAACATGCTTTAAAAAGAGATCAAACAATCATTAGAGTATTTACATGGTAATGTGTTAACCTTTGTTGCAATCTCATTGATGCGAGCCAACACTAGTGAGAAGTCATGCCCCGAGATGTCATGGGAGAAAAATGACCAATAATGCATCCTAATTGGGGGGTATATGCCTTTGGGTGCTATGGCGGGCTCTAGGGAGGCCCGGTTTGGAGTCAGACCACCCGATCCAAGCCAAGAACCCCTTCCCTATTAATCTCAATTCACTTTTTCAGGTTTACAAACTTATGACGATCACAAATTGGCACTCGGTCATCCAAACCAAGAACTAGTCTGAGCCAAAACTTGAGTGAAGGATTTCTCTAGTTTACACCCAATAATTCAAGGTCCTGGCATTCCTTGAGCCTTTGTGGCATAATTTTTTACAAACTACCTTTTCTAAAGAAGTCCTAGGAAATGAACAGAGGTGAGTAGTGAGAATTCATACCTTGGGAAATCATGTGACCGAACCAACTACGCCAACACATCTGGGTGGCCAGGTGAATACTAGAGGAGGCATAATTTTGGTGTGGGACAACGTCGTTGCTTCTGGGCTACTTCGTTTGGGCGTAGTCCCTTAAGAGCATTGAGACCAAAAAACTGTTCAACTTTGATGGGTGATTACTCAAACTCCGTGGCACCTAGAGATGTCTCATTAGATCCTACACCTTAGCATAGGACCCTCTACAATAGCCTGTATTTTTATATCCGTCTTCCAATCGGTGCTCTTGCTGCCCTATTGTTTACAAAAAAAATAGTGCAGTTTGAGCACAGTTCGAGGCTGTCAAATGCTATATTTTGCAAATGGTGGGTCATGGAACCAAACAACTACACCAACACATCTGGGTGGCTAGGTAAATGCTATAGGATGTGTCATTTTAGTGTGTGATGAATGTCGTATCTTCTAGGCTACTTCGTTCTGGCGTGGTCCCTTAAGAGCCCTGAAACAAAAAAATAGTTCAACTTCGACGGATGATTACTCGGTCTTTGTGGTATGTAGAGAAGTTTCATTAGATCCTGCACCTCAGTGTAGGAACCCTCTACAATAATCTATCTCAGTTTTTTCCATCTCCAATCAGCGCTCTTGCTACCCTATAATTTGTAAACGCATGAAATAGTGCAATTTGAGCTAGTGTAAGGTTGTCAAACACTATATTTTGTAAACGGTGGGTCATGGTCCGAACTGACCCTGCAACACATCATGGCCAGGTAAATGCTAGAGGATGCATATTTCATTGGCGACAATGTCGTTTCTTCCGGGCTACTTCGTTCGGGCGTAGTCACTTAAGATCCCTGAGATAAAAAACCATTCAAATTCTACGGGTGATTACTCGAACTCCATGGCACCTAGAGACATCTCGTTATATTCTACACCTTAGCATAGGGACCCTTTATAATAGTATTCCTCAATTTTTTCTATCTCTAATAAATGCTCTTGTTGCCTTATTGTTTCCAAACGCATGAAATAGTGCAGTTTAAGGCAGTATAAAGTTGTCAAATGCTATATTTTGACAAACGAGTGGGTCATGGCACTGAATTCTTGAATTTATATTTTCAACACATCCATAGTGTTTAGGTAAATTCTAGGAAAAGATTATTTTGGTGAGTATTAGTCGTTGCTTCCAAGGGTACTTCGTTTGGGCATAGTCCCTTAAGAGCCCTGTTTACCAAAAAATGTTCAAATTCGATTTGATTACTCGGACTCCATGGCACATATTCATTAGACATCTATTAGATCCTAAATTGTTTGACAATGTAGGGACCTCTTTACAATATTTATATTCAGTTTTCCATCTCCAATCGGTGCTCTCGCTGCCCTTTGTTTGTAAACTGCGTGAAATAGTGTTTGAGCTAATAGTAAGGCTGTCAAATGCTAAATTTTGAAATGGTGGGTCATGGCACAAAACTCAGTGTGCCAACATGTCTGGGTGGCCAGGTAAATTCTAGAGGAGGCATATTTTTAGTGAGTGTGTGACAAGGTCCTTTGCTTCCAGGCTACTTTGTTTGGGCGTAGTCCCTTAAGCCCTTATTGAGAAAAAATTATTCAACTTTAGATGGGTGATTACTCAGTCTCCTGGCACATAGAGATGTCTCGTTAGATCCTACACCTTGGCATAGGGACCCTCTATTATATCTTGTCTCATTTTTTTGTCTCCAATCAGTGCTCTTTCATGCCCTATTGTTTGCAAACACACGAAATAAGTGCAGTTTGAGCAAGTGTAAGGTTTCAAATGCTATATTTTGAAACGCCTCAAGAAATCATGGCACAAAACCAACTGTGTCAACATGTCTGATTGGCTAGGTAAATGCTAGAGGAGGTGTTTTTTTGGTGGGGACAAATCATGTTTGGACTTCCGGGCTACTTCGTTTGGGCGTAGTCCCTTAAGAGCCTATTAGACCAAAAAACCGTTCAACTTCAACGGGTGATTACTCGACCTCCATGGGACATAGATATGTGTCATTAGATCCTACACATCAGTGTAGGGACCCTATACAATATTCTGTCTTAGTTATTATGGTATCTCCAATCAGTGCTCTCACTGCCCTATTGTTTATAAACGCAAGAAATAGTGTACTTTGAGCTAGTGTAAAGGTTGTCAAATGCTATATTTTGTAAATGGTCTGGTTGTGGCACCAAACCAACTGTGCCACACCAACATGTCAGTTTGGCTAGATAAAAAATAGAGGAGGTGTCGTTTCAATGGTGCGTAAAAACATCATTGCTTCTGGGCTACTTCATTCAGGCGTAGTCCCTTAAGAGCCCTGAGACCAAAAAATTGTTCAACTTCGACGGGTGATTACTTGGACTCCGTGGCACCTAGAGATGTCTCATTTGGATCCTACACCTCAGTGTAGGGACCCTCTACAATATATCCTGTCTCATTTTTTCCATGGTCCAATCGGTGCTCTCGTTGCACCCTATTGTTTGCAAACGTGTGAAATAGTGCAGTTTGAGCCAGTGTAAGGTTGTCAAACACTATATTTTACAAATGGTAGGTTATGGCACCAAAATAGACTGCACCAAAATTTCCAAGTGGCTAGGTAAATGCTAGAGGAGGTCATTTTAGTGTGCGTGACAACGTTTGCTTCTGGAGCTACTTCGTTCAGGCGTAGTCCCTTAAGAGCCCTGAGACCAAAAAATTGTTCAACTTCGAAGGGTGATTACTCGGACTCCGTGGAACCTAGAGATGTCTCGTTAGATCCTACACATTGGTGTGGGGACCCTCTACAATATCCTGTCTCATTTTTTTCCTTCTCCAATCGGTGCTCTCATTGCCGTATTGTTTGTAAAACGCATAAATAGTGCAGTTTGAGCCAGTGTAAGGCTATCAAATGCTATATTTTGTAAACGGTGGGTTTTGGCACCAAACTGACTATGCCAACACATCTAAGTGGCTAGGTAAATGCTAGAGGAGGTTTTTTGGTGTGCAACAATGTCGTTGCTTCTAGGGCTACTTCGTTTGAGGTAGTCCCTCAAGATCCCTGAGACCAAAAAATCATTTAACTTCGACGGATGATTACTCGGTCTCCATTACATCTAGAGATGTCTCTTTTGATCCTAAATCTCAGTGTAGGGACCCTCTATAATATCATGTCTCATTTTTTTCTATCATCTCCAATCGGTGCTCTCACTACCCTATTATTTGCAAGCGCGCGAAATAGTGCAGTTTGAGCCAGTGTAAGGTTGTCAAACACTATATTTTAAATGGTGGGTCGTGGCACCAAACTACTATTTTCCCAACACGTCTTGGTGGCTAGGTAAATGCTAATAGGAGGTGAAATTTTGGTGTGAACAACATCGTTTCTTCCAAGATACTTCGTTTGGGCGTAGTCCCTTAAGATCCCTGAGACCAAAAACCTTCAACTTTGATGGGTGATTACTTGGACTTCATGGCACACCTAAGATACATCTCGTCAGATCCTACACCTCGGTGTAGGGACCCTCTACAATAGTCCTGTCTTGGTGTTTTTCCATGTCTCAATTGGTGCTCTCAACTGCCCTATTGTTTGCAAATGCATGAAATAGTGCAGTTTGAGCCAGTGTAAGGCTGTCAAACACTATATTTTGCAAACGGTGTGTCGTGACACCGAACTGACTATTTAGAACACATATGGGTGGTAGGTAAATTAGAAGGAGGTGTTTTTTGTGCTAACTTAGTCATTGCTTCTGGGATACTTCGTTTGGGCATAGTCCCTTAAGAGCCCTAAGACTAAAAAAAATTTCAACTTCGACTGCTGATTACTCAGACTCCGTGGCACCTAGATGACATCTCAAGATCCTACACCTCAATGCTAGGGACCCTCTACAATATCTATTCTAAATCTTAGTTTTTTCCTTCTCCAATCACCTGCTCTCATTCCCTATTGTTTGCAAACAATAAATAGTGCTAGTTTGAGCCAGTTTAAGGCTGTCAAATGCTATATTTTGCTATGGTGGGTCATGGCACCAAATGACTACACCAACATTCTCTTTCAGATCCAAAATGAAATTTAAAGGGCATCCGTTTCAATGGTGCTGTGAAATAGTCAAACCCTACTTTGTTATTTGGCATAGTCCCTTAAGAGCCCTGAGATCAAAAAAATGTTCATACTTCAATGGGTGATTATATGGTAACTCTATGGCACCTAATGATGAAATCAACTAGATCCTACATTTCAGCATAGTGGAACAATATGGCTATCTATTTTTATGTATCAATCGGTGATCTCACTAAATCCCTATTGTTTGCAAAAGGGAAAATAGTCAAGGGATTGAGCCATTGTAAGGCTGTCAAACCTATGTTCTTGAAAATAACTTATGGCACCAAACCAACTCGACTTAGAAAAATGTCATGATCTGGCTTTTGGTTTACACATTTTCCAGAGGCATTTTTATATGCAAATCCAATGTCTTGCTTCCTTTTTCTTCCGGGCATAGTCCCTACAAGAGCCCTGAGACCAAAAAATCATTGAGGATTTGACGGGTGCATTACTCAGACTCTATGGAAACTAGAGACATTCTTGGATCCTACATTATTAATAGGAGAAGAGAGATACAATAACATGTCTCAGTTTTTTTTACAAAATTTGAGCTCATGTTCATCCAATCAGGTGCTCTCGTTGCCCTATTGTTTGTAAACACGCAAATAGTGTAGTTTAAGCTAGTGTAAGGGTGTCAAGGACTGCTATATTTTGCAAACAGTGGGTCATTGCACCGAACATAACTGTGCCAAAACATGTGATACTATAGAATGCTAGAGGAGGTTTTTTTTTGGTACGGGACAAATCGTCTATGCTTCCCGGGCTACTTCATTCAGGAGTAGTCCCTTAAGAGCCCTAAGACCATAAAAACTTGTTCAACTTTGACGTGTGATTACTCAGACTCTTTGGCACCTAGATATGTCTCATGGATCTTACATACCTTTGATAGGGTTCCCCTATAAAATATCCTATCTCATTTTTTCCATAGCATCCCAATGGCGTGGTGCTCGTCACTGCCCTATTATTTGTAAACACATGAAATAGTGCAGTTTGAGCTAGTGTAAGGTGGCAGTCAAATGCTATATTTTGCAAACGGTGGGTCGTGGCACTGCAAACATTTTACACCAACATGTCTAGAAAGTGGCTAGGTAAATCCAAAAAAGCAGGAAGGCTAAGTTTTGGGTGCTAGGCAAAGTTTAATGCTTCAGAGCTACTGTCGTTTAGGCGTAGTCCCTTTTGATCCCTGAGGAAAAAGACACCAGGGGGAACTTCACCTACGACAGATCTATTTTCTCAACTCCATGGCACTTTGAAGATGTAATCATTAGATTCCACACATGTATAGGAAGACCCTCTATAATATATGTCTCAGTTATTTCGAGTCTAGAATCGGTGCTCTCACTGCCCTATTATTTGCAAATACATAAAGTAGTGTAGTTTGAGCCAGTGTAAGGCTGCCAAATACTATATTTTACAAACGGTGGTCTTGGTCTGACCAAACTGATTTTACCAACATCTATGTGTCTAGGTAAATGCTAGAGGAGGCAAATTTTTGGTATGGAGATCAAGGTAGTTGAGGAATCCCGGGCTACTTCGTTTAGGCTCACATGTAGGCCCTTAAGAACCTTGAGACCAAAATTTTATCCAACTTGGACAGGTGATTACTCAGTCTCCGTGGCTTAGAGATGTCTCATTTTATTACACCTTGGTATAGGGACCCTCTACAATATTTTATCATTTTTTCCATCTCCAATTGGTGCTCTAAGTGCCCTATTGTTTGCAAATGCACAAAATAGTGCAGTTTGAGCCAGTGTAAGGCTATCAAACGCTATATTTTACAAGGTGGGTTATGGTACCGAACCAACTATTGCCAACATGTCTTAGATGATCTATTGTAAATACTAGAGGAGGTTCATTTTGGTATGTTACAACGTCATTGTTTCCGGGCTACTTTTCGGGTGTAGTCCCTTAAGATCCCTGAGACCAAAAAACTTGTTCAACTTCGACGAGTGATTACTCGGACTTCGTGGCACCTAGAGATGTCTTGTTAGATCCTACACCTCAGCCTACGGACCCTCTACATAGTTATCTTGGGTTTTTCATTTCTCCCCAATTTGTGCTCTCGCTGCCCTATTGTTTGCAAATGCATGAAATAGTGCAATTTGAGCCAGTGTAAGGTTGTCAAATGCTATATTTTACACTATGATGAGTCATGGCACCAAACCAAATTGCCAACACATCCATTTGGCTGAGTTAAATTCTATAGGAGGTGTCATTTTTTTGTGAAGACGTGTCATTTTATTGTTGGGCTACTTCATTTGGGAATAGTCCCTTAAGAGCCCTGAGACCAAAAAAACCGTTCAACTTCGACGGGTAATTACTTAACTCTGTGGCACCTAGAGACATCTTATTAGATCCTACACCTCATCGTAGGGACCCTCTACAATATCCTTCCTCTATTTTTTTCATCTCTAATCGGTGCTTTCGCTGCCCTATTGTTTGTAAATACGTAAAATAGTGTAGTTTTAGCCAGTGTAAGGCTGTCAAATACTATATTTTGCAAATGATGGGTCGTGGCACCTAAATCGACTATGCAAACATGTTAGGGATGGCCTTGTAAATACTTGGGGAGGCTTCGTTTCAGGTTCCCTACACTCCTAGGTGCTTCCAGGATACCTCCTCTGGAGCCAAGAACCCCTTCCACAGGTACATAAACCGTTGTTAGTTGCTTCTCTTTTCTTGTAAAACAATGAAATCTTCTCTTAGCTTCGAGAATATAAAATTCTCTACTAACAGTGCCAACCACGTGAAGGTGGAATATTTTCTAGCACCACTAACCTGCATAAAAGTGTTAGTCAAAGAAATTTAAGTTGAATCAAAACCATACTAGATATATACAAAATACACAAATTTAATAAAATATATGAACTTGAATCTAGAACTAACAAATTTAAACAATTCAAAGAAATTATATATACCAGACAAGCTCATGTAAATTCATTCCAATGTTCACCATCAGGATGTGAAAGTGGAAGCTTTTCTGGCACCACTAACCTGCATAAAAGTGTTAGTCAAATAAATTTAAGTTGAATCAAAACCATATACTAGATATATACAAAATACACAAATTTAATAAAATATATGAACTTGAATGATCTGGTTGAAAAAATTTAACCCTACACTTCAAAGAAATTATATATACCAGATGTGAGCATGTAAATTCATTCCAATGAACCATCAAGATCAGATCTACTCTGAATAGTGACAAGATTGCTTCATGATAGGACTCTCGAACCTTCCAAAGAATCTTGTTATTAGGCCTTCCTCGATATCTATACAGCTGAATATTTGTCACTAGAACTAGATGCAAATATAAGAGTATTTTCATGTGTGTCTCAAAGTCTTCAAACACCCAAACAGAGGAATTTTTTAATGGATACCGTCAAAGCCAAGTTCCAGTAACTACCACTAACCCTGTAGGGTACTCAATATCTTCGCCATCTATAACAGGATAAGTCAACTTCTTTCTTTCCTCGATGCAATGACATAAGAAATAGTTTGTTCCTTCTTCATTGTCTTATGTCGCAATAACTGCAAACACATGTCCTACAAAAAAACAAAGGTTTCAACTCAAATTTAAATTACATATTAATTTCAATGGACATAACTCAATACAAAAATTGTAAATAACCATTTACCTTGTCACACCAAAATCAAAATTTCATCAAAGTCCTTGGATGTTGCAACTTCATCTGGAGAAACAAGTCGTAATGCCTGTGGAGGTTGATAACTGGGAAGCAGAGTTAGAGGCCTACAAATCCATCCATCCACCCATTCTTGTGAATCACACTCAGCAGTGACAAATTCGATACAAGATGCACAAAAACCCGCCAAATTTATTGTCCATGTGGCCCATGAAGTAGCGTCTGAGCTACAAAATGAGTGCATATCATTGGACCCTGTGAGTGTCATACAATCCTCGTAGTTAGCAATTTGTTGTTCCTCTATCAACCAAAAATATTTGTGAACTGTGGAATTTTCTTGAGAACCTCGGGCCATGTTGTCAATACACCATTCCACTATGCTCTTTGCATCTTTCAATTTAGCACCATCTTTGTACTTCAACTCTTCTCTTGCAAGAGCTCTTTTCACACATGCCCCTGCACCGTCATGCTCTCCTTTTCCATGTCCAACCTCAGTGAAACTCAAAATATGTTGCACACCCATCTTGATGTGTATCCTGCTCATCCAATAAAACATTCATGCATTCTTAAACTAAGACATGTAATTATCTGACCATATATAATGTTGATTGAAGCGGATGTCCCTATCAGACAAGTTTCCATAAAATAACTGGAAACACCCTTACACAAATTCAGTAGAATGAGTACGATCATCACTGATATAAAAGTGGTACTCTCTTAAAAAAATTAATCATTCTCTGTACTGTCAGGAGAATGTATAAATGCTATATGCACAAAAATGGCAACATGTACTGAGTTGTAATATTGCGATTGAACCTCCATTTGTGGTTGCAATGTGTAATTCTCTACAAAATTGACCACTGAAACAATAGTACCAATAGGAAATGTGTCCTTTCATATCTTGAACTATTCATCCAACCATCAAGCTCTGTGTGTATGCCTAGCATACTCATAAACAATTTCATCCTTAAATTTTCTCATAAATTGAAAAACAGGCATATGTTTTGTAACTAGCTCACACTGTTTAGACTCATTTCCATCTTTCAACTAGTATGGTACTGATTTATATTTATCAAAATCAACTAAATTATGTCTTATTGCACCTCCAATTTTCTCATGGATGTAACTTTCCAATTTAGGTAATCCGCCGCACGTACCACAACTTCCATCTAAACAATCATGACTATAAAAAAATTGTCCAACTTCTCTTTCACAAAATATCATAGGAATGAAATCCCTGGAAGATATTGGTGGAACTTGAACACCACATTCTGATAACATAGTTTCAGAATGAAAATCAGAACGAATACGTAAAAATTTAGCATAATGCATCACAAATTCAACATGTTTCCTACAACAACAAGTGGTGCGAGCGTGGTTGATTTTCACATAGAATGGTTTCAACATTTCAAAAAAATGTTGACTAATTTTAATTTCTAGATGCTCATGTTCAAACTTATGAAAAAATTGAGTTTGAGTCATATCTAAGAAATTCTTTGGATGTGGTTCGCGATTTGTAGAACTAACTCTCCGTTTTACAACATCTCTTGTATTAGGTGAAACTCTAGTGTTATCATGCCAAAATTGAATTACAACTTCTCTTATAACATCAGATATATCTTTGTTCTTACGGGGTGCTCTAGCAGAAAATTCCCAAAAATTGTTGTTATTAAGTGATTGAAGGATATTACGACTTTCAATTGATTTCATTAGAGTTTTTCAATTAACTTTCAACATTTGACTTGTTTGCGTAATCAAACATTATTTTTTTGTTGATTCACTTACAACACTAGTAGCAAGTACACAATGCACAATATTACTATCCCTTGTGCATATCTTAACACCAACAATGTGATATGGATCATGAAGGTTTTCAAAAATTGTAGAGGTTTGACCACGTATATTAGATGTTGTCAATCCTAAGGTGTTTAATGTAGGTCTCATTTTATTCAATTTCATCAAACTAACCAACAATTGACATCTTTGGGAATCATTTAAAATTTCAAAATGATTATCCCAAATTTTAGTGGCTTTTCTTTTGATTTTCCGTTTAGAAAGTTTGTCAGACATTGGTTTCAAAATGTTCTCATCAATTTCAATAAAATAATTAGGTTTCTTACATAAAATCTTAGGAGGTGTTTTTGTCAAATTTTTCTTGTCTACAATTTCAACCTGAATTTCTGATTCACATTTTCATTGTCTCCTTCAATTTCAACATCAGCTACATCACAAGTATTTAATTCTTCTTCAACATTGACGAGTAAAACATCTTCATCACGAGTATTTAATTCATCTTCAACATTGACAACAGAAACATTACTTGGTTCCTCATTGGTTATAATAGTAGGGGTTGAAGATGAACCTCTTCTTGATTCACAAAGATTCCGCATTCGCTTATGAATCTTGAAATATTTTGTCCTCTAATTTGTCTGGTAGTTTTTTACTTATTGACTTCCTTTTTTGACTTTGTTTCTCGTCTCCCGTGATGTTTTGCTTCCGGTGATAAGAAAAAATGATGCAGGGAACCATAAAAATAGTAGAAACTAGATTCTGGATAACAAGAAAGAGTGTCAGGTATTTATATATTTTTTTCAGAAATTTGTACAGTTGAGTGCGCGTATTGAATAATAATCCCTCCTAGGTGAGATTGGATGTTGGTATTCGTGTACAATATGACGTTCACTTAAGAACCCTTTTTAAGGTCCTTTTGATATAGGTCACTTGCTAGCACTGTGATCGTGGTTTTTAAACTGCGATCACGGTTTAGACAACAAATCATCGCAGTCCTGCATAAGAATACATTCAAAATCCGACACTCAAGGATCGGAAAATCTACTGTTTTATCCCGAAGTTAAGCTTTGGGAGCATGACCACTACAACACTGTGACAGATACAAAAACATCAGTATATTGCTCTTCCGTGGATTTCACCCATTTCCGAAAATTTCAAGACATGTCACAAGATTGGTACAATCGCATAGGGGAGACTGTTAACTTCATATAAATGGTGTAGTTTTAAAGTGACATTAGGGTCTGATGAATATCACCTAACAATCCTATTACTAATATTAGGGTCTGTAAGGCACTTTTTCCCGTGAATGTTCATGTCTACGTTTAAAACAACAACTTTTTTTCACTTGTCAATATGTGACACCCCACCTTCTATGGTATTATAATCGTTGTGAGATACTATAACATGTTACACGTTAGTATTTGATTTTGATATATTTTGATGATCCTTCACCTTCAGGCATACCTCAGAAAGGGCTCTATGGTATTTTTTATGTTATATGATCAGAGTTACTTCCTACGGATATAAAACAATAAAAGATTCCTATGTTCCTCTCTACCTTTACACATTCAAATTCAAATTTTCGATATTATACAAAGACATCTAAGTTTTTAATTTCTTATATATGGAAGTTGACTACATTCTTGTGTTACAGGTCACACTCTTAAGGGCATCTTGCATCAGCAATTGAGTTAATACAAAGTTTGTTTACACACTCAGCTACATTTTTCTTTTAAGATAAAAAATTATATTTATTAAGTTAAAGAGGGTGAAATGTAGACAACTAAAACTGATAATTAGGTGTTTGGTAAGATTGATTAGTGCATATCCCTTAGTCATGACTTATGCGTATAAACATAACTAAAACACACTATCTCAATATTTCCTAAGGCTTGCAAATGACGTAAAATTATGACCCCTTTTTTGGTCCACCAAATTGCTACACTTACCCGTGGTGAAAGTAGTTTGGTTTTACCGTAACCTAGTGTGAGACAACATGCCTACTTGGAAAGATACCCAAGATCAAAATAGGTAAGTCCATGATGAAGAATTTATCTTTTTCTTTTGCTTTTGTTTTAATAGATTGATCGATGTGGGAAGTCTATGTGGGATGATTAGAATATCTCCTTGAGGTCTTCGTGAAGTTGATCAATGCAGAAAAATTTAGAATATTTTTATCTTATGTTTTCAAAAATAGTCTTTTTTTGTGATAGACTATGTACAGTATGGATAGCTTTGTATAGTTGTCCTTCAAGGGAGCAGTCTATTTATAGCAGTGAGATAAAAAGAGGAGATGTCCTTTTTGAGGGATTCATCTTTTTGCTAGAAGTTTGACTCAAGGATATTGAATTTTAAAATCCCGTATATTACTTTTGCATTTTTTTTGGACTTTCGGTTCATGTACAAGACTATAGAGAAGGTGAGGGCCCTGTTATGAAGAAAAAAACCGTACTACACAGAGGTTAGATATGAAAGAGAGGTTTTAAGTAATGAACGAACATGGGATTCCATCTTGAAAAAGATGAAAATAATCCATGAGAATCTTGCCATGAGTAGATCCATGATACTCATATTGAAAATAAGGCTGAAAAGTGACGGGTAATCACATGATTCTTGTTTAGTCATTGATCCTTAAAAATATGTAATCAAAAGGTGAATGGTGCTCAACAAATGAGCATTTAATATACAGAAGGTGATAAAGGACTTGATTCAACAATAGAATGGTTGAAG
The DNA here is from genome assembly GCA_019776745.2 of Taxus chinensis. Taxonomy (NCBI): domain Eukaryota; kingdom Viridiplantae; phylum Streptophyta; class Pinopsida; order Cupressales; family Taxaceae; genus Taxus; species Taxus chinensis. Next base: position 137,493 of record JAHRHJ020000321.1, on the reverse strand, counting down.
ATGCAAGGCATTAAGGGGATTAGGTTTGGGTTTACCTTCAAGTGAAGACAAGCGTTAATCACTTGATCCATAGGTATGAGTAACGATATAAGGTCCAATCCAATTAGGATAAAATTTACCCTGCTTACTTTTCTCCTCTTTTTTACATGTTGATTTTCCTTTAAGAAAATTTCACCAACCTGGAAGGTTCATTCATTGACATGTTTATCATAGGCACATTCAATACGTTTTTGGTAGATTTGGAGGTGATCGAGAGCATTAATACGAAGTTCATCTAATAACTCGAGTTGTGCCAAATGTTCCTAGTGAAAATCATCATCATTGAGAATATCTTTGAGTGAGATACAAAGAGACATAATTTGGCCTTCAAGAGGCAAGATAGCCTCTATACCATAGACCAAAGAGAAAGGTGTGGCAGTAGTTGAGGTACAAATACTAGTACGATAAGCCCATAAGGTAAAAGGAATTTGCGTGTGCCAATCCTTTCCATATCACCAACTACTTTCATAAGAATTTTTTTATGGTTTTGTTGGTTGATTTTGCTTAGCCATTTGTTTAAGGGTAATAAGGTGAAGATAATTTGAGTTGAATGTTGAAGGCATCACAGAGTTTTCGTAGGGTTTTGTTTTTGAATTGTTTTCTGTTATCAATGATGAGGCAGTGAGAGACACCAAAGTGAAAAATTATGTGATGGTTGATGAATTCACATATTTTCTTGTCTTTTATAGAAATAAGAGGCATGGATTCCACCCATTCAGTGTAATATTTAGTAGCAGTAATAATCCATTGATGAAGTTGGGAAGAATGAGGATTAATCTCTCTGACAAGATTCAAACCCCATTGAGAGAAAGGCCAAAGGTCTCATGTGACCTGCAAGGCCTGACTAGGGGTGTGACGAAGATTAGCATATTGTTGGCACTTGACGCAACACTTGACATAGTTATAACAATCATTGTTTAGGTTTGACCGGTAATAGCCAAGGTGGAGAATGCATTTAGCGATAGCTAAGCCACTAAAGTGACCTCAAAATTTTTTTTCATGAACTTCCTTAATGGTGTAGGGGAATTTCAGAACTTATAAGACATCGTAAGAGGATATCGTCATATCCATGTTTATAAATAAGACCACCCATGATGACATAGTGAGAGACACTTTTGAGAAAGGCTCGTTTTCAATTGGGAGTAAGATCTAGAGGCAGAATGGAAAGGGAAAGGTAGTCAGCAAACTTCTTATACCAAAGGTCACATGGGTCAGTTTCAATGTTTCCTACAAGGTTAATGTCTCGAATCAGATAAGAAGGTTACTACAACATTTATACGGTGAAATATATTTTTGAATCGGAGAGCGGAGCGTGGATTTGAGAAGCCAGACAGACCATGGTATCTACAAATTTATTAGTGGAATGCGGGGTGGTATGAAATTCATAATGGTCAAAGATAGTCAAAAGTATGACAACACGATGTTTATACTTTTTAAGTATCTCATTAAGACACTATTATATACCATTAACTTGGTTCATAACCAGTTGAGAGTTGCCAAAGATTGTAATAGATTTAACATCTAAGGTGATGGCATCTTGAAGACCTAATACAAGTGCTTCATATTCGGCCATATTGTTAGTACAATAAAAACCTAGTTTGAAAGATAATGGCATAGGCTCACCATCAAGAAGAATGAGGATAACTTTGGCACCACCCCCACGCTGAAATTTATAACCATAAAATAATAAGGTCATCTGGTAAATGGTATCATCTAAAGAACGGGTAGGAATGGATTTATCTGGGAAATCAAAGTTAGAGGATTGATTTCAAGACAGGGGTGCATCTGCAAGTTGATCAGATATGGTTTTTCCTTTTACATAGTTTTGATGGGTGGATTCAAGGTCTAGTTCTGCAAGAAGCATGAGCTAACGTGCAACACGTTGATGTTGGTAGGGTTAGCGTACATCTAATGTAAGGGGTCATTATTGGTGATAACAAAGGTTTTATGGTTTAGTATGTAATGGAGAAGCTTAGTGGTGACAAAAAAAAAGGCTAAGTAGATTTGTTTGGCGTGAGTGTATCTAGTTTCATAGTCCAAAACCGTATGACTTATATATTAAATTTCTTGTTCCCTTTGTTTCTCGTCACGATGAGAGAGCATGGCACCCAAGGAATGATCAATAGTGAAAATCTAAAGGTAAAATGGTTTGTCATCCTTAGGGGGAATGAGCATAGGTGGTTGGAGGATGTATTTTTTGAAGGTGTCAAAGTCTTTGTGGTATTCATCATCCCATTTGAAGGAGAGATCCTTTTTGACGAGATGATGAAATGGATGGAAACAGTCAGAAATATTCGAAATAAAATGATGAATAAATTGCAACTTCCCTTGAAAACTATGAAGTTGATGAAGGTTAGTAGGTGGAGGCATTTTGAGAATAGCCTTGATTTTTGCGGGATCAACTTCTATGTGACGCAAAGAAACGATAAAACTAAGGAGATTTCTGGAGAGAACAACAAAGAAACACTTCTCATGCTGAAGGTGAACATAGTATTCAATGAGAGAGTTGAAGATGACCTTAACTACTGTAAGTTGTTTGGCCTGATGTTTTGACTTGTCAAGAATATCATCAACATAATGTTCCAATATGCGATGCATAATTTCATGAAAGATATAAGTCATAGCTCGCTGATATGTAGCACTTGTATTTTTAAGGCCAAAGGACATGACATGATAGAAGAAGGTTCCCCAAGGAGTGATAAAGGTAGTTTTGTGTTGATCTTCTGGGGAAAGTAATATTTGGTTATAACCTGAGAAACCATCCATGAGTGATAACATCTCATGGTCGGTGGTGAGATCAATTAGTTGGTCAATACTAGGTAACAAAAATTCATCTTTAGGGAAAGATAAGTTAATGTTGTGGAAATCCATGAAAATGCGAAGTCCGCTTGTCACTTTTGTGAAAGAAAAAATGTTAGAGGCCCATTGGGGATAATCAATGGGTAGGATGACTGAAACAGAAATAGAAACTAGACATTGGAGTTCTTCTTTGATAAGAAGGGAAATATGAGGATGCATTTTCTATAGCTTCTGTTTCACAAGTTTGACTTTAGGAATAGTGACGATATTGTGGACCACAATGTTTGGGTCAATAGTAGGCATATCAGCGTAGGACCAAGAAAAAGTATTGCTATGATCCTAGAGGAAAGAAGTAAAAGCTTCATGTTTAACAGTATCTAAACATTGGCCTATCTTTAGAATGTGCGGGTCATCTTGGATGTCAATATTGATTTTGATGGTTGATTTATTTAACATGGTTTGTGTCTCAGAAGGTAACTACTAGTGAATATAATAATCTTCCACACTAAGGTAGGTGAGAATAGACTCATCGTCCTGACATTGAACGATGTTGATAGAAAGTGTATCGTCATCGAGCATGTCAAGATACAGGAAGGGAAGAGAAGAGGGATCCTTGCCATCTCATTGATAAGTTATAGGTCTTAGGGAAATGGTGTTCACAAAAAAAAATTAGGAGGAATGGATTCTAGATCCATAGACTTTGTAGGTGAAGGTGGTGAAATTTGTGAAAGGGTGGAGAAGGTTTATCATCCTCAATAAGTTTGACTCAGGCCTTCTTGGGAGATGGTTTGGAAAAGCCAATACCACTGCGGTATTTATGTTTACGAGTGGTGCATGGGATGACAGTATGGTGACCTTGTTCATAGAAACTAAATCCAAATCCCTTCCAAGCACAATGATCGAGGAAAGTATGGGTGAAGCAGTGGTTGGTGAGAGATTAAAGGTTAGATGAAAATGGTCTAGTTTAGGAAGGTGGTTCGGGGAAGTAAGTAGAACCATCAAGTCCCCCATATGTTAGGTTGGTGTGAAGGTTGGGAGGACCATAAGGGAAAACCTCACCTATGTGGTGATCATGGAGGGGATGTTGGTTAAGTTTACCATACTCTTGAGGAGTAAGAAATGTGTCAATATTATAAAAGTGGTACTCCGCTAGAATGAGATGTTGAAAAAACCCTTCTAAGGGATTAGTAGTGGGTATGTGGATTGTGGGAATGGATGAGTCACTGGTCAGTTGGGAAGGAGAGGCATTGGTTGGTTGAGAATTAGATGGGTTTGCGGATTGGTTAGCTAGAGAGGCTACGATAGCAGTGGGAATAGAGGAGTTAGGTGTGGAAGAGGTAACAGAAACATTGGTGGAGTGGATGAGGTAACAGAAACATTGGTGGATGGGTTTGGATGAAGTAGAGGTGGCAGCGGTGGTAGGTTAGGGGGGGGGGAAGGGGGGGATGCATATAAGATGCATTAACTAGTAACTAGTATAAGGACATCATTAGGTCGATATAACATGTTACAGGTCTTAAATGGTGAATGGTCAGTTGGAATTGTATATTTGTGTCCTTCATGTTCAAATTTTAAATAATGGTGTAAGGTTGAAGGAACACAACCCATGACGTGGATCCAAGGTTGGCCAAGTAGCAAGTTATTTTACTATAGATTAATATATCATTGAAGAACACCAAAACAAAATTTCTAAGAAATTCCTTAAAGATGGAATTCATCAAGCTTTGAAATGTAGAGGGTGCATTTGTTAGTCCAAAAGGCCTTACCAAGAACTCATAGTGTCCTTCATGTGTCCTGAAGGCTGTTTTATGAACATCTTCATCCCTGATTCTAATCTAATGATATCCAGAATGAAGATCAAGTTTTGTAAAGTAAACAGCACCATGTAACTCATCTAGAAAATCATCAATTACATGAATAGAAAACTTATCTTTAACTGTGTACTTATTGAGTTCCCTATAATCTGGACACATGCACCAATTGTCATTTTTTCCGTACCATCACTACAGGAGAAGAGTAAGCACTCTGATTATGAAGAATAATTCCTGCTTCTAACATCTCTTGAAATATCTTCTCAATCTCACTCTTTTCCATATAGGGGTACCTATAAGGTCTGATCTTGGGTAGTTAACTCCCTAGTACTAGCTGGATGGCATGGTTGTGGTCTCATTTTAGAGGCAAACCCTTGGGCATTTCTCCAAACACCACCGAGTGCTCATATATAACTTCTTGCATATTTGTGGGTATAAATGTATTGGAATGATGTGCTTCCAATGAAAATAGTTATGCCACAAACCCATCTGCACATTTTCTAAGAAATTTTTTCATTTGATGATAACTTACCATTTTTGGGGAATTTGCTCTTATTCCTTTTTGTTTAAAATTCCTCCCTTTTGACTGAAATTTCATGAACAACTCATGGAAATTCATTTCAATGCTTCCCAAGGTGGTAAGCCACTAAAATCCTAAAAAAGTGTCCTCTCCTCCCATGGAAATGGCATACATATTGCTATTTAGCAAGTAATCTCACACAATGATATTAATGATATCAATGATCATGACTTGACATTCTAGAGTTGGATAAACAAAGTAGTTCAAGCGTACCACCAACTTATGATTGATGAATTTGTGAGTAATTCCCAAATCAAACAACAATGTTACCCTTTATTTTAATAAGATTCCAACTACTTTGATAGTTTGGGGAGTGCTAATACCAGAAATTGCATGGTATGATATTGTTGGTTGGGGTTCTCCTAATTCCTACTCTGGCTCTACCTCTTCGTATTCTTCATTTTCTTATTCTTCGGTAGGCCCCTCAATGTAGAATAATTTATTTTGAGCACACTTATGTCCTGGTCCAAATTTGTTATCAGAATTAAAACATAACTCTTTGGATATCTTTTCTTCAATTTGTTGAGGTGTCAGTCTAACTGGCTGAGGGAATGATGGTGAAAAGGTGTTACAATCTCTGATATTACTGACAATTTGTTTCCTAATGGAAATAAATTTTTCCACTGCCCTACATGCCATGATCATAGAGTCTAAAACCTTATGTGGATTGAACATACGCACCTCAGTCTCAATTTGTTCTTTAAGACCCCTAAGAAATAAGTCATTAAGATTCCCTTCAGGAATATATTCCACCCATAAGGAAAGGTTTTGGAATTGATGGATGTAATATTTGGTTGTTCCTGTTTGTCTTAGCTTTGTTAATTAACTAAAATAATTCTCTGACACACTATAAATATAGTGCAATTGCAAATCTTCGGTGAAGACTGTCCATGTAACAATTAGGCATCTTTTTCCTTTGATCACATAACCATCGATACCACATGAATTGGTCAGGTTCAAGATACAATGATGTCATGGTAACCTTTTGTCCCAATGGAATCTGATGAAGATCAAAGAAATTATCCATCTAGTTATTCCAATAGAGTGGAACCTTTCCATCAAACTTACGCATTTTCACTTTTGTAATCATGTTATGGGCTTGTAGAGTGTTTGTATTTGGATTGGTCATGTTTGTAGATCCACCCTGGCTAGTTTGTCTATTACTTTGACTTGAAGATCCATCCTAGTTAATATGAGTATGATTGAGTTGTGAATGATTAGGAAGGATATGATGACCCATGATATTGTAACTAAATTGGTGAGTCAAATCCTCCAATCATTGTCCAATATTTTCTACATCTTCTTTCCTGGCCACTCTACCCTTGAGGTTTCGCAACTCTAACTCAAAATAGTTGACCTTATGGTTAGTTGAAGTAAACCCTAATCCTGAGGACTCTGTAGATACCCCTTATGACTCTAACTCCTCAACTATTATCTCATCCTTATCAGGGGTTTTACCCAGAGTGATGGGATTATTTTTTCCTCTTGTCGAAGGCCCAGTCATGATGCCCCAAAATGGTAGAATTTAAGGATCAAGGTCAAATTTAGGGTTTAGGATTTCAATAGGAATTTGGCCAAATTTTATAAAACTCAAAGAATCAAATCAAAATAATTTTCAATCCACTTTCTGTAAATGTAAATAAATTTGAAAAATTCCACAAATTAGACCCTAGGTAGCTAAATTATGAAAAAACATAAAACTTTTATAACGTTTGCAAACCAAATAAAAAATTATTAAAATTTGGAGGGGAGCTTACTTGACTTATTTCACCACACCACAAAAATAAATGAAGAAACATTATCTACTAATTTTGAGATATGGATGAACCTTCACAATTACGATTTGACGCAGTGTTGGCCGAGTTCAAGCTCTGATACCACTTGTAATGAAATTACTTATATAAATTAGAACATATGCCTCATAATAGCATGATAGAACACCAAAATATAGATAAATGATGACAATATGCTCATATAATAGCTTTGCCACTTCAAGGGGGCAACCTCCAATACCACTTCAAGGGGGTAACCTCCAAACCATACAATAACACTCCAATACTCAATATGATCATTAACTACAACCTTCTAACCCCTATATATACAATTCTAACCTATGGCCAATACTGAGGCCGACCTCCTAAGCATAATAAATCATAAATGAATGATATAATAAGATAAGGGGATGTGTGCCACATGTCGGCATCTCCATCAACCCATATACATTATAATATATCCCAAGGTACATAGCAAAATTAGTGTTTGGATATTGTATTATTAAAATCTAATGATTCCGGTCCAAATTTTCAGTTTGGTCCACCATAAATTTGTACTCTCCCAAAGCGTTTTTGAAAATAACAGCAATGTTGTTGTACTTTGGCATGGTTAAAAACTTAAAATGGTGCATTATGCCATTGCTAATTTCTATCAATTTAATAATGTTGATCTTTTACAAAAGTGAAAAATGAAGTAGATGGTAGAAAAAAGTAATCATAATGTAAAGTGCATATGTTTGATGCTTGACAATTGAGGTGGAAAGCCAATCATTATATTTTTAGTTACCAGAGATGTGTCTATGGTTGTGATGTTAACTGCTCTCCAATACAGACTAATTGTATGAAAAAATAAGAATGACTAAAAACACACATAAAATCTCACCAAAATAATAATATATAATAAATAATATGGTTAAACATTAATGTGAGGAAATTGAATTCTTTAACAAATAAGGTAACTCTACATGCTTATTTATGGGAGAATCAAAAGATGCACATTCAAGTGCTAACAAATCAACTATTGGAGTTGGACATTCATGTGGTTCAACCTATGTGGGGTTCCAACTTCACTTGTACTAGTACTGACGACTGGAAGTTACCATGAAACTTCTGATGTCTAGAATCTTAGTTATGCACATATGGTGTTTATTGTGCCAATAGGCATGCTCTCTATTGGTTTGGGATTGGGAGGTTTCGATTTAATTTTCCGATGTAGACAACATTGCATTGCAACACCAAATTGGATAGCAATCATTGTATGTATTGGGTGAGGAATAAATTGCTATGCCATATTGGGATTTCACTGTAGTTCACATATGCACAGTGCATTGGATTTGACAATTAAGTCGGGCACCAATCAGAAGGACTAAATTAGACTGTGAGTAGTACATTATTTAACAGTTCAAGCACTTCATATAGTTGTCCAACATCTTTGGAGGGGTGTATCTCATCCAAGGGGTATCAACAAGTTATTTACAGCTTGGGAACATCAAATGGTTGTCAGGCAAAAGGCTTCAAACATATCATGATATAAAAGTTATTTCAAATGTACAAAGGTCTTCATGTATACATGTTTAGTTCATTGATGCTCTATGATATAAGATTTTTTCTGTATATTCAGGCTATAACATTTTTAACAAATTTAAATGTACACATAAACATTTCAATGTAATGTTTCATCTATATTCGAACACTACCACTATCAATCAAACTCCATATATGCTAGCACCATACAAAAAACTGATTTTTTCAACTTAAATCCAACCAAATTATCTGATGCAACCTAACACAATTTCCTCAAAATTCTGTGTGTAAACTAGTGCATCAACTACCAAAAACGATAATTAAATATCCAGAAATGGTATCACTTTATTCATGTAACAAAAAAAATTCTACTTTCAAAAAATGATACCACTATGTTATAAAATCTGCAGAGATGTATGCTTAGTGGGTTCATGTATTCATGTTTAGTTCAAATAAAATAGTCCACAAACCGCTACCACTCATGATATAAGATTTGAAAATGTATAGTGTACAAATTTGTAACAAGTTTGAAATGTAGAGATAGAACCCTTTAAATGAAGTGGGTCATCTATATTTCTACACTTACAAAAACAATCACACCCCTTATCAACATCAACTACAAAAATAATTCTTTTTACTATCCCTCTATGTAAATCAAACATCATACACAATGTTACGGCGTTCTTCATTGCATTATATCTGCATGCGAAATGCCTATAGTTTAAAACATGCCGAGAAATAACCATATGCAATATATAAAGTGTGTTTCCATCACAAAATTAAAAAAAAAAAAACACCAATGACAGGATACCCCTATATATCATACTGTAATTCATTCTTGAAAATTGTTATTAAGGGTTAGAAAAACCTCAACTATTAATACTATTTTAAATGGCAAGTGCTATTCATCTATATCAAGTTCTACATATTTACATGCAATGACAATCACCCATACGTTTGTATCACGAAAGATCATTTGGACAAAAGCATGCAAAAACTATAGATTAAAAAGACGGATGTATACCATTGTGGCAGTTCGTACCAAAATTAGCTTGTCACACATGCGATCGCTAGTTTTAATTTATGTTGAAAGCGTATAAGCGATTTCCAATAGATATTAATCACCCGTTTCCGATTTTTAATGGAGATTATCATTGTAGCGTGTTCCAGTGACTATGTCCTTAGGCAAGACTACTTATGTACTATGATTGATGGATCCTTCCTTGTTCTGACCTTTCCCTATTTAGCTGAATTCAGAGTACTGTAAGATATGGTCCATGGGAATTCATTTCTCTCTGTTATCTCAGATTTAACGCTTTTTCTCAAAGTTCATCGAAAAAAAGTCCATCGAGTTTATAATGTCACAAGATTTAATCATTACGATGGAAATGAAATTCTCAGCTCTTCTGTAACATGACTGCATAATGGGTTCCTTGAGGAGAATCTTTCAACTTCCTATTAGAATGAAGAATGCTCTTAATGATATTTGAAGAACACTCCTCACCCTCTGTTCTCATCCCACCATGTATTGATGCAATCCTGCATGGGGGAATTCATCCAAGTAAATTGGACTGCAACTCCATATATTCAGTCACACGTTAGGGAAATGAATGGGTTACCTATGGGCCTTCGCAAAGGCCACTTCTCTCAATTCCATGATGGGATGAACTATGTATCATGTCTAGAAAATACTTAACCAGGATAACCAAAACATATGCACGATCAATGGCTGACGATGGTTCTTACAAGATGTTTCAGCTTGTGCCGAGGACATTGGCTCTAACCAAGATTACGGAATTGCTTAGAAACATTATTCTCCAACGGATTTCAATACCAGGAAGAGGATGTTTGGGCGACCCACATGGGAAATCTTCATGCCTTCAACCAAGGAGGCGAAGAATCACTCATCCCCATGAATGATGCCAGATAGTGTTCCATGGGTGCTTGCCTCTGCAGGCCCTAGCAGAGAGAAGAAGCTAGCCTCACTGAGTTTGGAGCTAATGATTCAAGATTATCTACTGTATTGCAAAATTCGTAATTATGATTCTATAATCAATCTTGGTATGTGATGTTCCATTGCACTTACCAGTCAATACAGACTAGTTTACTTCCCATGCATTATGGATGCATGTCCTATTAAGTGTGGATCCTAAGCATTCAAATGTCATTTGTTAATGCTCTGAGAAGTGTCTTAGTCATTTGTTGGCCAATTAATTGGTTTCTTCTGAATCCTTAACTTTTTATTGTTTTTTAAATCTCAAGAAAGTCGATTAGGATTCCGCATTAATTCAAAATTTTGTTCATGATAATAATAAGTTTAACTTAAGTTCAATCCCCTGCTATTTGAGTTCAAATACACTTTGACCCAGTTTTCTAACTTGTTTCTTTCATCACTGGCTATTATAGATACTTGATGACACATGAGGTCTAATGTCTTATATTTCTACAGAAGACGTGTGACATCCCACCGGTGCTCAAAATGTTTTTTACCTCTAGACATTATTGGACTGCCATTCGCTGTTGGAGATCTTTATGTCTCCATGAATTTTGCAATTTAGTTCACTACTAGATAAAGATGCACCCAACTTTTTCCTTTGATATTCTTGTACTGGACTCTATACATGGTTGGAAAATGACAATTATAGAGTCATGTTAGGTCATCAGAAACTATTTTACTAGAAAAGATAATAGCTTTGAGGGCAATCTGTGCACAGAACTTCTTAGTACTGTAAATTTGATTTGAACAAAACTAAAAGAGAGCTCAATGAATTAAGGTTATTTTTTAGTAGGTACTTAGATGTTGCAATAATGTGTTAAACGTGGCTAAGGATGCAGCAAGACCTTCGAGAATCCTTCCCGCGAAGCAGTTTTGTTAGTTGCAATCCATGCTCAATGAAAATGGATTAGATCACTCAGTGAATATGGATTTGAGACAATTCATGTAATAATTTTGAAGATTAAATAGCAGATTGAGTCAAAGTGTGATTGAACTAATCTTTAATTCTTGGTGAAAACAGGGACACTTGATACTATTCTATTTAAACTTCACAATTAGATGTTTATTGTGATGGAATGACGTCGAGAGGTATATATAAGAAGTTAAACAATGTTAATGGATATTTTTGGAGGAAGTGGGGCAAAGAAGAGTATTCGCAGCCCTTCAAATAATAAGAGTACACTATTTGTATAGAGCACCTAACTTTATGCAGTTCAACACCATATAAACCAAAATGAGTAGAACTTCTACTCAAAAATTTTATCATTGATGTAGCGTTTGATACATTGCCATTAGGCCAAAATTTATAATAGTGTTGCATGTATATTTGGATGAAAAGATAGCAGATTTTGAAGCAGCTAATATGAAGAACAATTATATACTAACATTTCTATTGGACCATAAGTGTTACAGGACCAAATAACAGAGTCACCCTATGTGTCACATTCTCACATTTTGGTTAATATAAGTGTCATTAACCAAGAGCACAGTGATACAATTACATGGTAGCTTTCCATGTAGATAGAGACCTAAGGTGCAACCAAGATGTACAAATGAACTTGTTGGTGCATTACGGTCACTTATAGGATCCTAATGGCCATTAGTTAAGCTCATGTTCGTTTGTGTCAAGTTACAATTGTAACACGTATGACCAAGAAATGTGGCTCTTTGCACCAGGGCGTGCTTCTAAATGACATCCCATTTGGATGTGGCTTACTTTACCACAATTCACCCACCAAAGAGGGATTTAAGGGAGGATAAGTCTAGCTGAAAATGTTGGGCATAGACAAGAATGCATGCGCAAGAATGAGCTCAAAGAGGCCTGGTTGTCTTGACGAATTGATGATTTATGAACCTGCCAACACGCATTTGTGTCAATTCTAATTTGATGACTAGGAGGGAATGGAAATTGTGGTAGTGCAAATCATTGTGTTGGAAACGGTACTTTGGCATGTTCTGAATTCAAGACAGCAGATACCTTTTCTATTAGTACTTGACTCTGATGCTTGTTTGATTGCATTAAATTAAAGCATTGACATCATGATTGCTAATAATCAGTATTCCCTTGCAATAATGTTTGTGGATAATTCATTTCTATGTTCTAATCCAGCCATTTTAATTTATGTATATATTAGTTTTGCGGTGTATTGATTTTATCAATTTCTTATTTTGTAGCATATCACCTATGGACAGATTGATGTCTCTGTTAGGATTGGCAGCAAAGATCGTCAGGATGTGAGTGTCTACATTAATCATCATATGTGTCAGAACAAGAATCTGGGTGGTACATAGTGACCTTTCCACCCACTGCATCTGACCTTTGGGAGGGTGATCCAATACTGGTTTGTGTCCACCAGTCTAGTGAAGCTATCAATGGTTGTATATGACCTTATCTAAATTTGCCATTAAAATTGTACCTAACCAACAGCTTTCTCTCATCATCTCTTGGTTGCTAAAATTATTTTCAATGGAATCATGTAATGATAACAACATGTTTGGCGTGAGAGACATTGTCTCATAAGCATAGTATGTTGGACCTCAAAAAGATTCACGATGGCACTATTAATGAAACCATGGCTACAATTATTCCTTAATCATGCGTCATTCAATAACTAAGTGAATCCTGATTCACAACTTCCGAGAAACCATAACGTATAACAAAGATAATCAGTGTTGTCGTCTGGATCTTGTGGCCTCCTGATCTTTGACAGGTTGAATTTTAGTGCTCATGCATAAAGAATTTACTTAGGTTTTCACTTGTAGGGAAAAATCTAGGGAGATTTTTAATTATTTGAAAGTTTTCCAAATCCTATCTATATCTATTATTAAAATACATAATAGTACCTAAAAGTTGCAACATCCTAATCTTGTGTACATTTGATTTTGACAAGTTGAATTCTTATTAAGACCAGGGGTTAATGTTCTGGATGAAACAAGGGGTCATTGAATAGATGAATCCCAAAAATGATAAGATGAGGTATGAAGATTAATTTCCCTGTCTTACAGTAGTGGTGAGTGGTAGCATACACATGTCCCCCTGTTAACTAGATTCTGACAACGTAAAAAAAACTGTCGCCACATCAGTCTGCTATGATGGTAAGAAGTCACGAAATGGGTTCCCTCATTGAAAATGTTCCCCCCTGACAATACTTTAAGCAAATGGAATTGAAAGGCGTAAAGCTAGAACACCACCTTATCCTCCATACTTCCAATGCTGTCGCCTATAAAAAAGGTGAGCTTATATAGCCAGGTAATCAATTAGAATTTCATGTTTAATATCATACTACATTGGAACATAACATGCCTTCTCTGTGGCCTATGAAAGTTCTGTTATGTATGAGCTTAAGCTTAGGACCTGAATAAAAGTCCCCTTCCATTATCTTAATTGAAAATGGATTACCCAAAGCAAGGAAATTTATTTTGATTTCTTCAAAGGTCATTTTGGGTGCTGTAGGTCAACATCAGTACAATAATACACTATAATGGCTCCACGCTCATTGTCAGTATGTATGGGGATTAGAAGGATGCATCTTACTGGCCTTTTTGCACAAGCCTACAATATCGACATTCAACCTTTATCTTGCAGTTAATAACGATAGTGGCCAAATGAGGCTATCCACATAGCACGAAATAGGAAACAATTTCCACGTGCGTTAGAAAATATTCATGTATGGCATGTTTAGTTAAAATAAACTTAAGTATGGGAAAATGCTATTAATTTCTTGCATATAGGATTTAGAACATTTATATGTCATGAATCTTGTCCAACAGAGTTTGAAATGACAAATATGATGGCCTTTTAATGGTTTACAAATGGTTATTTATTTTCAACGTAGGTATAACCATAACACTTTTTAATATTGTAACTTTGATAGGTGGCTCTAGTTTTTTTAAAGTAATTTTTTAGGAGTGACAAATGCGGAAATATATTTTGACACATATTTATAAGGTCTAATTAAAATATTTTCCATATCGAGGAAAACATAAGGAGAGAAAAATTTGGGGGAGTTATGTAGATATGTTGAAATAAGTATTGAGTAACATGTATTGATCAACTTAATAAAAATTAGTATCAAGCTTATGAATAATGGTTTATGACATCTCTTTTTAGCCATATGGAGGGTCACTAAATAAGTGCTATAACTTGTCTATTAGTTCAAAAGTAGTAATTATCCCTAAAAAACAAGTAACATATACCATTCGGCATTCACATTGCATTGTAGAGTTACGATTGTTAGTTTTAGAACTATCATTGTTATAAAATTTAAAAGAACAATGAAATATAAATTTTTATTGACAAAAAAATAAGAAACTAATCACTTACAAAAAAATTGGGACTAATTACGCCAAAGGCATTCCCCCTATGTGAAAGGCCCTTCTAGACGTTTCTGCAGCTATGTTAAATTTGACATCCATTTGAATATTTTTTCAATGAAATTATTTTATTTTGCCCTTGAAAATTTTGTAGGATAAAGTGAGGATCTCGCAGCACAAATCACACAGGTAGCATCACAAGCATAAGGGTTCGGTGGATTATTATTATCCTTCGAATTCTGACATTTAGGGCAGCCATGGCCATGGGCTTTCCAAACTAATAAGGGAAAACAACAGGATGGAATCAAATTAAAATCACCCAAGTAGGAAAATAAGGAGAAAAGCAATAGGGGGTTTGTCTTTTCTGCGTTGGATGAGCGCTGGGAAGGTGGTGTTGAGAATTCCTTTTCGCTACTTTCATATTTGGAAAAGGATTCTAAGGCCGATTCTGATAGTTCTTGCAAGGAGGACAATCACAAGACCTACAAGCATATATCTAAGTAGGTGGGTGCTTCCAATGGGGTTGCATAAATCAGGGTTAGTAGTTCACCACACTACCCAATGCTCCCATGTCGTTGTCCTCTTCGATCCCTCTCTAAACTGTTGGTATTGAATCCCCTTACCTTTACAGTGGAGAAAATAGAACTTCTCCCACTTTCCCCAACCCTCTATTATCCAACTCTGTGCATCGGGTGGCAGAGTGTTCCTATTTGTTGACTGGGATTCTAGGGAAATTTATAATCCTATTGTGTTGAACCCTTTAGCCAAATAATACATAGTTTTTCTATATTTTCCGCTGTAAAAGGGTTGGCATGGTGAAATGGTTTTTGAACTGATTGTCGACTCGAGTTTGAACCACTTCAAGGTTATTGTAATTGCAAGCAGCCATATAGAGCTGTCAAATGTATGCCCTTTATTGTACAATTATAGTACAAATACTTTGAGGTCTATAGATGCTACTAGGGCGAGACCCTTGAGGAGCACATAAGATCCCTGGTGGAGAACCACGAAACATCCATCGAGGAACACTATATATAAAGGGGGGTGGTTTACTGTACAAGTACATATGGTGTTCATGTGGGTTGTTATAACATTGCCAGTGCTGAATTTAAATTTCTAGAGATTAAAGAAGGGCTCTCATGAAGTGGATTTTCTTGACACTGATGAGAACCCTCATGCCAATCTGCCTTCCTTAGTGGTGTGTAGTGGGAGGTTGTTTTTGGTGGGAAGGCTACAGAGTCCTTAGTCCATCTTGGGTCATTTACATGTGATAAAGCACAATTTGGTGGGATTGTGGGAGTTGGATTTAAGGGAAAATCCAAATAGTTGGTCTCTTATTTCGGTGTCTCCCCAAGATTTGTTGGAAGCCACTATCAAGTCATCAGATGGTACATATTTTCTAGTTACATCAGATGGCAGGGATGGAATTTGGTTACATTCTACTAAAATGTATTCCATTAATGAAGACTTAACTTTGTAAGTAGAGAGGCTGATTTTGGTTTTAGTTATGAAGATATAATGGCTACCACTTGGAGGGGGTTTGTCAAGGAAAATTTATTCAAGAGAGAGTGAACAAATGCATTAGTTCAAATGTGATTTAATTTTTTTGTCAATTGATATGTAGATAGATGTATTAGTGAATGAACAAGTGGAAACCATAAGAACAACAATCATATAAACTAAGCTCGAGAATGGAAACATCGTGATTTAAACCAAGCTCAAAAAACTAAATAGAATGGATATTGATTCTTGAGAGCTGTCCTTTTATAATGCAGCTCCTAGGAACATGACCTTTTTGGAGGGATTGGAATCGGACTATGGGAAAGCCTTCTATGGATATGTTGTAAAATACATTTATTGAGACATAAATTCTTCCTCCACGTTGGAATGTGGTTGGAACAAGAGGTGGGGTGAAGGATCCTTTATTGGGGTGGTCAATGTTCTACCATGTTTTAGAAGTCAAGACTAGGCTTCAAAAAATTGTTATTAGGAATTATTTTTATTGGTGATGTGATAGAGAGGAAACTGATGACAAGTCTTTTGCAGATGTCCTTCTGTCAAGACCTTTTGGTCATGTTTTTAAGCTAAACATAATTAGAGATTTGAGGTTCATCTCTCATATAGGAAATATAATTATATTTTCTGGATAATACTCTATAATTTAATCTGCAAAAGAATCGAAAGTTTTAACCAATGCAGAGCCCTCACACACTATTAATCTTACAAGGATACACCTGCAAATATGTATGCACTTCAACGGGAAAAATAAATTGGTCAGGGGAGAGGAAACGCCAACTCCAAATCTAGAACTGTCTCTTCTACTCTCTTTTTTATCCAAAATAGTTTATTAATAAAACTACCCATACACAATTTAACTTCCCACTACACAAAATAGAAGCTATATTTTCTACATACAAGTATGCATGCCCCAAATTCATATCCATAAATTTATGTTGGTCATTTTCATGCGACCTGAAACCCAGGAGCTTGTGGGCTTGCCCCGTGTCCCATCAAGCTTGCTCTACATCATTAACATTTGGATATGACAAGGCATAAAAAAATCCATAAAACATTTCAATTTACACCTTACATAAAACACTGAAACTATTGTTGGCTTTGGACATCAAATAATTCAGAAAAAAACCACAAAGCTCACTGAGGGGATCACAGCTAGCCTGGGTTCTCCCAAGGGAATAACCTATTACCATTGTCCTTAACATGATTTTGGCTACATAATTTTCATCCGTGTTTTTTTAAGTTGTATTCTCTCTTTGTTTTGCTCCTAACATAGTGAATGGAGGCCTTTGCTTGTATATGTTAACATACCACCTGAAGGCTGAGCTTCTTTAGGCAGAAATGTGGCTTCATGAGGCCTCTAGAGATTTCTATTATTGTCAATGTTGGACGCCTTAGTGGAATGGGTTGGGAAATGACACAACTCAGCTATACTATCAAGTATGAATGGGTTGGTTTTGATCTTTGGCTAGATTCAAGGATGTTTTCTTCATAGAATTAACGATATAAGAGGTAGGAATAGAATCAACTATGAGTATTAGGAAAAGGAGACATACTAACTCAGATGACCTTCAAACAAAGTCGAGAGATAGAGTAACTCATGTAGTTAATAATGAAGGATCAAATCCAATCTTGACATAGATGCAACAACAGCTGGTCCCATATCATCATCATCATCGCTAGTGGAGGTTGAACTATCATCACGGACTGGGGCCGGTTCTGGATTTCTTTCTCTTTGCTCGAGCCAGATCCTTGACGTTGAAGCAGAGCCATCATTATCCGGCTGTAGATGAGGCCTCGTCAGATATAGATAATGATCAAGAATTTTGAGGTCTTGTCCGGGAGCTGGAGGTCGGACAACCATATTATGATGGAGCAAGATCCTTCGCCATAAAGTTGCATTTGGTCTCTGATCTACATTCCTGCCAGGGTTAATCTTGACATAATAGTGCACCTTGACAAACCAAGGGATTTTGCACTGTATTAAAACATTCCTAGCAACATTAGGATGTACATTCAACAAAGGAGAATCAGAGAGCTTAGTTGGTAGATACTTTAACAGGAAATATTTAAAATGCTTTGATATATACTTCCTGTCCCCTAATGTAGGCGGCCGGCTCCATAGATCATAATGGAGCGGATGCTCCTCAGTCCACATTCTGGAATACTCAAATCTCCAGAGTGTGTTATGCCTTGGGATGAGTTGCCGAAGCCTTAGTCCTTCAACAGGTAGGTGGTCAGGCTGCTCCACAGTGTAGAGTGATCTCCATTGCCAGTTAAGGTAGCATTTCACCATCGGATCTTGCAATGTGTGGAATTGTTTGCCAGGTATATCAGGATCAAAAAACCTACATTCTGTCTCAGACATCCCATATTCATTTACTGAAATTATTCCTCTGGATAGAAGCAATTCCTGTGCTTCTCTGGACATTCTGTTGTCATTAGGAATAAGGGCATTGATCTGTGCTTGAGAATTTCTGTGATCCCATACTGAACCATGGGGTTCATGCATTACCTGCGTGACATTAACAGTCTTAATGGTATTTAATTCTCTACTGGCGAAATCAGCCAGTGCATTAGCCTTGCCTGCAATGTGCTCGACTGTAAATTCGAAATTATCGAACCACAGTCCCCATCTCTGAAGTCTGTTCCAGGCTGCTTTGTTAGCAGGGTCACCGCCATTTAACCTCTTCCTGAAGTCTTTTAAATCTAACCTGAGTATGAAGGCTTCACTTTGTACAAAGAACAAGAAAGCTTTAATGGCTTTCTTAGCAGCAAGTAACTCCTTGTGGGATGAATGATAATTCAGTTCTGATCCTTGGAAAGCTCCAGAGGCGAACCTACAGAATTTTTCCTTCCCATTTTCACATTTTTCTTTTAGTACTGCTCCCCAGTACTGGTCACTTGCATCGCACTCTATTATCTTTTTACCAGCTCCTGGTAAAGACATGGGTGGAAGATCTGAGACTTGTCTTTTAATTCTGCGAACTGCATTTGTCATCTCTTCATTCCATGCAGGCGCATCTTTCTTCAGTCTCTTGTTTAATAACACTCTATCAGCAGCAATATTTTGATAGAATCTAGCAATGTAATTCACACATCCAAGAAAACGCTGGAGCTGCTGCTTATCCATTAATTCATCTGGAAAGTTCTGTATTTTACTCACAATGTGTTTCCGCATCTCTATGCTGCCAGAACTTATCCTTATACCCAGAAAATCTATGTCTTCCTTAAATACATCAATCTTTGAGGGTGAAAGACATAAACCATTATTATAAACAACCTTATAAAACTGCTCAAGATGACTGATATGATCTTTTGGTGATTTTGAAAAGATTAAAATATCATCAATGTAAACAATAAGGAAGTCAGAGAGCTCACCAAAGATTCGGTCCATGATCTTCTGAAATATGGACGGTGCAGTTTTGAGGCCGAAAGGTAGAACCTTCCACTCATATTGTCCTCCTGGGACGATAAAGGCTGTTTTATACATATCTTCTTCTTTCAAGAAGATTTGCCAAAACCCGCTTTTTAAATCAAATTTAGTATATACCTTCGAACCTTTGATTCTGCTCAGAAGGTCGTCTTTTGCCGGGATTGGGTGTTGTACTGAAGCAATATACTCTGTTAAGTGGCTTGTATAGTCAACCACCAACCTTTTCTTATTCCGGATCTGCTCACTTCTCTTATTTACATAGAATGCTGTGCATGACCAAGGAGAATTAGACTCCTGGATGAAAGCCACCTTTAAGTAGCTTCTGGATTTCTTCTCTGACATTCTTTCCTTTCTGCTGGAGGCATGCCCCTATGATGGGCTTTGAACTTTGGTACAATTTCTCTTGCCTTCAGAATCCTTAATTAAGCTGCAGATCTAAGAGAACAGAAATGCTTCTTTCCTATGTATATATGCATGTGGATTATCACTGCATACATCTCTCTTTAATTTTGGATACAATTTCTTCAATACTAGTCTGGCAATTAGCAATAGACTTGTGTATCCATAGAGATTATTAACAACTTTAACCTTTCTCTGGTAAAGGTACAATAGTCTGAAATGTGTACCTTCTTGGGATTCTTCACTGGAGGATCAAATAACAACAATATGCTCTTGAGATATGCTGAATGTATGACAATTTTTCAAGAAAATCTACCCCTAAGTAAGCAATCATAGTTCTCCATGTTATGCTGATAAAATTCTATCTGCATGAGAGATTCCTTCTATGCTGATCAAAACTCTTAGCCATGTAATTACAGACTGACTTCCCTTTTATCAAACTTGATTTTTGTATGGGTTTTTACCCAACAATCTGACGGGATAGCATACTGTCTTAAAAGACTGATTTCTGCGCCAGTATCTATCATGGCGTCTAAGCACATATGGCTTTATATGTGGTATGTTAGATGACCATAGCTATAAATGGATTTTGAGTGCAGCTAATGGTACATACCTCAGCATGAATCTTTATCTTTCTGAAGCTATGTGATGATAAGTATCATCAAGATCCTCTTCAGGATCTTTCTTCTCTTTCTTTCTCTTCTTCTTCAGCTAGCCTGGATAATTCTTCAGTAGCTCTTGGCAATTACTTTCTCCAGTAACTCTAGTCTAGCTTTTCTCCATTCTCTGTATGTCTTGATGGAGGCTGAGATCTGGATCAAGAATATCCAGATGATGATTGTCCTTGTTTCGAATGTCCTGAATCTGTGGTCCTTGGAAACCACGACCTCTCCATGGCCCAGATCTTCCTCTGGTAGGAATCTGGCGCTGTCTGATCTCTTTGCTGGAAAGGAGGTCGTAACAGGAAATGCTTCGAATGGTTCATCAGGCTGGCTTTCCTTCCTCGTTCTCTGAGCTGTGCCTCTTCAGCTTCTTTACACCTGATGTATTTATCATTTAGTTCTCTAAGCTCTTTGCTTAGAGCCATTTTTCTGGCAGTGTCCCATGGGGGACAACTTTCATAGACAGACTGTAAGACTTTCTAATTGTCTTCTTAGAATACTCTGCACTTGGAGGTATCATTGGGATGTGCAAAGTTAGTCACCATGTTTATAGAAAAATTATTGAAAGAAGGGAATAGAGCTATACCCACTGCTCATCCGTGCTATCATGATTCATCTTCTGATTCTTGCTGAATCATATTGCAGTGGCCTTCTTCAATAGAAACATAAGAAATATCTGAAGATAGACTATCAGTATCAGACACAAATGCATATTCATCTTCATTTATTCCTTTAACTAGATAAGGCATTTACCTTTGCCTTGCCTTTCTCTGTATCTCTGCTTGGGACACTTATTAGCATAGTGCGGGCCTTTGCAAATATAGCAAGTAGGCTTGAATCTCTGACATCTTGCCTATATGCTTGTATGCTTTCTAAACTTATACCTTCTGTCTTTGGCTGTTCTGTATGGAGGAGCTTTGAATTTCTTGACTTTTTGAATTTGTGTTTTCTCTTTCTTATAATATACAGCATCCTCCCCCTTTGAAAAAGCGCAATCCCTGCAAGAGGATTTGCGTCGAGGAGCAATTTCCAGTTCTGGACAGCCAAAGGGTTCCAGAGCATATTGTTCACAGAAATGCATTACCTGAGGGCCTTCTGGTGCTTGTGTGCTTGCTTTCGTTCCCACTTATCTTTGCAAAGCTTGGCGTTGGTCTGATCAATAATCTGATTGAGGGCGCCAAAGCTGAGTTCTGCAGTGCGCATGCCGTGCATCGCTTTCCTGTATTGAGTAGCAAAATACGGTAGGAAATGACTCAATATAACGGAGACGCATGGTCTCATCATTTATATTACCAGAGCTGTAGTAGAGCTTCTGCATGAAGCACTGGTATTCCTTTACTCGAGTCATGTCGCACATAGTCTTGCACGCAGACAACATGGCAGTGTTCATCATCTTATCATCATCAATGTTACCGATGAATTCCTTGATGATGGCGGCAATAAGACCAGAATATCCTGCCTGCAGAATAATTTCCTTATTTGGGAGCAACTCCCACCATTCTTTGAGAATACCAACAAAACCGTTGGCAATAGTTGCTGCAATGTTACTGAGGAGATCTACCATATGTTTCATACCGAGTGTTACCCCAGCCTATCATAGAATGAACTATCTCCTTTATTTCTAGGAATTGATTTACACTCTAACTTATAGAAGTTCGGTTGGAGTGTATGTACCTTTGGAGTGTGTGATATACCAGGCATTGGAGCTATGTAGTTACTCCAGATGTTTCACCCATCTGCTCATCAAACACTGGTGCTTCATAAACTTGTTCTTCTGGCTGCTGATGTGATCCCTGTATACTCAAGCATATTAACATTTCTTATCTTTGAAAAATACAGGGGCTTGTATTCTTCTAAAACTTCTTTATAAGATTTCCTTGTCACAGAAGGACTAGCCAGTTGTGTGACATCTGACCAAGATACTGCTTTAGACCAGTCTCCTTCAGGAGGGACAGGATACTTTTCTATTTACTTCTTGAATTTTGGGCAGAATCTTAGGAAGTTCAGATGTTAGACACCTTCTGTATCTCATCAATTCTCTGATGAGTTTTCTCATTTTCATCTTGTAGAGCAGATATACCTGACTTTCAATTATTTCATTAGTCTGATGCTTGTCTACTTATGACTGTACTTTTTAAACTAGTGGTGTGATCCACTAGAGGCTGGACAAGATCAGTTATTTTCTGAGTTATGACCTCTGGTAGGTCAGTAGAAACAACCTTATGTGTTTCTTGAACTTGAGTTTCAATCTTGGCTGACTGAGCCATGCAAGCCTATCAACTCTTTCATGCAATAATTTTAAAGCTGCTGCAGTTTCACCCTTTCTTTCTGAGTTCTATTGCTTTTAAAACTTTTCTCCATAGATGCTATTTTTTCTCTATTTGAAACAGTTTCTTCATGTACTGATTTAATGGCTTTATTGGTCCAATTTAGCATCTTAGAACTCTCAGACGGTTCTATCTCTCTACTAACTGTTCTTTGATACCAAAAGACAGCCTTTTGTGTCTGGTCTAGAGAGATTAACTCATGAGGATCAGTCTCAGGCAAGGAAGTACTAGCAGCTGACAGAAGCCATGTTAATGGCTGGTCCATTAACAGGAGCATATTTTTGACTTACGAGTTTTTCGCAGTCACTAGCACCAGAGAAAATCTGTAGCGGGATCATGTACTAAAGACTTATGGCTACAGAGAAATATATTTTCTCTTTTTCTGGCATCTTCAGGCTTCTTAGCATTTGAACTTTCTCCTACAGTAAAGTAGGAAGATGTGCTACTTGTAGATGTACTTCGAGTCAATGGCTTTCTTTGACAAATCTCTACTCAGAATTTTGTCTAAAGCTCAGAGTGTAACTGATGTTTTTCTCTTCAACTGACTGCAGTGGCATTTTCTAATTCTAGGCTTTGATGACTGTACATGAACTTTCTTTGACAAGGTCCATTCCTTGGGAACCTTGATGTCTGACCGAGAAATTAATTTTGGTTCTATTTTCTGTGTCTCTAGATTAGTATGAGTCACCACGCTGCTGCCTTTTGTAACTCCATGTTTAACAGCGGGATACATTGTATTTACTAATCTATAGATGACTTTATAATGTATAGCCAATGGGCATGAACCAGATCTCATATGCAAACCAGTAGTAGCTAAATGTAACTTTAGATACATCCTGTAACAAATCATCTTTTGTTAATGATACAGGATAGTTCAGGAAAAACTTCAAAAGAAACAGGTCCATTGTGGAGTCCTGTTTGGATTGCTGCCAACAACGAATCCTTGAAGTTGTTAAATCTTAAATCCATTAAGGCAACAGAGAATAGATGCATTCAAACCACGCCTGGAACAGGGGTGTTATGCCTATTTGCACACATCCTACGTGAGCAAACTTATATGTAGACTTTGTCTTTTCAAACTCTCTAATATCAGATCTATCAATCAAAGGAATATTATATTCCCCATTACTAGTCTGTGACACCTGAATGACAGACTCTCTAGTCTTAAACACTGTAGAAGCTATCAGATGGAATCTATTGATTTTTGCATATACTTCTGAATATGACTTCTTCGGGAGTTTCCACTCTGGGATAGGATTACTCTTCATCAACTATATCTATGTCTGCATTAACTTCAAAAACTTCAGACAGATTAATCATATCCTGATCTTTCAAGTTCAGCTAGAACTGACTTGGCTAGGTTCTATTTCAGCCATCTCGTTACTGTAGCAAGCAAGGAAGCAGAGGTTAAACTATCGTCGGATCTACCCTGAAACTGCGCCTGACACACGGTGTCTTACTTGGCGGGGATCTCACCAATTAACCTTTTAAGGTGCTATATTAACTTGCGTTCACAGATAACTGAAAACAAATCAGAATCAATCCAGAAAACTTTCACACCAGTTTCTTACAACTTTATCATAATGCTCTTAAACACTTAACACAGAATCTTTATAACATCCAGAAGTATTATGCTCTAATTATATTATGATCCTTAAATCTTTCATAGCTCTGGTTAGGCCTTAGATCTTTTGCTACGCTCTGATTAACTTATGGTCCTTAGATCTTTTGCTACGCTCTGATACCAATTCTGAAAAACAAAAGGCTCTGATATCAATTCTGGAATCTTACCGTCTACAAGGGTAATCAGTCTCTCTTTTCCCGGCTACCTCGGTTCCAAGTGAAAAGCCTTGAACAAGTCTATAAATTGGACTTCGTTCATCTCACTCACTACACTTAGGAACTCGGAAGCAAGGAATACTGGGAAGAGCTCTGCAAAGAAGTAAAGAAGATTTCCAGAAGTTTCAGAGTCCAGTCTAGCATTGTTTTGAGTTCAGCTTATGTATTCTGTAAGTCATGTTTGATGAAGTGTTTGTAGTTCTTACAGTCAATGAAGAACGTAAGCTTTTGATTATAGAAGAGTTTGCTAGTTTTGAAGATATTTATGAAACAGAAGATGTATTCGATATTGTGATCAATATAATACATGAAGTGTTCAGAAATAGTGATGTGATTATACATCAGATATATAAGCTTTGTTTTCCATGAGATTTGCAGTATTGTATCTATACATTCAGTATTCATATGTTTAGTATATATGAGTGTCAGATTTGGTTTTAGAGTTGTGTTGTTTCCAGAATTGGTATCAGAGCCTTTTGTTTTTCAGAATTTACTTACAAATCTTATATCATGACATCAGAACTAAACATATATGGTGGAAAATGTAAACTTGTTGGGCATTCAATCATGAAATATAGGATGTGTTCAGGAAAGCATGCATTTGTAAAGAATGAGCACTATGCCACTAGGTGACAGGACTACACGGTTAGTATTCCTAAAACTCTTAAATCCTCTTTATTATTTAGTTTCTCTCTATTTTTCTAGCATCATCCAATGAATTGGTATCTTGGGAGATTCAATGACATGTAGTAATGCTCGTGTGTGATGGATTTATGGAATATGTTGACCTCTAAGCTTTTCTAAGTTTGCATGTTGCCTTTGGATATAGCATATCTCACAAATATTTTTTTTGTTTCACATAACATCCCATTGATATCTCTGGTTTAGCTTATGGGAAGATAAGGGCATGGAACAGTTTGGTTTACATGAGGTATTTAGATGAACACGTAGATGGTATCCAAGGAGCACAAGTTGGTTAACATATGTAGATGGTTGTTGTTACTTGTTTGACACTTCTTGAGAATTCGCTTTAGGTTAAAGAATGTAATAGTACCTCGCTAATAGTTTTTGGTGTGCAAATATACAACTTTTGATCCATTGAAAATAAGATTGGGTGGAACATTACAAGACATAATGTTGGAGCATTGAATCAACCTTGCCATCCTTTTTCAGGAATGTCTGTGTAATGTTTGGATTCATGGATGGATTCCTTCCCATGTCAAGATGGGATGCCTTGAACTTGTTTGTCAAGAAAACAGGTAAGTTCTTAAGCGATTTTCAAATTAGTCTGTGAAAATTAGTTGATTTAGCTATAAATTTATATGACCATCGGACATACTTGCAATTTAAACATAAATAGAAGTGGTTTGTCTTACCTTGAAAACAATTATTAATTCATAGCTAATACTAGAGGTATTTTAAATGTAAATGTAGATATTTATGTTATCTAAGTTAGAAATTATAAAAATATTTTTCATTTGAGAATTATTATATTCTAGTTTCAAATTAAAATTTTCTAATAGATTTGTTGATTTCAAAACATCTATCTAATAACTACCATTGTTACAATGGATAGAGTGTATGGAGAGGAACTTCAAGTAAAGGTTTGATGGAATCGTCAATGAAAAGTTGTGTTCCTTCACAAGGGCATCATCACAATATCAACCAGAACAACTAGACTTATAGCAGTGCATGAATCTTATCAAAAGATTTCAATTATCAAGTTTTATCCACAATTGAAAAGGTCATTTTAGTCAAAGAAGATGAATATTCAGAAACTAAAATCTAGATCTACATTCACAAGCTCAAGAAATATTTTAGAATAAACACAAACAAAGATGAGGCAAAGATACATTTTTTTATGTTGCATTTCAAAAAAATTCATCCAAGTGGAGGCATAAAATTAAATTCAAGAAATCGGGAAGGTAATTACTGATTTTGCATTACTGAAGGAGTCTAATTCTAGGTCTTTATTTGATGATAATTCTTCAAAGATCGTGTCCTCCACTATCTATGGGGGGAAAATCCTATTACGTATTAACATTATTCCATATTCTTTTGTCATGTGTGAGACATGGAAGGTATTGTCTGTTTGGGTTCCTGTCGGTAGCTCAAAGACCAATATGGTTGATTCACAAGCTCCTTTTCTCAATAGTAGTTCTCTGCAGCACATTCAAATTAAACATAAATAATACCCTTGATTAAAGACTTGGAACTAAGAACATGATTTGAACTTACAAAGGATCTCGATGGACATTTGGTGAACTATGATAGAGTTCTCACTGCACATTTAATGGTCCATGATAGAAATTTCAATGTGCATTTGATGGATCTTCCAGAGGGCCTTTAATGATTAAGAACAATATGAGGGGTAGGTTGATATATCTCAAAGATGGGCAGAGCATAAGCAAAAGGCTACCACTCATGATATAAAAATCTGCAAATGTAAAGAAGTCTACATGTATTTATGTTTAGTTCAAATAATTTAGTCCGCAAATGTAAGAAAGGCTACCACTCATGATATAAGATTTGCAAATGTATATGTACAAATTTATAACAAATTTGAAATGTAGAGATAGAACCTTTACATGTAATGCTTCATCTATATTCATACACTTACAAAACCATTCACACCCCTTATCATCATCAACTACAAAAGTAATAACTATCCCTCTAAATCAAATAACATATATCATTCGGCGTTCACATTACATTGTACACATGCGATTGCTAGTTATTATTTCATATGCTTTAATTTTTATAATTAGTCTTAATATTTATAGTTTATTAGTTTTAATTTTATATTTATTTATATTGTTGCTTTTTAGTTTTATTTACATAATTGTATTCAACGATTTCAAAATTGAAGTTCAACACTATAATTATATTATTTGAAAAAAATATAAAAAAATGTTTCCCATACCTTCCAAGAATTGTAGACTTAAGGCATGTTTCTATACCATCTATTTTTTTCAAATAAATAATTATACTATTTTATTATTGGTAATATAAAGATTATTTATTTAAAATAAAAAATAAATTTAAAAATCAATATTTTAAGTGTTATACTTTGAAACAAATTGTTGGATTTAAGCTCTATCACTTCTCTACATATTTGAAACTCTCTTTGAATTGCATTACAGATTCACTATATATGATACATTTCCATCACATATAATTGCACATTTAAAGGAGGCCCGTTCAGAATTCCGTACCTTATGTATTGTTTTATACAATTATTGTTTTAGAGCAACAGAAAGAATTTCAGATCTAAAATTACAAGAACCTGTACTTTAAAATTGGAACAAATCTCGGTATCTGACTGGTGCAGACCATGAAAATTCAATATTAGTTTATGCGAGTAAAACTAGCACTTGGGAAGGTCTTTTGGAGGAGGTAATATGGATTGATTGGGTCCCTTCCCATTTTCAACCAGAAATGCCATCTCCAATCCCCACGTCGTGTGCACTTCCAAATGACAATGCATGAACCAAACCCCTACATTCAAAACAGCATATTATCATAAGTTTTTTTATTTGCCATTCTAACAAATCTTAGTTTTTGAAAAATGAAATAAATTTAAGACCAAAACGCCTGAAAAAATTGTGTGAGAAATTCGATTACATTGATTTCTTATCACATTTAGTTCTGAACTCCGTGATGGATTCTGTTAGCTTTTCATCCGGATGATGGATTATTGGGTGTGATCCAAATCCATCACAGAGTTCAGAACAAATTCATTTCGACGATGAATCATTGGGTGTGATCCAAAGCCATCACAGAGTTCAAAATGAATTCTTCTAAATTATGGATCATTGGGTGTGATCCAAATCCATCACAGAGTTCAGAACGAATTCATCCCGATAATGGATCATTGGGTGTTATCCAAATCCATCACAGAATTCCCCCTGATGATGGAAACCAACATGCAATAAAATTTTGCACACAAGCATTCCTTTGTTACGAATGAAAAGATTTTCGTTAAATTTGACATGCCTGGATTGTCTGCTCTGAATCGAAATGCCACCCAACCGCCCTTCGGCACATCCACTGTGTTGCGTTCAGGAGGATCAACCAGATTAAAGTTCACAGGATCCTTGTTAGGATTATAGTTCCCAACCCCACTTCCTACCACAAAGAAATTGAAGCCATGCAGATGAAAGGGATGGTTCTCTGTACTCAACAAGCTTGTGTCTTGAAGCACCAACTGCACTGTTGAATTGAATGAAAGCTTGGTGACCCTGGTCCCATTAGTCGACTGCAAGTTGCTCGGAGGATTTCCTGTGTAATTGAAAGGCGTGGGGGGATTATCAGGGAAATCAGGGGTGAATACCCCACTGATGTTGAAGTAATGAGCTTGCAAAAGAGAAATGGTGGGCTTCACAAAAGTAATGTTGTTAATAGCAGCATTAAAACGGGTACCATTTTTGCAGCTTGGACATGGATTTATGGCAAGCCCCACTGTGAAGAAGAGATGACGGTCTACTGACAGTGGAACTTTTGCAGGGAATTGTTTAGAATTTAGACTTCTTAGAGAGTTTCTGAAATTGGCTGCAAAAAAGGGTATCATTTATGGTAGGAATTTTGGGCATGGTGATAAAGGATGAATTTGTGATGTTGGTGCCTATGTACTGCAAAATGGCTGTTGCAGTGTTATTGTTTAGAGGGAGAGGAGCATCTTGAAATGCTCTGGCTGCCATGAAATACCTGCCTGTTTGTTTTGTGTGTGCGAAGTAAGACATTTGTGGTCTGTCCTGGAGCAATGACTACTGATTTGGTGAGAAAAGGCTTGGTGTACAATGCATCCACCTCTACCACTGTCATGTGATGATTTGCTACGTCGAAGAAGAGTTCTCCATTCAGAACAGTATTGATTATTCGAAGAAGGTAAGTTTTTCCTGGTTTGACTGAGAGTGTAAAGGTATCTGCAGAATATAGAACAAATTCAAATTAATGTTATACTGAATTAATGGTATACTGATTATTGTAGAATAAAGGTGACTTGTGGAAGAGTAACTAATAAATTTGTGTACCACTATTAACTTTATATTTAATATATATGATGTTTAAAATAAAGGGTAAATTGAATTTAAGATTTATTATTGGTTGATTGACCAGTCAACTTTATAAATATATATGATGTTAAAATAAAGGGTAAATTGATATATTCAATTGACTTTTCTTTATTTAACAGTAAAAACATTTCCAAAATTAATAAATATTGATTGGGGATTATCAACCTTGGAATATAGATCTATGACTTACAATCTTTCATTGAATCATTAGAATTATTTAAGAAAAAAATCAAGCAAAAGCAATATTGACACTAAAATGTTCCATATATGCCAACAAATTATTACACCATAAACTATTAGTTATGAGATTTTTT
Organism: Taxus chinensis; assembly: GCA_019776745.2. Lineage (NCBI taxonomy): Eukaryota > Viridiplantae > Streptophyta > Pinopsida > Cupressales > Taxaceae > Taxus > Taxus chinensis. Next base: position 107,091 of record JAHRHJ020000321.1, on the reverse strand, counting down.
TTCATAATTATAATTTGAATAGTTGTAGTTTTAAGATTCATAATCATCAAACTAAAATTAATTTATCATTTTAAAAATAATTGTTAATGTATAAATACTTAAATATCATAAAATTAAAATATTTATTAAATATATAAATAAAGAATCCACAAAATGTTATCATAAAGTAAAAGAAATCATAAAATATATAATTATAATATCTTAATTATATAAAAAATTATATTAAATAGAAATATTTTAAAATTCAAATTTATAAAAAAAATTTATTTATCATATATATATATATATATACAAAAACTCACAAAATATATGACAATAAAAGAAATCATAAAACATATAATTATATGCTAAGGAAATCCATAAAGCTCAAAAGTGCTATCTCTAATCATTTCCTTCTTTGAAAGAGAAAAGACTTCTCTAAGAAAATTGATCTATGACAATCAAAAATGCTATCTCTAATCATTTCCTTCTTTGGAAGAAAAAAGACTTCTCTAAGAAAATTGTTTTACGAAAATTATGTAGATCATTTAATATAAGGTTGGACAATTTTTGTGACATTTCATTTCCCTTTCTCAAAATAAAATTATGTCATTTAGGGGAGATGAATCAATGCTCATGTTCCTCACTTAGTAATTACATGGTGCCACATTAGTGCTTGAAATTTAACTAACAATTGAGTCAACATATATATAATTATTTTTTTCAGTTCATGTGTCTACAACAACATTTTTTGAATTGATTTAAAATAGCAAATTTGAACTACATGAAATAGAAAATATTAGACGTAAACTTTTGCATTAGATATCTAGATTTTGGGCATATAATGTGTCACCGAGTAATTGTGTACTTGACACCATTGTTTGCTACATGTTGTATGATAATATGTAATTTATACAACTATTTTTCATTTAAATTTATTCAAGTTGTGGGTTTTTTTTTCCCCACAAATACCCATGAGGAACTCACAAATAAAAGCATTGTCTATGACATGAGATCATATTAAGGTTTTAAATATTAGTCAAAATGGACCTAATATATTTCTCCATAATAAGGGGTTAAAGTATAAGGTTTTTTTAAAAACATAATATGCTTAGTGCATGTGGAGCAATCAGAAGGAGAGATGAGGGATGCATGAAGAGGGAGGAGGCACAATCATGTGGTAAATGAAGGAGCCCTAACTTTCTATCACTTTCACTATGAATTTTTGCAAAGTAGTAGGATGATATTTAGATAAGAAACATGTTCATATAGAGTAATATCACTATATAACTCTCAAGAACATCCTTATAAATAATATCATTGATAAATTATATTTCTTGTCATTTGATTCAAATGTTTTAGGAAAATGAATGACATAAGCATTAATATATTTATAACTAACAATAATGCAACCACACATCACCCTCCACATTACTCTACAAAGTTTGATTAGTGTGACAAATATAGGTAAAAAAGAAAGGTAGAAAGGCATCAAAATACACATACAAAGTGTTTGTACTTTTCGAGTTGAATATGTATTCATCAAATTTTTAAGTGGAAATATAATAAAATTCAATGAAACGTTGAGATATTGAATCCAACTAAAATGTGAAAATAAAAAGAAGTAAAAAAAAATTATAACAAAACTGAAAAAATTCAGTATGTGGTAAAATATGAGGTATTTAATAGTTGAAAAGTTGAATTGGGAGGGAGTGTTAATAATAGAAGATTGAAATGTAGATTGGGAAATAGAGCTATTATTTATTACTCTATGAATGCACATAATATACCATAGCTTTACATGGTGAATCCCCCATATAAATACCCTCTCAACTATTGGTTCTTTCTTCAATATTGGCTTATCTCCCCTAATGTTAAAGAAAAATGCACACCTAAATTATAGATCATAAATAGAGAAAACTATAAATTGTGGATTCAAAACTGAAGTGGGAGGTAATAAGGTAGAATTCGTTTGTTAGATAAATTCTCAATCAACAAAATCTCAACCATTGATTCCAAACCTCTTTCCCAATTAGAAAATCGCTTATTTACGTCTATATAACTTCATAAAGATTGACTCACAGTTATTACTAATATGACATATTCATTACTCAAAGCAATGGGAGGTGGTGAAGGATAACCTTTTGTAATGCACAGTTATTTTTTATATTTTTAGTTTTGTGAATTGTTTAAATGAACAATGAGAACATTTTGGCCACTCGCGCAGCTCAAACCAATTTTGATAGACACCAAAGTGTGAAATCCAAGCCGATTCATCATGGCCAAAAATTCAAGTGAAATAAAAAAATCTAAATCTTATGTTTATAGATTAACTAATTCATTTTTTTTATTTATTTTAACAAGGGTTGGCAATACTCTTAGTCACAAGTTTGAATCCTTCAGAAAGTAGGGTATTATTATTATTATACACAATATACATTCGATACATTCAATGGTGGCAATATTTAATCAATAAAATGATAAAAGAAAAGGCATGTCATTTGGACTTTGGCTCAATGTATTAGTTGTTAAAACTAGCTGCTATTGCCACCTTGCATATTACGCTTTGATAAAAAGTAGCTAACCTTTGGTAGAGCAGCTGAAGAGTGGTCCTGGTTTTCCATTGATAGTATGTGCATCAGATGTATTGGGTGCTACTCCTGAGCTTTGGGCTGTACTAACCATGGTCTCCACATCTGCATTCCACCACTCCCCTGCACATATGGGCCATAACATGAAAGACATAGTGAAAAAAATTCCTTCTAAAGAACTTGATTATCAAATGTTTCTTATGATATAGCCTTCACCTAGAAGCAATGTGACTTCTTTGTGAGGCTTGGGAAATGGGTAAAGGACGGTCCTCTTTGGCAAAATAACAATGGCACCATGAACAGTTGCTCTCAGCCAAAGTATATGAGCATGCCACCACAATGTGCCCCTTTGCCCACTGATTGTGTAGTTGTAGAGATAGCTCTGGCCAGTTTGCATAGGGCATTGTGTGATATATGAAGGCCCATCTGCCCATCCAGTTCTAAACTGTCTTATTCCATGCCTGCAAAATTGTAAACTACATCAGAAACAGCAGGACACAAATATTGTATATACTTGTTATTGTGGTTCAAAGGTAACAACATGTAACGTTATTACATTGTTACTTATTTGAAGGTAATAACATATTACATCGTTATCCTTATATAATAGATAAAATGGATCATATTTCGTCAATAATCTATACCCACGAGTGCAAACGCACAGTATGGATAGGCTCTTCCATCACAAACAAGCCTAAATCATTATACCCATATTAAAAAAGATCATACACAGCAAAAATGAACAAACCAAAACATTGACTCAATATTTTTAGCCATACCAGTGTATAGTTAGGTTATATTTCACATGATTTGTCACATTTACAAGCACTGTATCACCTTCCCTTGCATATACTGTTGGTCCTGGAAACTTCCCATTAACTGTGACGATGGCCTTTGTGTGGCATAAACGAGACACACATTCTGAAGTTGTATCTGAGAAATAAAGACAAGAAATATGTCAGATAAGGCTTGCTGAAAACAATATAAATCATTAAAAAAATACTTACATTGAAATTGTAATGCCTTGTTTTTCCCACAGCTACACAAGGAAGAAGGAGAATGGCAAACATCATAAAAACATGCTTTATGGCTGTGATTTGAATAGCCATTTCTGCTCTTCCTACAGCAGCAAAATTTAGATGAGGTTTTCCACTGAAAAATAAGTAAGACAGCTCCATCAATTTATAAGCTAGAATGCAGTTTAATGTAACTACTATTGGCTCTAGCGTGCATTTTTGTTTACATTAAATATTTTCGGTAGGTGTAAGGTGTTTATAAAAAAAATTCTTCTTTATAACGACTCGAAGGTGACAAGTCCCTTTTAAACATATAAAATTTTATCGTAAAGGATCAGAACCATGTTTTTTTCAATGCATGTGTGGGAAAATAAGAATATGTTACTCATTTCGGTGGCATCTAGCTAAAGCAATCTTTTGTGCAATGCAGAAGCAATAATATAATAACATATCAGTTTAGAGATTAGACTAACTGGTTTGGTTGAATGAAAGAGGTCGACCAACAGCATAGAGTCGGCCTGAAGCAACACTCTGCATGAGACAAACAAAATACCATTGCTTCTATTATTGATTAACTTTGATAATTGTTAGAGACATTAATTTTTGTGTTTGAAGTATCTTTTCTTTTTTATGAGACAGTATATTTTTCAGTATTTATATTATTTTTTTTATCGACCGTCTTTTTTTTTTATATATTTGGAAAGCATAGCTTACTATTCGCTTTACGAAAGTTGTTACTAGTTAACTTTTAGGAATGTTAGAGACATTAATTACTGTGTTTGAAGTCTCTTTTCATATTTGTCTGAAGTTTGGTGCATAACTTATCATGTCACATTAATAATTGGTGTTGAATGGTATTGAATACCAGAATTTTAACATTAACAAATATTGAAAAAAAATGTTAAAATACACTTCCTGGCGAAAAATACATTTTAGCCGGTATTCCAAATAATAGATGCAGTTGTACATTATAGATATGCTTTTAAAGTATCTATCATTTGTATTTACTGCTAACTGAACTGAGTTGTCTATATTAATGATGCCTTCCATTTTTTGCATGATAAATTTATCTTTCTATTGACAATGATTAAATGAGTATCTTGGTGACAAGTTGACAAGAGAGATAGTTCGGTAAACTAGAGCAATCAAAGCTGGATGATTAGACATAAATTTATCAATAATGTCAGAGTGCCTATCATACATAGTTAATAGTACACTTTGAACTTTTAAATATATTTTCTTTGGTCGTTGTAACAAGTTAATACATGGGTGGGATTTGTGTGAAAAGTTTGGTAAATAGATATAATGTGACTTCATTACCAGTACCACCTTTAAATGTTCCTTGGTCAATTTTTTTGGGCATCCCACTGTCCTCATAGTGGATTGGCAAGTTGCGCCATTTGGAAAATTTCTCTTAAATTTGATGGTTTTATGAGTAAGATTCTTCGTGGACCTTCGGTAAGGGATTTCAATATGGTGGTATTCATGTATAATGAAGTAAATGTGATGATTGGTTCTATATATAATTGGTTTTTATTTCGACCGAACCACCACTATTGGAAAGACTCCCTAATAATGGTTTACTTCTTTCATTATGTAAGGGTGGTATAGAACCACTCTCCCAATGGGAAAGCGGTTTTATATAATAAATGTAATAAACTAGCTACATTGCATTGTAATTAAGCGTGTTTCAATTGTAAATTAATAAATACATTTAAAATGTAGAATATATAATTATTTTGGATTATGGAAAGATACAAAATATTAAAATGCTAGTTATTATTATGGTTTGTAGGATAATACACTATTTGTCACAAATCTGCAGACAATAGTTGGTAAGAAATAGTGAAAAGTATGTCTAGACATTGAAGTGAACAAAACATAGAAAGTACAAAGAAAAGAAGAAATTATTTTGAGAAGCCAAAACCGTACAAGTATGGAATTAACACAATTAGATTCATACTAGTGCATAGAAATGGTACTTGTCTACAAGTGAATCAACAAATATGTTCTCCAGTCTCTAATATTTGAAAACTTCATGCAATCTATTACAATTCATTCTTAATAACTGGAAAACCACTATCCTCCATTAAAATCCTAATCCGAGGGTCTTTGTTAAACCATAGAAAGATTCAGCTTCCTTGACATTTATCAATTCCCTAGGCTAGTGAATATTTGAAAATTGATTTAAACCCAAATAAATAAGATGTGAGATGGTTAGTGTGTGTTCTAATTTAACTTTGGATTAGGTTTAGAAACAAGAGATATGTTCATATTAATTAATTTTAATTAAAACTCATATTAGATTATGTATACACCATATTTATGACACTTGCTAACCATTTCTTTTGCACAAGGGGGTGTTGATGAAATCTCCTCATAAGTGGGAGTCTTAAGGGGCCCTCTAGGATTGGGGTGTATCGGATGTGGTCATGTTGGGTAGACCACATCATTTGGGAGATGTCACTATTATGCCATAGTGTTTACACCCTAATTAGATTTATCATAAAACCTAATTGATTTGAGCAAATTAGTACACTAAAGGATGTAAGGGTTAGTAAAAATTGATAATTATGATTAATTAACTTCCAACATTAATTACCATAATCATAATAATGCTTCTATACTTGTAACTCATATGTTAAATAAGATATGAACTTGAAAATACAAATAAATGAGTGCACTTAGCTTATTATTGATGATTTTGGAAGATTCTAGGAGGGCTGCACTGTTGGAACATGGAAATATACATAATCATTTTGACCATTCTTGAGTTGAGTTAGCTCTTGTTAAGATACTTGGTAAAGGGACGTTTGCTTTCTTGTAGATGGGAGAGATCATTGTCGTGACCTAGTAAGAAGCTTCAAACTTGTAGAGATTGATGCCCTAATGAATATAGATGTGTTATTCTAATATTTTTGAAGCTTGGGTGCCTTTTGCAAGCATAAGAAGTGAGTGTATCAATTTAGCTCCACAAGATTTCTAGGTTAGCAAATAAGGTAGTGTTTACATATTATTCATGGATCTATAGATGATTTATCATGAAAAGGCCAACCCAGAGAGATTAGAAGACCCAAGAAAATATATGAAGTGTGAAATTGTGTCAAAAACTTGAAATTGTGGCTAAAAATGTGAAACTGCTGAGAAGGTTGATGTAAATGCTCCTTGGGCAAAAACGTATGGTAGGATCGAGACCGTACCATATGGTCTTGACCCGTTTTTATGGTTCCGAACATGTGCATTTTGTCTAAATATTTGTGTTTGTATTGATTTCTAAGTACATGTACCATATTTCTACATGTATCATACCCCAAAATTCTACATGTGTTTGTTGTGAGTGTATAATATACCTATAGGAATTCCCCCTCTTTTGAGGCATGTACAAAAAACATGGTAATCACTTGGATCATAAGAAAATATTTGTTCCCATTCAAAAGATGTCTGAGAAGTAGCAAATTGCTGTATGTTGAAGAGGTGGCCACCCCGCTGAACCTATACCTACAAAAATGTAGGTGATTACATGTGGTGATAACCATGGTGTGTAAGAAAAACCATGATAACAATAGATAGAAACCACATAGCTGGTAACAATAGTAGTACACATAAATTTAGGAGAAGACAAGTACAATAATAGTGCAAAAAAGTATGCAAGTAACATCACACAAAATTTGATAATATATAACATGGGGCACCCATGGTACCACAAGATAATGAAGTATCATAGTCTTGCAATCAAGAGAAAGAAGGAACAAATAAATAATGTATAACGCTACAAATATGGGAGACCCACATTGTTGCAAGACAATCAAGGAACATAGGCCATAAGAAATGAAGAAAAAAAAACATCAATACATATACGTAAGTAAGGATACAAGAAATAAGAGTTTCAAAACATGATAACATGATATAATAGCCAAGATATATGAACATATGTGAAACAAGAGATGTCCGTGTTGCACAAGAAACATGTGTTAGTCCTATTAGCTCAAAAGATAAGATGTACACAATATATGTAATCAAACATAACGAGAAATTAGAAGGGAACAATAACACCTAGATGTTGTAACATTAGATTCCCCCATATGTATAGGAGGTCTAGGTAAAGGGGATGACCAACAACTATCATCATGTAACACTTTGTTTATGTCTTGCATCATAATATAGATATCATGTGAATGCATGTGTGTAAAGAGTAAATAAGCATTCTATAAGTCAAACTAAAGTGACAAACAACATGTATAATGTAAAGTGCTAACAACTCAATTGAAATGCACAAGCCTTAATTTTTGTTTTTCAAAATATGCTGATATTTTTTTTTTTCAAAGTGCTTATGTGAGAGAATGTGAGAACAAGGATCAAGCAGGATGGTGTGCACATTAACCGAGTTGCACTCAAACAAAAGTGTGACATAATTCCAAGTAGTAAGCAAGCATTCCACCACCATAAAATTGTGCATGCAAGAAAAAAAAAGGTCTGCTCCTTCTCATAGACGAGAATAAAAGGTACAAACATGAGTGTTGTGTAACTCCCTGTAGACACCTATAATTTGGTCTTCGCAAATTTATTATTAAAATTGCACTAACTATCCCAATACCCGTTAATTGACTAAACTACGCTAATGAATTACCCTATCGAACCTCTTCTAAACCCCTAAATCATGCTAATACCCTTCTAAATGGCTTCTACAAGTCATCATCCTATTAATTATCCTATTTGAGGATAATTAAACCTTTGTTGACTTTTAAAAGGAGACTTGGCTTTCCAAATGTCATTTTCACCTTTTTAATTTGAGTTTCACTTGAGTTTGGCCTTTTTGGAACTGTAGTCCCACATGAGTCCAAAACATCCCTTTCCCTCCTCCTAGAATTGGAAACCTATAAATACAAGCATACCCCTCCCCCTTTTGTTAAGAACACTCCTTCATTTTTAGACTAGCTTATGTCATTTCTAGATTTAGTAGTTTTCATTGTTATTTGAGCTATCTTTGCTTTAACTATTTGCATCTTTCAAAACATCAAAAGAATTGGGTAAATAAAGATGAACCATTTGGCCTTTTAGCCATTAATGGGGAGACTCTACTCTCAAGCTTCTTGAGGATCAAACAAGCATAACTAATTGCTAGGATCTTCAAAGGTTCATCTTTCATAGCTTTCATGGAGTAGAGAGATATCTAGATATGCTAGGATTTGAATGTTTATTTCAAGTTTATATATTCATTGCAAATAGATAGTATCTTGCCTTAGCTCTAATATGATGGTTTCTTGTTGAATTTTGGTAAGATTTGAAGCTTTATTGAGTGGTCTAAGCTTCATTCCATAGCTATACCAACTTACACATGAATACATATGGCATGCCCAGTGGGACAAACCCCATAGTCCAATAGAAGTTATTTAAATTTTGTCATTTACATGCTTTTTCTAACCATTTTTATGCTTTCTTGAGGGAAAAATAGATTTATCCATGCCTTTGGTAAAATTATATGTATTAAATCTCCCTTTAGCATAGGTATTTAATGGGTTTGTGTTAGAAAAATAGTTAAAGGACTATTTTAGGATCTATTTGCATTTTTAGTTTTTTGGTTTCCATGTTTTTTTGTGGTTTTTTCAGGGCCACATGTGCACATAAAAAAGGATGCATACTTGTTGGAAGGCCCGCATACATACCAAGAAGGGCACGTACATGCTAGTAGTGTTCTTGACCCTGTCAACTAAACCAGAGTCGCGCACATAACCAAACCCATGCACACATGTTAAAGGGCTAGCGCACCCATCATTCTAGATGCACAAACATAAATCCCACCCTCTTTGTAATTTTTTTACCCAAGGTGCGCATACATCTTACTGCGGTGCGCACATAATAAAAAAGGCCCGCATATACATCATTCTGGATGTGCACATATAAATCCTCCCTCGTGTTGTATGGATCCCACAATCATAAATACCCTCTATCATTTTCACATACCCTAAGGGGTGCGTACATACCTAAATCTACATGCACACGCCAAGAAGGGCGCACAAACATTCTCTATCATAATTTTACTTTTTTTATAGGTTGCATAATTTGATATTCTAGGTTATTCTGACATTCTTGCAGGTTTTTTACAGTGGTTTGAATATTCCTGTTGATTATTTTCTTTATACTAACTTGATTTGGGGTTTTTTACATTTGTTTTACTTCCCTACACTTTCTAAATAGTTCAATTAAGTTTCTAAACGGGGAAAGAAATTCAAATTTGGCTAAAAGGAATTTTATTACTTATAATTTGATTAAGTATTTTCCATTTTTACAAGTCTAGTGAGGTTTTGTGTTGCGTATGATCTTTCCTTGTGTATTAGGATGATCTTGGAAATCAGAAACAACATATTATCTCCTTTATATGATGCTTTGAAAAATTGGAAAATTACTAATCATTGTGTGTAGGACCAAAAAATTTCTTGCGAAATAATTGAGATCAAAAAAATGCTAACATGTTTGATATATGTTGCCAAGCAGTGTGTGAAAAAAAACCACACTAAGTCTACAAAGATAAAAAAAACACACCACATTCAACACATTGTGTATACAGGTTCAGAAAAGGGTACGTCCCTATTTGCTCAACTAGAACGTAACCCCTATAGCATAACGCCTTAAGCTACAAAAATGGGGGTGGTTCTAGGAACCCTAAAGTATTCTATCATTGAGTAACCTCATGGATGAAACGGGAAACCCCTCGCTTTACCCACTTGACTAGTAATCATTTTTGTGAGTTAGAGCTAAAACATACAGTATATTGCGACCCCAGTGACGATACAAAAGAATGCCTATGCGCTCATTATATTAGAAGGGGGTAAAGTAAAGCCAAGATACTCCAAGGGTAACTCTTTGGCAAATCGAGCTCGCATTGTGTGTTAGTAGCACCTAGTTTAGAGATCTAATAGAAAATTCATTTCTTTAAGAGGAAAACTTATGCTAGTCTAAATCATCAAGTCAAGAGCCATCACAAAACACTAACTTCTTTGGAGTCGAAATCTTATTTTTCGAACAAGGGGAGAGTTCCTCAAAGTTAGGGTCTAGTGATATTCATCACGAAGCTCACAACGCATCACTTTTTCTTAGTTATTCACTTTCCCTAAAGTGAGGAAAAACTATGCCAAAGTTATACTAGCTTATTTCACCACTCACTTGGTCTATTCATTTTCATTCTTGTTGCTCATTTTGGGAAAAGAGAAGGCATGTTTTGTGAGTGTTATCAATAGATTGTGTTCACAAATTTTATGTCCGTTTACGCTCATCCATATCTTGTGGCTGAGTTGTTAAATGTCTAAAGTGTTTGGGTACGTTTTTATATCTTGATATCCACTTGATATTGATTTCAATATCATCATCATAGTTAGGTTTTGGTCATCATTTGATCCCCTTCGACATGTTACCTTGTTCGCATCGTCTTGACACAATTAAGATACTTGTGTCATGTTTCTCGTAAATGTAATCTAAGTGTCTGCATTGTGGTATTACGCTGCCCACATTTTAGCACTTCCTTACTATACTTTAACTTATTTTAACTTCATAACATTGTCCAAAATCTTGAAGATTTTCACTTACTTTGTTTTGCGTCATCTCGATACCAATTTAGCACTAACATCTCACTTCTCCACAAAGCTTGATCAACATGCCCAATTGGTGTCATTACGTGGCTTACATTTGTAATCCCCACCCTTTGACATTTTTTTTGACCTTGTTGGTTGTTAAACTCATCGTAGTATCCTTTGATTGGGAATCATTCTTACACTTTTGTTAATACTTATGCCTTGTTCATTTTTGGACTTGACACAAATATTGACATAGAGTTGGCTATCTAGCATTAAAACTATCATCAAAAGTGAAATATATAAACACTTTGATCAATTGATTGGATTACCTATACTTGCATGATTTCTTCCTTGTATGATTGAGATTGCATATACTTGTACCTAGGACGAATCACTTGATCCTTGATTATTTTTACATATCATTTTTTAGAGAGTGAGACTAAACCACTTTGAGACATTTAGGTGAGATAAAATACATTACACTTAGGTTGATTGTCACTTAGTCAAATCTAGATAAACCTCACATAGAAAAAATTACCCACGCCACCTATCACAAGGATGGCGGCTAGAAGAATGGAACGTGAAGCAAAGATGAACCCCTTCAGTGTTGACAATGCTCTATGGAACAACCCCCTTTTTAGGTACTAACCTAAACTCTTGCTTTTCCGAAGTAAAAGACGTTGAAGCTTGGGTTGATCTGTAATGAAATTAATTGATTAATTATGATTATCACCAGCAATAGAACACCAAATAACACAATATTGCAGATAAATTCTCTCAATATGAAATTATAATAGCTTGGCCACTTCTAGGGGGCAACCTCCAAAACATACAATAAGACTCAAATACTCAACATAATGATCATCCACTACCTATAACCCCTATTAAAAATATTCCTATGATATCGCCATCAGCAAGGCCAACCAACTAATGACAATAGATCATATATGAAAGAGATACATCATGATAAGAAGTTATGATAAGATATATCCATCCCATGTAAGATATATAATTAAGGGTGTAACATGCCCCTCCCCTTCAAAGCAGAATTGTCCCCAATGTTGGGAAGCCCTAGATGTTTTTGCATGAATGCTTCATATTCCCATAATGCATCCTCAATATTCATATTCTTCTACTTGATCAAGTACTCGGTAATGACTCTGGTCCTCAGTCTTTGTGTGCTTGTCTGAAGAATGCCTTCAGGTTCCAATATGATCCTTCCTTCCTCGTCCGACTTCCAGAAGCACTGACTGGGTGGAAATGTGTTGCCCAATAACTTTCTTTAAGAAAGAAACATGGAAGACTAGATGTATTCTACTTCCTGGAGGGAGGTCTAACTTATATGCCGTACTACCAATTTTCTGCAAAACTTGGTAAGGACCATAGAATTTAGGAGCAAGCTTATTATCCTTATTCTGTTGTTTTAAGGATAACTGCTTATATGGCAGTAACCTTACAAAAACAAAGTATCCCTCTTCAAAGTGTCACTCACTCCCATGTTGATAAGCCTATTGCTTCATACGGTTTTGTGCCCGGGCCAAATTTTCTCTAAGACTAGAGAATACCTCATGTTGATGATGAATGTGATCTTTGACTGCTCTCACCTTTGGTTTGACCTTCAAGGTAGATATGAGTGATAGAGGATGGTACCCATAAAGTGCTAGAAATGGAGACATTTTGGAGGAGGTGTGAAATGAAGTATTGTACCACCATTCTGCTAGTGGTAACCACTGCACCCAACGTTCTTGTTTTTCTGAAGTAAAACATTGAAGATATCCTTCTAAACATTTATTTACCACCTCAGTTTTCCCATTTGATTAGGGACGATAAGAGGAACTTTGGGCTAGTTGGGTACCTAGACAAGAGAATAAATCATTCCAAAAGTTACTTGTAAATATTGGATCATGATCACTTACTATAATTTTTGGTGTGCCATGGAGCTTTTGAACTGTATCCATAAAAGAGATGGCAACTGTACTAACTGTGAAGGGATGAGCCATGGCACAAAAATGAGCATATTTGGTAAGTTGATCTACCAATACCATGATGACATTTTTCCCTTCTGATTTAGGTAATCATGTGATGAAATCCATTGATACCTCTTCCCATCTCTCACTAGGAATAGACAAAGGTTAGAGAAGACTAGGTGTCTTAATGGTCTCGCCCTTATTTTTTTGGTAAACCAAACATTCTGCCACAAATTTTTGAACATCTCCTTTCAAATCCTCCTAAAATAAATCCTTTTTAACTCTATGATATGTTTTCAGGACCCTAGCATGGCCACCTATTGGAGAATAATGTAGCTCTGAAATAACATGATGTTTAAGTGTAGAGTTCTTACATAGATATAACCTATCTTTATACCACAATGTATCCCCCTTCCATATAAATTGATCTGATATGGAGGGATATTCTTGGATATTTTGAATGAGAGTATGTGTTGTTGCATCTTTCTTCCATTCTTCATGTGATTGATCTACCTAATCTACATTTAGTATAGAGATGGCACATAATAATGCTTCTGTGGACTCATCCCTCCTAGATAGAGCATCATCGACAAAATTTTCCTTTCCTTTCTTATAAAAATCTCAAATTCATATCCCAACATCTTAGTGACCCATTTTTTTTGTTCTTCTGAAGATACACGGTGCTCTAAGAAATATTTCAAACTATCATGATCAGTTTTTACCTTAAAATGTCTACCCATCAAGTGTGGTCTCCATTGTTTGACTGCATGTAGTATTGCCGTCATTTCCTTCTCATAGGTGAGCTTCAAAAAATTATTTCCTTTTAGCTGTTGACTCTCAAAATTAATGGGGTTTCCTTCTTGCATTAGTATTGCTCCGATTCCATCTGTTGAAGCATCTCACTCAACTATGAAATTTTTGGAGAAATTTGGGGTTGCCAATACTGGAGTGGTGCACATAGTCAGTCGCCTTCAATTTTTCAAATGCCCTAGATTCTTCCTCATTCCATTGAAAGGAGTTCTTCTTCAACAATTTTGTGAGTGGTGCTTCTATACTGCCATAGTTTTTTACAAATATGTGATAATACCCTTTGAGACCTAAGAAACCTTGTAATTGCTTGAGGGTTCTTGGGGTTTCCCATTACACCATGGCCTAGATCTTGTGAGGGTCCACCTTAACACCTTCGTGAGAAACAATATGGCCCCAAGTATTCCACTTCTTGTACCCCAAAAGAACACTTCAAAGGCTTAGCATAAATTTGGTGTTTCTCTAAGAATTCTAAGACAATATTGACATGATGTAAGTGTTTCTCCCATGATTTGTTGTAGATGAGTATATCATTGAAAAAATACTAAGAAAAACTTTCTTAGGAATGGTCTAAATACTGAATTCATCAAGCTTTGGAACATGGAGGGAGCATTGGTAAGACAAAATGGCATCACTAGGAATTCATAATGGCCTTAATGAGTTCTAAAAGTTGTCTTATGAATATCTTCTTGCTTGACTCTAATTTAGTGATACCCAGAACGTAGATCTAGTTTTGTAAAATAAATGGCACCATGTAACTCATCTAATAAATCATCAATGATGGGAATAGGAAACTTATCTTTGATAGTGAACTTTGTTAAGCTCTTTGTAATCTGGACACATGTGTCATCTTCCATCCTTGCAACATGCCATCACCACTAGAGCATAATAGGCACTCTAACTATGACGAATAATACCCATTTCAACATTTCCTCCACCATCTTCTCGATCTCACTCTTTTGCACATATGGATATCTATAAGACCTGATGTTGGGGCGCTGGCTTCCTGGAATCAACTGAATGACATGATCATTCTCTCTTTCATGTGGAAATCCTCTTGGTTCCTTGAAGAAAACTTCATGTTGATTAAAAACCTTTTGAAGATCAGGATGTAATACCTTCATTTGCGGTTAAACTTCCATAGAGAACAATCATGCTATAAAACCTTCAAACCCCTTTTTAAGAATCTTTTGCATTTGGTGAGAAATCACCACTTGAGGATCTTTAGCTTGAGGACCTTGAAATTCACACTTTTTACCCTCAAAATGAAAGCACATGAACAATTCTTGGAAATTTATCTCTATGGTGACCAAAGTAGTGAGCCACTAAACACCTAAGAAAATATCATCTCCACCCATGGGATTAAAAAACATCGTAGATTCTAATGTGTAATCACCCATAATTATTTTGACTTTATGATATTTACCTGAACATTGGATTGTGCCACCATCTGCAATCATTACTTGAAATTCAGGTGCTAGGTAGATGAAACAATTTAGTCTTGCTACTAGCTTATGATTGATGAAATTATGTGTGCTCCCTAAATCAATCAATATTTTTAACTTCTGCTTCTTAAGATAACCCACAAATTGAAGGGTTTTTGGAGTAATAATACCTGATAGAGCATGACATGAAATAGTGGGATGGGGATCTCCAGATTCTTCCTCTAATTTTTCCACTTCCTCTGTTGATTTTGCCTCATATTCTTCCTCATCACCAGACCCTACAATGTAGAAAATTTTTTCTCAGAACATTTATGATTTGGTCCATATTTGCTATCATAGTTAAAGCATAACCCTTTGTATATTTTTTCTTCAATTTTTTTAGGTGTCAACTGAATTAGCCGAGGGTAAGAAGGAGACAAGGTGTTACGATATTTTATGTTAGAAAAGGACTACCTTCTACTGGAAATAAAATTTTCCTTTGCTCAATGTGCCATGATAATATAATCAGCAACCTTGAGTGGGTTAAACATGCGTACCTCATGCTCAATGTGGTCCTTAAGACCCCCAAGAAATAGGTCATTCAAATAATATTCTGTAATATCCTCCACATGTAAGGACAGAGTTTGGAATTGATGGACATGCTCCTTAACTAAACCAATTTGGTGTAACTTTGCTAATTGGCTTAAGTAATTCTCAGAAACACTAGAACTATAGTGTAATTGAAGCTCTTCAGTGAAAAATGTCCAGTGACATTTAGGCCATTCTTCTACCTTTGAGCACATAACCAATGATACCAAAAAAATTTACCAGGTTCTAGGTAAAAGGATGCCACAGTTACCTTTTGTCCTCCTGGGATCTGATGGAGATCAAAGAAATTTTCTATTTGGGTAATCCAATTGAGTGGATCCTTTCCATCAAATTTACACATTTCAAATTTTGGAATAATGCCCCTCCATTGGTGAGTAGATCCACCTGAATGATTAAAGGATCCTCCCTGATTGGAGTGATTTGGATCTGTGTGACCATTGCTAGTGGAACCCATATGACTGGCATTGGAATTTTTATTTGAAATAGCATGCAACAACTCCTGCATTACATGAAAATCCTTTTGAATCTCACTCCTAAGGCTACCTTTTAGTTGATGAAGCTCAACATTAAGGTCATCCTTACCATATTATTTAACCTTTCCTGAAGTTGGATGACCACCTCAAATACTCCTAAACCAGCAGACTCTGAATCCATATATTTCTTATTTGGGGTCATTCCTAGAGTTGCTTGTCCTTTTCCTTGGCCTAGGGGTAGACTTAATAGGGAATAATTTTAGGGTTTAGGGTTTTGTAATTGTTTTGGCTGAATATAGGAATTCATAAAAAATAAACCCTAGCTAGTTTGGAGAAGTTTCCGAAAATATAAGAAATTTGAAAATTTTCCAAAAATTACACCATAGGGAGCCAAATTATGGATAAATATAGAACCATAAATAACTTTTGCAAAAAATTCAAAAATTCTTGAAATTTAGAGAGAAGCTTACTTGAATGATTTCGCCACACCCAAAAAAAAATTGTAGAAAAATGTGCTACTAATCTTGAGATATAGCCAAACCTTCATAATTAGGGTTTGACATCGTGCTATCCGAGATCAAGATCTGATACCACTTGTAATGAAATTACTTGATTAATTATGATTATCACCAACAATAGAACACCAAATAACACAATATTTCAGATAAATTATCTCAATATGAAAGTATAATAGCTTGGCCACTTCGAGGGGGAAACCTCCAAAACATATAATAACACTCAAATACTCAACATAATGATCATCCACTACCTATAACCCCTATTTAAACTATTCCTATGATATAGCCATCAACAAGGCTGACCAACCAATGACAATAGATCATATATGAAAGAGATACATCATGATAAGAAGTTATGATAGCTGCAATTCGGCTATATCCATCCCATGTAAGATATGATAGCTGCAATTTGGCTATATCCATCCTTGTATGATTGAGATTGCATATACTTGTACCTAGGATGGATCATTTGATCCTTGATTCTTTTGACATATCATTTTTTAGAGATAGAGGCTAAACCACTTCGAGACATGTAGGTGAGATAAAATACATTACACTTAGGTTGATTATAACTTAGTCAAATCTAGATAAACCTTGCATAGAAAAAATTACCCATGCCACCAATCACAAGGATGATCCCTAGAAGAATAGAATGTGAAGTAGAGATGAACCCTTTTGGTGTTAACAATGCTCTATGGAACAATCCCTTTACTAGTAATAACCTAAACCTCACTTTTCTGAAGTAAAAGACACTGAAGCTTGGGTTGATCCAAGTGGAAATGACATTGATTCATCACAAGGAAAGAATAACCTTGATCTCGCATGATTTTATGATCTCTTATACCTAAATAGATACCAAATACTTACGCATGTCCTAGAATTAGGAGCCAAGATACCACAAGACCATGACATGTCTGTTAAAATGATTAACATGAATGAGGAAGAGTCAAAAAGACCTCCTCTTATTGATATGCATAATACGATTCACACTAATCCATTTTATGTGGGATATGCTTCCACTCTCCGGTAATGAAAATAACAACTTTAATAATGAAGCACCGAAACAAAATGATGGTGCTCTAAAGAGTACCTTTTAAAGCCTCACGTAGGGTCAAACTCAAAAATGAAGATAAGGAGGTACCTCCTCAATATGACATAGAAGATGACCACCAAATCAAAGAAGAGGTCCTCTAAAGAAAAATACTTAAATTTAGACAAAGGTTAATGAAGCTTACACACATCTAAAGAAGCAAACAAAGGTTCACAAAAGGAGAAACATAAATCTAAGTCTAGAGAACTACACACTAACCCTCACAACGATGAAGCGTTAAAGGTTAGTCTGAATATACCACCATCTCCAACGAAATACCAACTCATTACACAAGAGCTACAATTGATGAAAAACATGCTCACAACGCTACAAGAAAGTAATGTGGGCCATAACAAGAAATATCAATACAAGGAGCTATGTCCCTACCCTTTCAATAGAGACATGTTATGAATGTTGTTCCCCAAAAAAATTGATACACCTAAGTTTGATAAATATAAAGGTAAGGGTGATCCTCACGATCATATAAAATACTTCTACATGGCTTTCCAGGAAGTTACATTTAGTGACAACTACCTTATTCATTTATTTCCTCGCAGTTTGGTAGGACAACCACTAGAATGGTTCATACACATACCCAAGGGAACAATCACTACATGGCCCACATTAGCTGAAAAGTTCATGCGACACTTCTCCTTCAACATAGAGAGTGATATAACCAAGTTAGAATTGTGTAATGTAAAACAAAGACCTAATGAATCCTTCGTCAAGTTCTTACAACAGTGGCATGGTTTGGCTAGCCATTTTCCTTGCAATATCCCTAAAAAATAGATGGTTAGCATCTTTGTACCTAATCTAAACCCAAACATAGCCTTTCATTTACAAATGCATTGTGTCTCTAACTTCAAAGAAGTTATAGAGAAGGGAAGTAACATTGAAAAGGCTCTAATCACGAAAGGGACTATTAAACCCTTCTCCAAGGATAAACATATTGAATCAAAACCTATAGAGAAGCCTAAATTATTTAAACAAAACAAGAATGTCATAGGATACAGCATCACTGATTCCAAAAGAGTCCAGGCTGTCCAAAGTGGTCCTCTTCTGAAAATCACACAAGGACCTCGTCAAGACAAAGACAGGGCCCCAAAATAGACATTCACGCCTCTAACTGAACCATTGTCTACAATTTTAAAATAGTTAGATATAGTGAACATGGTCACCTATCCTCCAGCCACAGTACCCTTCCCTGAAGATGCACCTAAACCAGGATGGTATAAAGAGCATGAGTACTGTGACTTTCATCATGTCAAAGGACACAAGACTGACAGGTGTATGAGGTTACGACACTATATACATAACCTTATTGAAGAAGGAAATATTGAGGTGGATTCACCTAAATCTGGGGAAGGTCCTAATGCAAAAATGGGGATATTTAAAAAACCCTTCCCTAACCATAAGAAACAGGAGAACAAGAATCCAGATCAAGGAGAGTCATCTAATAATTATATGGTTGTAAATTATGTGTATACCTCTACAGATAATCCTTTCGATTCCCTTATAGGTTATATCCAATCATACGATGAATAGGTGAACACCATTACGATTATAGTTGACAATTGTGCCATAGGAACGTGACACACATGCTTAGTGATCTCAAAACCTACTCCATCTGTCCCTCAAGAAACTCAGTATGACTTGTTAGACCAATTAGAGAAGACCACTGCTAAGATTTCAATCTTAGATCTTCTAAAAATCTCAAACAGTCATAAGGACATATTGTATAAAACCCTTTAGGGGTCTGAAATATCCACAGATGTAGATCCCACAAATCTCCAAGAAATGATCGTAAACCTTGCTCCTAGTGCATCTATTTCCTTTGACTAGAATGAGATACCACATAACAAACCTAGTCATAATATGCCCTTATATATAGAAGTATTTGTTACTCATCACAAAGTAAAAAGAGTTCTTGTAGACGGTGGATCCGGTTTGAATATCTACACTTTGAAGCTTATTCAGGAAACTGGGCTCACACAGAAGTAGACTTGGATCCTAATACCATCACCATCACGGTATATGATAATGAGGAACTTGAGATGGTCGATACCATAATGATACCTATAGAGATAGGGCTTGATTATCATGATACAAAGTTTTAGGTTCTTGATTTGGACCTCCCATATAACATGCTCTTAGGATGCCCATGGATTCATGCCATGAAGGCCATTCCTTTGACTTATCATCAGTGTATCAAGTTTCCTCATGAAGGACATATGATCACCATTCTAGGTGACCCTAAACCATTTACACATTGTAGAGTGTTGTATAGTTTCTCACGTGCAGTGTATGAGTGTCCTTCTACAGATATTGTGGTTCCATTACAAACAAAGGCTATGAAGGATCATGTAGATCCAGATACATTGACACCATGCAATATGAATTTTCCTACATTGGTTAATCCCTTTTCTACATGGGAAGTAACATTTGGGAAATATGGCCCAATAGATCAATTCAATCTTGAACAAGCCCTATTGATATCTGATCTTTCAGTGTCACCTAAGACACGTGGTAGACCATATTTCCAGTTCAAAATCACTCATGCTAGTTCCCTGAGCCCCTTGAAAGGTTTACTCCTAGTGGTGTCTTATCAGATGATAAGATGCTAGATACATCTGCTAGTTGGGTACCCGAGGTAACTATGGCTTCATGTCACCAAGCTCCCCATTTTATCAAAGCACACAACATGATGCAAGTCATGGGGTACCAGGGAGCTAGGATGTGGCCCATGCACAAGGTAGATTAGAACCTATTCCACTTCCCCCACAATAGTGTAATAAGCATGGCCTTGGCATTCAGCCTTATAGAGTTATGATTTCAGAAATAAACAACACTTCCTCTAAACCTAAGGATGACTTATCTAGTTTGGACAATGACAC
The DNA here is from genome assembly GCA_019776745.2 of Taxus chinensis. Classification (NCBI taxonomy): domain Eukaryota; kingdom Viridiplantae; phylum Streptophyta; class Pinopsida; order Cupressales; family Taxaceae; genus Taxus; species Taxus chinensis. The sequence continues at coordinate 86,155 of JAHRHJ020000321.1, read as the reverse complement.
AGATTCCCAGTATAGCCTATACAAAGATCTTGCCTCTACTAACCTATTTCCAGATTTTTCCATCCTTACCCTTTCTGAAACAAATCCCAAGTCAATTCCCAAGTTAACCTGGTATATCCTGACCTAATTGATTAGGATCAACAACTTCACGTGTAATCGATCTCTTCGAAAATGATGAGGTGATTGAAGAGTTCATGGGAATTAGGGATAACATTCCAATAGGTGATCACAAAAAGGGATTCTCCATTGATCTAGATGCATGTGCATATTTTGGGGAAGAGGTAGAGATGTGTGGTCAACTAAATATCAACAAGCTTGAGGGAAAAAGTACTACTAAGAAGCCTCAGCAAAAGAAAAATACCAAGACACACAGTGAAAACCTCTTTCGAGGCAACTTGTGGAAAAACAATTGGAAAAATCAATGGAAAAAATAGTTTACCCACTAAAAGATGATGATCCCTCTGAGCCACCTATGGAAGTAGATTTGAATGTTCCACCTGATCCTACATTGAAAGAGGATGCATCGGAAATTTTGGTCGAAGAGATAAGCAGTGTTAACATCAAGAAAAAAGAAGAGCCTAAGATGATAAAGCTAGGAGCTTCACTCTCAGTACAAGAACAAAAAATCCTTGTAGCCCTATTATGAGAGTATGCGGATATATTTGCATGGTCATATGTGGATATGCCAAGTTTGGACCCAGCGTTGGTTGTACACCCAAATGCCAAACCTATCAAACAAAAACTGAGAAAGATGCATCCACAAATTGCATTACTTGTCAAAGAGGAACTGGAAAGACTATTAGCAGCAGGTTTCATCAAACCTATTGACTATTCAGACTAGATATCTAATGTAGTCCCAGTTCAAAAGAAACCAATTGGTATCAAGATATACACCGACTTCTAGGACATCAACAAAGCATGTCCTAAGGATGACTTCCCCTTTCCTAAGATCAACATGATTTTTTATTCAACTTCTTGTTATGAGATGTTATCTTTAATAGATGGCTTCTAATGTTATAACCAAATCAAGATTACGAAGGAAGATCAACACAAGACTACTTTCATTACCCCTTGGGGGACATTTTGCTATCAGGTCATGCCTTTCGGCCTCAAGAATGTCAGGGCAACATATCAGTGAGCCATGACTGTTATTTTCCATGATATGATGAATGATATCATGGAAGATTACATGGATGATATATTACTGAAATCAAAAACTAGAGAAGAGCATCCTGAAGTGTTGAGGTGTATCTTTTCAATGTCTCCAAGATTATAAGGTTTTGTTAAATCCCAAGAAGTGCATCTTTGGCATATAATCAGGAAAACTACTAGGTATCATTGTCTCACACAAAGGAATAAAGGTGGATCCCACTAAATTGGCGGCCTTAACAGAGATGCCTCCACCCACAACCATCAAGTAACTAAGAAGTCTACAAGGGAAAATTTAGGATATCCACCGATTCATCTCATATCTTGTGGATAAGTTCCATCCTTTTACACATCTATTAAAGAAATATGTTACCTTTACATGGGGAGCAGATTTCCAGAAGGCCTTTGACATTACTCAAGCAATATCTAGCAAGTCCACCTATTCTAATGCCACCTACCCTAGGTGAACCCTTACTACTATATATTTCAACTACTCAATTTTTTATTAGTGCACTGCTTTCCCAATATGACCTGAGCCATAAAGAACGAGTGGTTTATTACTTAAGTCATACCCTCATTTCCTATGAGTTAAATTACCCTCAGATTGAGAAATCTTTCCTAGATGTGGTGTTCACCTTTCATAAATTACACCACTATCTCCTAAACAATAAAACCAAGCTGATATCCAAGGTTGACCCTTTAAAGTACCTCTTATCTAAACCTTCCCTGACAGGATGGATGGCTAATTGGATCATCCTCCTTAGTGAGTTTGACATTGAGTTTGTAAATCAGAAATCCCTTAAAGGACAGGTGCTTGTAGATCAACTGGATGAAGCTCCCTTACCAAGAATGGAACCATTGTGTTTGGATATTCTAGATGCATCCATGATGTACATAGAAGAATATATTGTGTGGAAATTACACTTTAATGGATCATTCACCTATCATGGTTCAGGAGCAGGAGTGATACTCATCACCCCTACTAGAGAGATAATCCCACAAGCCTTTCGTTTCGGATTCCCCTGCACAAATAACATTGCAGAATATGAGGCGCTCATCGTCAGGTTGAAGTTGGCCATCTGATGGAATATCAGATAGTTACTAGTCATTGGTGATTCACAGCTGATTATCAAACAGGTCAATGACGAATACAAGGTCAAAGATGAGAAGCTCATCCCCTATAAGAAGTTGGTTGAAACTCTGAAAGAGTATTTTATCCAAATCACTTTTGAACAAAGACCAAGATCTCACAATAAATCCATAGATGTGATGGCTATGATTGGATCTCTACTGTGCATTCCACCACAGGAAAACAAGATGCCATTCTTTGTTGAACATCTACAAATGCCTGTGTATGACATGTCAGAATCATGCTTGGCATGTGAAGTTGTTGGTCCTTTCTCCCCTTGGTATGACCCCATTTATAACTATTTATAGGATGGCACCTTTCCCCCTGATATCACCCATACTGAGAAAAATACCCTTATTCATCATATAGCCAATACACCCTCCTAGGAGGCACCCTCTATCATCGTGGCTACGATGGGAATCTACTTCATTTCCTAGATTTAACTGATTCAATCCAAGTGCTTAAAGAAGTGCACAGAGGTGTGTGTGGAGCACACACAAGTGGAATGGCCCTTGCAAAGAAGAAATTAATAAAAGGTTACTATTGGCCCACTATGGAAACAAAATAGTTGCAATCATGTCAAGAAATGTGAACTCTCCAAAAATATGGAAACTTGATACATACACTAGCACAAGACTTATATCCCATCACAACACCTTGGCCATTTTCCAAATGGGGACTTGATCTCATAGGGAAGCTCACTCCAACTTCCTCAGATGGCCACACCCACATCATTACCACCACCAAGTACTTCACCAAATGGGTAGAGGTTGTACCTCTAACTTATGTAACTGGTGCACAGATTTCAAAGTTTATCATGAACCATCTCATTTGTTGTTACGACATCCCCTCTGCCATTATCGCAGACAATGGAAAATCCTTCAAGAACAAGATGGTTAAAGTGTTATGCCAATGCTTCCAAATCTAGCTTAAATGGTCTACTCCCTATTACCCTCAAGGTAATGGAAAAGCAAAGGACACAATTAAAACCCTTGTTTGAATCATGGAGAAAATGGTTAGTAAAATAGGCCATAATTGGCACCTCCAGATTCATCCCACCCTCTGGGCCTATCGAACCTCCATTCATACCCCTACTGGTGCTACTCCATATTCACTAGTATATGGTACTGAGGCCATTATACCCAGGGAAATTGAGCTTCCCTCCCTGAGAATATCTCTTTGGGATTATCTAGACAAGGATGAAGACTACAGAGTTGCTCGCCTGGCAGAATTGGAGCTACTGGATGAGAAAATAATGAGAGCCCTCAATCACTTAAAATTTTATCAAAACCAAGTTTCACGAGGGTACAAAAAATGGATCATACCTCATCAATTTGAGGTAGGTGATCTTGTTTTGAAAGAGAACTAGAGAAATACATTGTTAAAGACAGAGAAAAGAAGGGAAAATTTGAGGCTAACTGGTTGGGACCTTATGTGGTCAGCACAAAATATGGATCAGGGGCTTACAAACTAGCTCACTTAGATGGTGAGGAATTTAAAGAACCAATGAACTCAATGCACCTCAAGTGCTTCTATGCTTGAATAAGAAGTTCCTTAGAAAAGAAAGAAAAAACAAGCAAAAAAATCAAAAAATCAAGAAAACAGTAAAAAGAAAACAGGTTGTCCAAGTGCGAAAACCACACAATGGTGGCACATTTGGGCAAGTCCCTGGGTGAAAACTGGTTTCTGGAGCTTCAGGAGGATTTTTTGTTTACAATCACTCTCATAGCTAGATGAGTAATACTTTATTTTCTTAGGGCTAGTTTACTTAATTATAGGAATCCTCTCAAAGCCTACCCATTATGGCCTTGATCTGGCTTATTCTACTCCTATCTAATCATCGTGAAGAATTTCCTTTTGTACATTCTCATCTAACATTAGGGGAAGCTTCACATATTCTTCCCTGAACATAATGCATGGCATTCTGACTTTGTATATTCCCATCTAATGCTGGGGGCATCCACGCTTCTTTACCTCACTTTGGAAAATCGCTTCGCGAAAACGCAAAAACATTCAAAAATGTTAGAAAATCCTAAACATCTGAAAACCCATTTTTAGGGATAAAATCAAAAAAACAATGTGAACAGTATCCTTGAAAATTGTCTTTAGAATGACAACATAAACATTAGAAAACGAATCAAAAATGTCCCGCAAAAACAAGGTAGTGGTTTGATTGCTTTTAGTTGTTGGTTTGTAAAGTTTTGATTACAGTATATTTTCAGGTTGTATGATTTAAATGGGTTCATTTTCTTGACTTAGATTAAATATTATTTGATTGTTGTATGTTGCATTGAGTTCATTTTAAACTTTCATACTTGTAAATATTGGTGTGTTTTCATCATTAGTTATATGCATTTATTAGGATTCATTCACTTTCTAAGATTGAAGTACCAATTTAATCTGTTGTTAAGTATGCTTGAGTTCATTCTTATTTGCATATAGTTGTGTTGTTTTCTATGTGTATATTTGTTTAGTTTTGTTAACTTTTTCTTGTGTTTGTTTGTTTCATGCACATTATTTGCTATCATCATCATAAACATCCATCTATCATCACATCTAAACATCATTTATACATCATATATCAAAAAATGCTAAGTTTTACATCAAGCATGTATACTAAGCTAATCATCATGTACCATATCATCAATGGGGCAAGAGGGGTTGTGTGTGATCACAAATATATCCCCCCCACACCAATATCCATAATAAAAACATGGTCTAAATCACATAGTATCTCATCAAAAAGAGTGTTATCATCTACTGCTATCTCATACATGATAAAATGATAAAGCAGAGCAATGAAACATCTTATCAAAATATATGATGTCATCTAAACAAATTTAATCTCATACATCATAAAACATAGGATACATTATCAAAATCCATCAGGATACATATAGAAGAAGTAAATCATAAATCGTCATCCATAATCATAATCATAATCATTAGTCATAAAAATACATGGACAAGTATAAACATCGAATTCTATCACATCACACACACACATATATATAATTTCTGTCTCAAAAAATGATATACATCATTGATACAAAATATGCCATCAAGGACATGAATCAAAATGAGCCTTCCTCAAGAGGCATAATCCAAAAATGATACGTCATACATCATCGATCAAAATTGAGCCTTCATAAGAGGCATACATCAAAAATACATACATATGTGTATAGTAAAAAAATGAGTCATGTCTGACTTAGTTCCCTCATGGGGACTCGATAGGCCTACGATCTGGTGGAAGGTGTTTCACATCATGTACTCTACACTCCTATCTTCCGCCCTGTCTTGGGATCTCATGGCTTGCTCCATAGATCTCATGCCCATGTCTCTAGTCTCTATGACCTCTATGATCTTCCCATCAACTAGCTCACTAAATTTGGGTACTATCTGACCCTCTTGAACAACATCATAATATAGGTTCTTGTAGTAGGAATCCATGTCATTGGTTGTGGCCAAGTCCATGTATATCTGCGATGTCATGGCAACTCCATCAATCTGTCCAGAATGAAGCTGCAACTCTTCCTGTAATATCACAAGCTTGGTCCTAACCTATTATCCTCTCCAACCACCAATCTATCCCTCTCTGCAGTAATCATCTAAACCTGGGCCTGTGACAACTTCCATAGGCTCGTAATCTGTGCCATCTAGGTAGCCATCTATTGGACTACTAAAACTGAAGTAGCACCATCTCCGTCACTGCCCTGACTAGCTAGCTCTAGTATGTGTTCTAGCTTAGTCTCCCTCTAAGGTCACAACCTATAGCTACTGCTCTGGCCTAATCTCTCTCAACTATCATCTAGAGCTACATGGCCACAACCTACTATAACTGCTGCTGTAATGCAACTACCTTCCCTCCATCTCACCCATCGCCACCCGCCACCACCATCCATGACCTCCATCTCCCCCATCGCCACCACCACCATCACCTCCATCTCCCCCATAGCCACTTCCACCATAATATCTACCCTCTCCACCTCTCAGTGGACTATGCATTGATGCTCTATTTGTGGAGAACCCTATTGTAGTACTCCTCCTGGAGGATGACCTTGTGGTGTTGTTCTATGTTTTTTCACCTACTATATAGGAATATGAACACCAAATATTATGCCCACTCGAGGCATTTGTATATGGTAGAAAATAGGAACCCTACCTCTATATCTGTTTTGGTGCCTACCACTGTAAGGGTGGAGGACCCTGTCCACCACCACCATCATGACCAATGTCATCAAACTCATCATCATCATCATCGCCATCCTCATCATCATCATTGTCACTATACTCCTTAGGTGGTGGCCTCATCCTTACATCCCATGCGGCCTTTGGAATAGTAAGGTGGCATGGTAAGAATCTAAAAAACTAGGTTCCATACTTAGCAGTAACTCTAGGATCTTTGATCTATCTCAAAGTCACCCATACTTGTGGTACCATCCCATCAAAATTAGCTCAAGCCCTATCTAGCTGAATAAGTGGTCCCATGTCGAACCTCTCTGTCACTTTACATGCATACCACAAGTTAGAATCCGATACATCCTATATTATGCCAAACTATCTCTGGCATCAATCTTCTCTATATAAATCTATGATATAGCCCTAACTGCTGATCAAAAAGTGCTCAACCATAACTATGTTGAGGTCATCTCTATCCTCGACCCACTGATAATGTTGGCAAGTGTTACAGCCTTAACCTATTGCTTGTATTAGGATATGATTAGCTGACTTATGGCTTACCATATCATTTTATTATGTCATTTATACTTTCTCATGCTTAGTAGGTCATCCTCGGTGATGGCCATAACATATGAATAGTATATATTGGGGATTATAGGTAGTAGTTGATCATCATTCGAGTATCTGAGTCTTATTATATGGTTTGGAGGTTTCCCCCTCGAAGTGTCAAAGCTATTTTAATTGGATATTGAGACCATTTATCTGCAATATTGTGTTTTTTTGTGTTCTATTCCTTCTCATAATCTGAATTATACAAGTGATTTCATCACAAGTGGTATCAGAGCTGCGATTCAGACCAAAAGTAGGGTTAAAACACTAGTTTTTTATTTCTTCTATATGTTGGGAACCATAGATAATTTTTCATATATTTTTTTACCATAGTTGTGAATCATTCCAAGTAATATTCCATGAAAATTTCATGCTTTATTGATTTATTTTGGAAAATGTATTGCATATTTAGGGTTTTTCATAAAATCTCTCCCTAGGTTGCAAATTGTGGAATTTTTTCAAGTCAGTTACATTTTCAGAAATCACTAAAAAAATATTGGTAGTACCTTCTTTGTGTTTTTTCTTATTCGGTTTTATTGAAACACTAAACACTAGGGTTTGACATCATAACAGGGCCTTCTACAAGAGCCAAAAAGAATCATGTCACTCTGGGTAAAACCCCAGATAAATATGGGGTAGTGGTTGGAGAGTCAGAATCAAAAGGGGTAAATACAGACTCCTCAGCTCTAGGGTTTACATCAGTTGATCATAAGGTGAGCCAACATGAGTATGATCTATGAAATCTATAATCTAAGATGTCCTATAAAGGAGACATAGACCAAATCAATTAGCGGCTAGATGATATCATGCAACATATAAAGGGTAGATAGTTTGTCCCAAATCAACCCCAACTCAACCAAGCAAGATATTTAGTTCAAAATAATGCACAAAATAACCATGTTGGATCACTTTTCCATCCCAATCAAAATCAAACTTATTCATAACCACAGAACATGATGCCAAAAGTGGATATGCATAAATTTTATGGGAAGGATCCACTTAATTAGATAAATCAAATGGAGAACTTATTTGATTTACATCAAACCTCGTCGGGACAAAAGGTGACCTTTGCATACTTGTATCTTGAACCATACCAATTCATATGGTATCGATGGTTATATGCTTAGTGGCAGAAGAAAAGTCTCAGTGTTACTTAGATAATTTTTACCGAGGAGTTTAAATTGCACTATAGGTCTAGTGTTTTAGATAACTAATTTAGTTAATTGGAAAATTTACGATAAACAGGATTAGTCAAAGATTATTTGCATCAATTCCATAACCTATCCTTAAGGATGGAGAATATTAGATAAGGGAATCTAAATGACATGTTTCTTAGAGGTCTTAAGGACCACATTTAGCATGAGGTATGTATGTTTAATACACTCATGCTTTTTGATTCAATAATCATGGCACGTAGAGCAAAGGAAAAATTTCTTTGCAGTAGGAGGCATCCTTTCACTAACACTAGAGATTGTAGTACCTCTTCCCCATCATTTTCTTGGCTAATGAGACTGATTCCCCAACAAATGGAAGAAAAAAAAGAAAAAGGATTATGTTTTAATTGTGCCACCAAATATGGACTAGGACACAAATGCGTTGAGAATAAGTTGTTCTATATTGAAGGAGGAAATGAGGATAAAGAGGAAGCTGAAATTATATGAGAGGTTGAGAAACTAGTAGAAGATGAAGTAGAGGATCACCAACCTACAATTTCTTTCCATGTGTTCTCAATTATTAGTAATCAAATACTCAAGGTTATTAGATATCTAAAAAATAGAAGGTGACATTGTTGATTGACTCATGGAGTACTCATAACTTCATAAATAGTAAGTTAGCTATGTGCCTCAATTGTTTTATTTACCTAGCTCTAGAAATGCAAGTTATGATTGCGGATGGTGGGACAATCAAGTGTATAGGAAAGTGTCATAGTATCAAGATTTCCATGGGATACTACATGTTAGACTCTCCTATGTTTTCTATTTCTATATGAGGGGAAGATATTATTTTGGGTGTCCAATGGCTCACAACCTTGGGTACTATAGAGATGAATTTCTAAGAATTGTTCATGTGATTTAATTCAAAAGGAAGGACAATACAATTGAAAGGGATGGTTTCTAAGTCTCCACAAATTATTTTCTCTCATCATATGTAGAAGGTTCTCAAAAAAGGATTAGATGGATTTTTACAAAAGTTATTTTACATAGAGGTACAAAATAAAAAGTCTTTAATGTCACCCGATCTCCAGAAGATTGTTGATGTTCACTCGTCTATTTTTGATGCAATTCTAAAGGGACTACCACCACTTAAGGAGCATTATCATTCCATTTGGTTGATTCTAGGGAGATAACCACCTAGCATCACACCATATAGATACCCATACTCCCATGAAAGTGAGATCAAGAAAATGGTGCAAGAAATGTTGAAGATGTGTCATCAGGCATAGTTAGAGTGCATATTCTTTGTCAGTGGTTATGGTACATAAGAAGGATGAAACATGGAGGATGTTTCTAGATTACCAAGAAATAAACAAGTACACCATCAAATATATGTTTTTTATTCCAGTAATTGATTACTTACTTCATGAATTACATTGTGCTATTTATTTCACAAAATTAGATCTTCGTTCGTGGTACAATCAAATTAGAATAAGAGAGGAATATGTTCATAAAATGGCTTTCAAGACTCATGAGAGCCATTATGAGTTTTTGGTAATGCCCTTTGGTCTTACAAATGCTCCCTCAACATTTCAAAGTTTGATGAACACTGTTTTTGGTCCATTTTGAAGGAAATTTGTATTAGTTTTCTTTGATGACATATTGATTTACAGTAAGACATGGGAAGAACACTTGCAACATGTAGATAAAGTGTTGGAATTTTTAGAGAAACATAAGCTCTATGAAAATCCATGCAAATTTTATTTTGGTGTACAAGAGGTAGATTACTTGGGTCACATTGTATCAAATGAAGGTATCAAAGTTGATCCTAAATATCAAAGCTATGGTGGAATGGCCAAGGCCCAAAACTCTGAAAAATCTTCGAGGGTTCCTAGGAATAACAGGGTACTACAGAAGATTTGTGAGGGGATATGGTAGAATCACAGCTCCACTCACTGCATTTCTAAAGAAGGATTCATTCCATTGGGTAGACGCAGCCACTAAATCCTTTGGGTAGTTGAAGTAAGCCATGTGCACCACTCCAATTTTGGCTACTACCGACTTCTCAAAAAACTTCATTGTTGAGTGTGATGCTTCAGGATCAGGATTGGGAGTAGTTCTAATGTAGGAAGGAAGACCAATTACATTTGAGAGTCTCAAATTCAAAGGAAAATATCTGCTCAAACCTATATATGAGAAAGAAATAATGGCTATTCTTCATGCAGTCAAACAATTGAGGCCCTATCTAATGGGTAGAAAATTCAAGGTGAAAAATGATCATGATAGTCTCTTATACTTTTTGGAGAAAAGGTTATCATCTAAGGAACAAAAAAAGTGGGTAACAAAAGTGTTGGGTTATGATTTTTAAATCATATACATAAATGGTAAGGAAAATGTAGTAGCCAATGCATTTTCCAGAAGGGATACATCCACAGATGCATTACTATGTGCAATGTCCATGTTGAAGGCCGATTGGGTAGATGAAGCAAGATTGGAATGGGATCAGGATAAGGATACACAAGCTTTAATAAAAAAATATCAAGCAAGGATCTATAATATCTAAAAACTTTGAGTGGAAAGGTAATGCCCTATGGTACAAGGACAAGTTATACTTGTGCAAAGATTTTGAGTTGAAGCATAAGATTCTTGCAGAGCTATATGCATCGCCTGTTGGAGGACACTTTGAGTTTTTGAAGATGTATAATAGAATAAAAATTAATTCTTTTGGGAAGGACTCAAGGGTGAGGTACAAAAATTTGTATTATATTGTTTGGTGTGCCAACAAAACAAAGGTGAAACCATTAAGACACCAGGTCTATTGCAACCATTACTAATTCCTACCCAGAGATGGAAGGAGGTCTCCATGGATTTCATCACATGATTGAATTGTTTAGAGGGTAAGAATTTTATTTTGGTGATTGTGGATAGGCTCACAAAATATGCCCATTTTTTTGTGCCCTATCACACCCATTTGCAGCTAGTACAGTTGCAACTATTTTTTTGGAGACATTTGAAAAGCTACATGGAACCCAAAAGATAAGTGTAAGTGATCGTGATCCTATTTTCACGAGTGATTTTTGGACAAAATTATTTGCATGTTTGGGTACTCAGCTAGCTCACAGATTATCTTACCATCCTCAAACTAATGGGCAAACAAAAGTGGTCAAAAAATGCTTAGAGGGGTATCTACGTTGTTTTGTATCAGATAAATAGGAACGTTGGGTTAAATGGATACCACTTACATAATGGTGGTATAATACATATTTTCATACCTCTTCTCAAATGACCCCATTTTTGGCATTATATCATTACCATCCACCATCTACCACTTCTTCCTTAAGGGTGCAAACTAGGGTTAGAGATGTTGAGGAACACATTCAACATTAACAACAGGTTTTGGTTGGTTTGAAGGATAATTTGGCATTGCCAAAAAACAAGATCAAACAACAAATAGATCAACACCATAGAGTGAAATACATTTTGAAATTGGTGATTGGGTTTTTTTATGTCTGAAACCTTACAAGAAGATGTCCCTAAAGCAATAGAAAAAGGACAAAAAACTTTCTCATAAATATTATGGTCCTTATCATGTTCAACAGAAAATTGGAAGTGTTTCTTATAAACTAGAGTTGCCTCAATCTCACACACATACACCTAGTATTCCATGTTTCATGCCTAAAGAAGGTTATTGGAAAGAAATTTGCAGCCCATAAAGAGCTACCAAAACTTGATGAGGAAGGAAGAGTCATTTTGGAGCCAGAGAAGATTGTGCAAAAACACGTACTAAGAAGATGAGAACTAGAGACATCAAGGAATATCTGAACAAGTGGAAGAATGTGAACATAGAGGATGCGACTTGGGAGGATGAAGGTTTTCTGCAGCTACATCCAAGATTATTTAATGTTGAGGAAAACGTTGGTTTGAAGGGGAAGGACATACTACACCCTTAACCTATTTCTTGTATTAGGATATGGGTAGTTGACTTGTGGCTTACCATATAATTTTATTATGTCATTTATACTTTCTCATGCTTAGTAGGTCGACCTTGGTGATGGGCATCACATATGAATAATATATATATGGCATTATAGGTAATAGTTGATCATCATTTGAGCATTTGAGTCTTATTGTATGGTTTGGAGGTTGCCCCATCGAAGTGGTGAAGCTATTTTAATTGCATATTGAGATCATTTATCTGTAATATTATGTTTTTTGGTGTTTAATTGTTGCTCATAATCTGAATTATACAAGTAATTGCATTACAGTAGGGCCTCCACACTATCATATGTTACATAATATCATCAAAATTCTTGCGATAATTATAAGTATCACCCATGTTTCTATATATATTGTCTCCAATGGAGACCCATCCCATAACTGAAGGATCCTCCAGATACCAAACTTGAATAACACTAGTAGGTTGACCAATCACTATGTGGTCCCATGCCCATATTCGCAGCAATGTGGAAGGACCCATGGTCTTCAGACCGTGGTAAGTTATAAGATGCATGTCCTAATATAAATGTGCTAATATGTAGTAGCCTTAACAATATTTCTCAGCTCGAAATAAACATCGTATCACACCAATTAAGCCAAGTGGGAAGGAAGAGCATGTCTTGTCTAATAATCAATAAAGTGACTAAAAAAATCCATCAAATATACCACCATGTGATGAAAGATCAAATCCGTGATACATCGGTGTAAGTACACTATCATACCACATCGAGGTATATCATCACATCCGAAATACCTCGATAATATAGTTTAATAATCTCGGCATCAGTAGTAGTATACTCAATCACCTTTTCTCTCAGATAGGTACATGTAGATTGTGCTAGACATCCTCCAAGAGTAAATCGTCATCTATCATTGTGGGAAATCCAAAAGCACTGGCTCTCATTGTGCCATCTCTCTACCAATGTTGTAAGTAGGCCATGATTCAGAGTAATCAACGACATCATAGCCATGTGGGCTAACCCAGTCACCTCGAACTAGTATTTCCATCATCCTGCCTATGATGTCCATGAAAACTCACCTCTATGACTGCTAGACTACCATATCACTCCCTCGCCTATAGAGATGACAATCATCTCTCCAAAATAACATCGACATATGTTAGAGCTAATTGTTCTTCTATATTCTTCCATTCTCCTAAAAAACTAAAGTCAAACTTCATCTAGACTATCTTAGTAATCAACCTAACATTCTTCTAAGTGTATCAAATTTCCTCTCTTCAGTGCAAATGCCCATGCCCCTTAGGGCGTGTACACACCATTTATAGCATATGTATGCCTAAGCCACATGCACATGCCATTTTGGATACAAGTGTCACACGCTTATATGTATTATGTGTATACAACCCCCTAACTACCCTGAATTGACTAACGCAAGTATGCTTGCCATTTATGCATACATATGCATGGTATTTTGTGTGTACGCTAGCGAATGTACCCATTACTCGACCAAAGGGAACCTACGTGCTTGGATTTCATGTCATGCACATGTGCACGTATACATTTTTTTACATATGCACATACGCGTACATGTATAAGTTTAATGTATACATGCACTCTCATCGAGTGCTTGCACACGACCCTAGGACATGCACCTACAATGATTATTACCACCCTAATACTACTAATGAATGTTAATAAAAGCTATTAAATGTAAAAAATGATGAGGACATATTTGGGCACTCACAAATGGAGGGTCGTCCCTCCTCCCGTGCGTACTCCTGAATGGTGTGATACCCACCTCATACGCCTCTGGACTCATGTCATCTCTCTTGTAGCTCTGAAATCACTCATCGGTAAAAATCAGGCAGAGTCTCCGGTAACAAATTAACTCATCGTGATGATTTACCCCCCCCTGGCGGTGGGGTATATTTAGACATTTTAACCACCGTGATGCCCCCAGGGCCATGTTTTTGACTGTCTTTGTCAAATCTAACACTTCCTTCTATCTACCCACCGTGATGATTATTTTTATTAAATAATGCTGGGGCATTATTTTCCACCTAGCACCCTTTTCTTCTATGTCTGAGGCATGTTTTTGCTACCTTATGTCTCATTTCTCTCATCCTGGGCCATTTTCGCATGATTTTTGGAAATCTTCCATTTTCTAAATTCTTCTGACCAAAAATCCTAAAAATATCAAAAATTGCAAAAATCTAAAAAATTCTCATAACAATTATAAAATCATAAAATTTTCGCAAAAATCCAAAAAAATCGTGAAAAAAAAATTAGAAAAATTATTGGTAAAACACTAGTATGCAACTGAAATTTGTGTCTCATTCATGGTATTCTTCATCATATCTTGGCTGACGTTTATCACTTTTTTCTAGCCACAAATGACTCATGGATCATCTAGATCTACCTCCCATCAACAAAGCTAGCTTGTTTGCTTCGTCTGTACTATTTTGGCACATATAAATCACCTAGTATTGTTTCATTGTGCACAATGCTTTATCATTGGAAATTGTGTCCTTCATTAAAATCCCTCACATATATCCTTTCTTGGGCATCACTTTTTACCCTTATTGTTTATCACGAAACATTTGGAAACGGAAGCTCGATAAAAATACATTTGTGCAACTTTCTTAAACGTTGTTGGTTTGAGTATGTATGTGTGTACTTGTTTCCCTGTTACGTCATCTTATTTACTGCTTGTATTGTATTACATTTTGTACGTTGCATGGAGTTGGTAGTTTGGCAATGGACATCATTCGTGTTGTGGATTTTTGTGTCATTTTACACCCTTGTCGTATGCTTACATTTTTAATAAGGATCGATGATGAATATTTCTAGCAATATGATGACATGTTATTGTTTACTATATGCAATGGTTCACTGATAGCTCAGTACCTTCATTTTTTATCATTATTCTCCTCTATCCAATCCCTTTCCCATCCCCTTTCTTCTCTTCACACTATTCTTTTTTTTGTAATCTTTTCAATTGTCCATTGAGTTCTTCCATCACCCCATCGACACTCGAGGGGGCATCCATCTAGCCTACTAATTTTTCTTCTACCCCTTCAAAATTTTTGTTGTTTATGATTTTCTACTTTCTTTTAAGTGACGTTACTTATGCCACCTCAAAGAGGGGCAAATGTAGACACCTATAATTTGGTCTACACAACTTAATTTTTAAAATTACACTAAATATCCCAATACCCGCTAATTGACTACACTACGCTAGTGAATCACCCTGTCTAACCTCTTCTAAACCCCTAAATCATGTTTAACACCCTTCTAAATGGCTTCTATAAGTCATTATCATATTAATTAACCTATTTGAGGATAATTAAACCTTTGTTGACTTTCTAGGTGAGACTTAGCTTTCCAAATGTCAATTTCACCTTTCTAAATGGAGTTTCACTTAGGTTTGGCCTTTTTGGAATTTAGTCCCACATGAGTCCAAAACATCCCTTTCCTCCTCCTAGAATTGGAAACCTATAAATACAAGCATACCCCTCCCCCTTTTTTCTAATAACACTCTTCCATTTTTATACTAGCTTATGCCATATTTAGATTTAGTAGTTTTCATTATTATTGGAGCTATCTTTGCTTTAAACATTTGCATTTCTAAAACATCAAACTTGAGTAAATGGGATGAACCATTTGCCTTGTAAGCCATTAATGGTGAGATCTCACTCTCAATACCCTTGATTATCAAACAAGCATAAATGATTTCTAGGAGCTTTAATAGGTTCATCTTTCATAGCTTTCATGGAGTAGAGAAATATCTAGATATCCTAAGGTTTTAATGTTTATTTCAAGTTTATATATGCATGCAAAAATATAGTTCTTGTTTATCTCTAATCCTGATGGTTCATTGTTGAATTTTGGAAAGCTTTGAATCTTTTTTGAGTGTTCTAGGATTCATTCACATTGGTACACCAACTTACACATGAATACACTCCCAACAGAATAAAAATCATACCTCCAAAGGGAGAAAGGAGTTACGTTTCAGAAATAAAAAGTAACTCTTGTATATCACATTGATGCATATGACAAATTCTATGATGGAATTTTTCATAACTCCTACATACATATAAGACCTATGATCTTTCCTAAGT
Source organism: Taxus chinensis (assembly GCA_019776745.2). Classification (NCBI taxonomy): domain Eukaryota; kingdom Viridiplantae; phylum Streptophyta; class Pinopsida; order Cupressales; family Taxaceae; genus Taxus; species Taxus chinensis. Next base: position 69,855 of record JAHRHJ020000321.1, on the reverse strand, counting down.
GATATGACTCACTAAGTGAAGTGGAAAATGCCTAGAGATGACAAGTCAAATACCTCACACCAACATCCCCTTCATTGTAACTTTGGATGAGGTATGGCATGTCAAAAAGAATAAATGGGTCCTGAAAGCTATGCCTTATTAGGTACCCATGTACAAAAAGGATCTTTAGTAATAAAGGAAAAACTAATGGGGAAATCATCCACTTACAAGAGATCAAAGAATCCCCTAAAAAACCTAATAAATATGTTTCATATGGGTCTTGACAACTAAAGTCTTGATAAGGTACCCATGTACAATCTGTAATATTTCTAGAAGAAGAAGAGAAGAGAAGAGAAAACGGATACTAGAGAGAATGAAGAATATGTGAAGCTCCAGTGTACCTCAACCAAGATGAGATCACAAGGATAGTTTTCCTAAGTGAAGAGTTCAATGAAGAAACCTACAACCTAATCTAAAATTTGTAACTCTATGAAGTCTCCAAGAAGTGTTCTTCCACCTGTAGATTAAAGAAGTTCCTCTACATTGAACAATATTTCTACCCTTAGGAAGAATAGATATGGTGTACTGAAATTAGAAAGGTATCAATATGAAGAACTCTAAATTTTGTCCACTTAAATGTGACATAGGTCTAGTAGACATGTGTAAAATAACCCAAGGTCATGAAACAAAGGTAGAACTGTCAGAGTACGAGAAGGAAACATTTTCCAAAAGAATTTCCATATAAAGTGAAGGCACAACAACCCCCACAATAGTAGAAAGAGGATCCACAAGTAGAGTTGGATCAGTGATGGTCTCTAAACAGTGGAAGTGCCAAAACTCCGAGAAGGGGAACTCCCAATAAAGGAGATGCAAAAATCCTCTAAAATAACTGTAGAAGGAAGAGATGATAGGTACGAGAAATTTGAACATACCAAAAATATTTTTTGTTAGTATATTTCTCTCATATACATGCCAATATATATGAAATAGTTTTCCTATAAAATAAGAGATCTATCTATCTCCAAAACAACCTATAAACAAACAATTATATTTGTGAGTTGTTATAACTAACTTAGTCATATTTACATGGGTAATTACCAACTCACCCACATAGCCACATCACACTAATAATTACATTTTACCACTCCATAAATATAATGTGAGCATTAGAATAATGAATTCTTAACATTCGCCCCTAGTGTGAACATGAGAGAAAAATAATTGCACTTCTTTTACAACTTGTCGTTTGTGCGTGCTCATGACCCGGATGGATTTCTAGCAAATCCAACAACCTTGAAGGATGGTTTTATTAGATAACCACTAACCAAAAAGGATGATTGTCTAGGATAACCAGAAACCTCAACAAGGATGGTTTTCCAAGGATAGACAACAACCTTCAAGGATGGTTTTACAAGATAACCATTAACCCAAAACATACAAGATGGTTTTATAGGACAACCAACAACCCAAATATCATGATGTTGTTTTTTCCTTGTGCTTTCATATTTTCCACTATATTTTTCATATTAGGGAATTATCGTAGGGAAATTACTGCTCATTGAATACAAATATTAAAATATGAGTTAGAAATGGAAATGGAACATTGAGATCATGTTCCCCCCTCAATGTGAATTTTCCACTTATTCAACACAAAATAAAAACTTTGAAATTGAATCACACTGCACACAACTGAAACTCTGAAACTCTGAAGAAACCAAGGACACATCAAATTAGATACTAAAGCAAAACTTACGACAACATAAAGTATCACCACAAGCTCCATGCGGCCCAATTGTTAGTGACTAAAAAGAGGCCATTGATCGAACTCCATCCTCCTGATGCCTAATCGTCCTCTAGTTTGAATGTTGTTTCTAACTCAGCTAAAATATGATGAAATCGCTCAATATCATTTGTTTCCACATTATAAAACTTATTTTTTCTCCTTCCACAATGTGAAACAATTTATTTTATTGGATTTTGGGTAACACCAAAAATGCGTCCGCAAGGAAATTTTTATTTAATTTTACAGACTTTACAATACACAATTTTAACTCAATTTAACTATATGAACAATGATTTTTAACGAAAGACATTAAACACAAAAGGAAAATACATTATAATAGACCTAACATGGATAATTAAATATTTAACTCTATTGAATGATTGTAACACCAAATTTTCATCACACTCCCTTTGAACCCCTTCAATAAATTAACGTAAATATTTAATATAATCATAACCCCTTTATTGCGTAGAAACTAATATTCATCCTCAACATTATTAATTAATATAATGAAGATTTTAATTAAGTTAATTTAGATCTCACACAACCACCTGACATTGTGACACCTCACCCTGTTGACTCCATTCCAAGGGACACTTAACTCATAGACTTTGACTAAGCAATCGACGCACACTAAGTCATCACTCTCAGTACTGAGTCACCACTAAAACCAACTAACTAAGACTACTTCCTAAACATAATTGGACTTCTTCTATGAGAAAATAATACTTGCCTAATATCACATGTGAAATTCAGTTGACTCCTAAGTGATAGAATCAACCTATAAAATATGCCTATTTTATGCAGTAGTGCGAAGGTAGGACTAATTTCACCCTATTCTGATGCAGATAGTTTATCCTCAACCGGTGTTATTGGACCTAACCGTTCATCAATTATCTTTCTGTATACATTTTAGCAAATAGTTCACCTGGGTTGGTGATTAGTTTTGAAACTCTGATTGCAATCAAGCAAAATGAATAGGTTCAAATCCATTCTTGCATCCAAACTCTGTGCGGACTCGTCATACTGGCCAGAGTTGTTGAACAAAGGAAACACATGCCTCCGTCTTCATAGATCCATATAATGTAGAACCTATTTGAAGATACAAGGCCAGCCAATTTCCTATATTGGTGAAGATCAATTTGCTATAACTAGTCAACCATTCACAAGCAAGATGAAGGTTCATGATATTTGGATTTTTTTGGACATCGGGTAATAGAGTCGAACATGTGTTCTAATAGCAAGTTTTGGATTATGGATTTAGGACCTTTACATAATTAATGAATTTACTTTTGGATGACAAGCTGTCAACATGGTTCAACAAAAATTCCTTGTTGATTGAGATATCTCGATAGAAATCCTATCAAAATAATGAGCCATTTATTAATGGCCTAAACCTTTCTAAAAATGACTTGCGAATCAAACTATATTTCTGGAAGATATGGTTTGGATCAGTGACACACGAATAATTAATGTACCATCACCAAAGTTGTTCTAATGTGCATTAAGATCACATTAACAGAGGACTTCAAAAACAAATTATGGGATTGATTGAATATTTTCAATCGATTCAAAATACCAAACAAAATTACCTAGACTCAGTAGAATGACAATCATACCGTGCAGGCTTGCAGCCGATACTGGATCTTGTTTTTACATATCTGAGCCAGCTAATCCGTATCCATATGGCAAGTTGGTCAAACACATTGTACATACCTCCCATTTTAAGGTTAGTAGAATGTCATTAGACATTCAAACCCAGAGTAACCTGGCCAAACCAGCTGGATTTAATGGAGGATTCTCACATGTTAGAATAGATTTTTCATGCACGACTTAGCATAAGTTACGCGTTAATCACCAAAATGCTCAAGGACAAGTCAAAAATTCAGGTACCGACATTAAATCATATTATGCCGAATCGTGGAGAAACAACCTTCCTAAGGAAGTGGCTCACTTTGGAGAGCATAGTACTCGCTGGATAGTCCACTAATTATTATTGAGTTGGACTAGCACAGAGTTTTGTTGTTACTACAAGTTCAGAATCCTCATAGAAAGCTGTAAGATTCTTGATGAAATAACCTCAGATCTTGGAGAAGAAGTATGTACAACATATGTAAACATGATGCAAATCTATTAAGGTCGATCACAGAATATTCCTGATAACGTCTGCTTACCTGTAAATGTTTTATGTAAATGATTTTGGTAGAGAGAGCGCAAGGACAGTTGTTATCGATCAATACCTATATTAACATTGAATCGATGATGTGCAAGAGTAAATCGACAGGTCTATGGTATCTTAAGAATTAACCTCAAATTGGAACCATTGTATATTTTACTAGCAACACGCAGATCATAGGCTGAAATTAGATCCCAAATCGAGTTGATTATTGCTGTACATTGAACATAAACCTGCATTTAGGCATATCACTATCCGCATTGGCCAAAAGAACAAGGAGATATGATAGTGCAATGCTTAGAATATGCCTCTGAAAAATGTATTCTCTTACTTGTATGAGGTAAAATGCTGATAAGATCAAGAGACTTGACTCAAGAGAAGAAAGACATCCAAGTTTATTGGAAATAACAGTCCAAACTAAGTGGGTGCATTTGTTGGTGTCCATTTTGATCTTACACCACCTTTGCCCAAATTTTATTTTCACTCTACATTTCCTAAAACATTTTCTACAGTTTTAATGGGTAAAATTAATTTGTTGCCTCTATTCACATGCCTTAATCCATTTGAAAATCATTTTACATGCCCCATTTTGTAAGAATACTCAAGTTTTCCCTAATTTTTGACCTAAATTCTTCAAATCTGTGGACTATGTCATTTTTTCCATTTTCCTGATCATGGAAGCTTATAAATGGTGATTTTATACCTATATGTCTTTGAAAATCTATCCCCGTGGTCAAGGAAATGTTCAGAATCATGTTTCATCTTATTCTATTTCAAAAAAATCCATCCTTAGTGAAAAAATCAGATTCTGAGCACAATTGGAAAATTTCTGTGTTTTTTACGGTCAGAAGGACATATTTTAGTCGTCAAATTATTGATTGAGAAGTCAAAGGGTACGTGGTGGAATTCCATTAGCTAAGGGGCAGCGGGGAAGTGTTATAACTTATCATTTTTTGCCTTTTTGGCAAATGGGGCATTTTCCGGCCCAGGGCTCCACTTTTTCCAAATTACCTACGTGGCATGTTTTGATTGGCCAAGGAGAAGTGGGGGATTTACAAGTTTTCCTTGGAGATTTTTGACTTTTATTTTGCAAAAAAATTAAAAGTCAAAACTGGCCCAAAACCCTGCAGCCAATCATAGGTGGACACATGTCCTAAAAATAAAAAAGGGAAAAATGGGCCGATGGGGGACTTAGAAGAATATTTACCTTTTTGGCAAAAAGGGAAAAATGTGTGGGAAAGCCCGCGAGTCCACAATGGAGCAAGGGGTGGACACGTGGCAGGCGTAGAAGGAAGTGTGGACCAGCGAGGGCAAAGGGGAAATTTTTCCCTTTTGCAAAAAAACTTAGAGCGAAGAATTAAGCCACATGTCCGCGAATGAAGCCACGGGGAGACACGTGGCGGGCAAAGCGGGTCGGTGGGCCGGCAGAGGCAAAAGGAAATTTTTTCCCTTTTGCAAAAAAGACTTAGAATGGAAGATTTGAGGCATTGGCTCCACTAAAAATCATAATAGGACACGTGGTGAGGACAAGATCAGAGGTGCGGACCCGCAATGAGGAGAAATAAGAAAAATTTCCCTTGGTGAAAAAAGGTGCTAAAGCGTGGAAAAGTAAGCCCGCGGATTTTTAGCAATAGAGAAGCTGACACGTGTCAAGGATAGAGGTGGAGGTACGGGCCCATGGGGAAAAAATTTAAAAATTTTCAAAATTCAAAACAGGTCAAAATGTGCAGAATGGAGCTGTGATTTCAATGGGACCCACCATGTGTCACATGTCATCACCAAAATTCAAGGGTAGAAGGGTGGAGAAAAAAGTCAAATTTTTCCATTTTTCCCAAAAATGTTAAAAAGTCAAAAAAGTGAGCCCGAATTCATTCCCAATCATATTTTGACACGTGGAGGGCCTAGCTTGAAGGAGAAAGAGTCTAGATCAAGGGTAACTATACATTTTCATTTTTGGCCACCATTTTTTCTCCAGGAAGTGTGGAAATGTGAATTTTGCATCATTTTTCATCAATTTTTTGGTGAATTTGTGTCATTTGTTCCTGCAAAGATCAATGCAAATGGTTTTAGGGATTAATTTGCAGATTTGAGGTGTTTTTGAAATAAATTTTTACTCAGGCCCGTGTAAAACGTGAAATATCAAACTATAAAGTTACATAATCAAATTTTGGAATGATAAGGATGAAATGACGAAATGAAAGGGGTCTGCATGCATAGAGAATGAAAAACGTGCCTCCACAATGGATAATGATGAAGGATTTGTAATGATTCACCATTTTAGAAACACCTGGCAACTCTTATTGCAAATTTGCTAAATGTCCCTATCTGCAAATCATGTTGGAATTTTGTAACAAACTTGATGTTGGGCATATTATTTTCTTGGGAAAGAAGGATCAAATGTAATTAAAAGTTATATAATGCATGTTTTAAGACATGCAAAAGGTCGGATAAACTTAGAATTTCACAGGAAAATCTGGGAAGAATCCCATTCTCTGAGAAACTGCCTAAGAACCATTTCTAATTCCTTTTTACATCAGATTTGTATCATGTTGAGTTGGTTTCAGTTGTAAAGCCATCAACAAGCTCTAAGATTTTTCTTATAACATTCCCCTGCTGATAAATTTGGTCATTCTAGATTATTCTATGTTGTCTCTTGGCAAAGTTTACATGCACTTATGTTTTAGAATGATTTCAATTTGTGTTTCTTGCTCCTATTACAGTCTTGTGTTTAAAATCTCTCTTGATCATACATGGTCTCAAATTTCTTTTTGATAGTTTAGTGGCATCTACAATCTCACATTCAGAAGAGATTTCATCTGATAAAGAGATATATAGATTTAAAATCACTTTACCTTCCTTGAATTCTGAGATTATTTGTAAACCTTTGGGTGCACCTTAAGTCATGATAAAATAGAGATTTCTAGATACTTTGTTGGTTCATCTGCTTCAATATTTTGTGGTAGGTTGTCAAATATTGTGTGGAAGAGTGCAGATCTGGGCCTCCATTTGGTGCACATATCCTGGTTGAAGGAGTACCTTAACCCCTTTGAAGCATTATGTTGTTTTGGTGTTACAAAATTCTTGCAAAGGTCCTCAAAGAATATGGCAAGTTCTAGTTAGTCTTGTATAAAATCTCCCACTAAAAAATTCATTCAGAATAACTAATCCTACTCCTGCATTGCATTGTGTGTCAACAAAATAATACAATCCATTTACAAAAATGCACAAAGCAAATCAGGATCATACCATGTCTCTAGTAGCCTTAGCCTTGTCTTGAAATCATTTCCATCAATTAGTAGTGACAACTCTGTTGAGTTTGAATATTGGAAAATTGATCATGTTTTCCCAGGGCCATCTCCATACAATATGCACAGTATAAGGATATCTCCACCTCCTTCACAAAATAGAGGCTGCAATATAGGCTCTCTTACCTTGGTTGAAAGGCACAACCTAAAATAATGAGGATTAGATCAAAATCCTTTCAAGGTGCTACCCACTTCTTCAAAGCCTAAGTGCTAACAAGTCAGATAAATTTCCTCCCTGGCTACAAAACGACATATAAATCATTTATCTTCCTCTGAGTGTTTTGTAAAATCCATGATTCTACTCAAGTTGTGAAGAAGATTACATCTGGGTACCAACACATCCATCACTCCCTCTAAATCATCCAACCCATCAACTTCTAAAGCTAAGGTGTCCATTTTCACGGCACCTCACAGAATGTTTCCATTCCTGGAATAGAGTTGCTTCTATCCTTTCATTCTTTTGAGAAACAGATAAGGGTTAGGGCTAGGAGGAATACCTGTTGAATGTTGAGAGGGTGTGCGTACCGTAGAGAGAGATCAGATCGATTGCGAAGAACTCCTTTTTGTCTAGGAAGGACTACCTGCAAGTAAGAATACAAGACCACCAGATTTTAGTTAGACAATAAATGAGGGAACTGCCTTGGGCCCAGGAAATATTAGACTTCCTTTCGAAGGTGGTCAGTTCCCCTTTTAATACGAATTAACACAAATGATAATAAAGAAGCTATTGCGAAATCACGATTTAGGTACCTCGTTACAAAGCAATAGAGACTAAACTACCAATAATAAAACGTCACGTTGTTTGTTTGGTCAATGGTCGTTGATACGTTCAGCTCGAGTTACAGGGATAAACCAGACTAGATCTGAGGTTGTTAGGAGACAAATAGGTGAGAGGAAGGTTTTGGGTATAAGTCACAGTGACCGATGCCGGTCACTGGATAACCGACTGCGGTTAGAGAACCGCTGCCGGTAGGGGATAACCGACACCGGTAGGGTCAGTAATCTAGGTGCTTCTGGATAGAGGTTGGTTGCAGGGTGATTGTGGGGTTTTTAAGACTGGTGGATGGCTGAGGGGAATAGTGAGATGACGGGGAAGACTCAGAGCGTGATAAAACTATCTTCTGAGCAATACAAGGATGTATGGATGAAGGTTAAGTGCAGGGTGCTGGCAGGTGGTAGATCTAGGAGTGAGCTTATAATTACTATCAATCAAAAGACTCAAGAAATGGTGCTTAGAAACATACAAGACACTACTTACTCGTTCTTGATGAAGATTCAGGTCCAAGGAATGTGGTAGTGACAGTAAGGCTCAGTTGGGATGATCTGGTATTGGAAAACGAGCTGATGAAGCTATCCTCAGTCTTTTCCAATGCTTGAATGGGGTGACAGCAATCCAGTGGCTCAGTTGCAGTCTTCGGCTCGATGCTCTTCTCTTTTCTTCACTTGTCTCCTTTCTTCAAGTGAATTCTGTGCCAATGAATCCGGATTTTTTCCAAATGAATTCCACCATCCTTTGTTTTTGGTTGGGGGAGGTCATTTACAGGGAACCGATGGCGGTTACGTAACCGACGGCGGTCGAGTAGGAACCGATGTCGGTTAAGTCAAAGTGGGCTATTTTTAGTAAAATAGCCAACTTTCCCTCCTTTTCTCCCGAGGGATTAGTTGTGGGCTTGGTCAAGTCATTATTAGGTTGGTTTTGGTGCGGGTGAGGGGTAATTAGTCATGGGTGTGGATGTAGACCAAGTTATAGGTCTTAATTAGGTTAGTTTAGGGTTAGGGCTAGGTCATGATGAGGTGGCAAAATGAGGTGGCAGGTTTGGAGATGTGGATTTATTAATTATAAGGTAATTAATAAATAATTGTGCAAGGTTTAGGTGGTGAGGTTAGGTTGCGAAATGAGATGCGGGGCACAGGGTGTCGTAAGACACAAATTTGGTGTCTACATTAGCCCCTTGTTGTCGTGTAGCTTGTCTTGTAAAGCTGCACTGACAATAATAAGAAGTGGTTACCCCGTTAAGGGTATAGGTAATCCCCCTCAAATCTATCACAGATTGAGGCGACGTGAAATCAGGGATAGGGTTGATAAAGGGTGAATGGTGTTGAGATGATGGTAAGATGGTGGGGTAAGTTCAAGGAAGCAGACGCACGTTGAAATGCAGTAGTGCGACCAGGGTACATGATTTGAAGAGCAAACAAGCAATTCATAGGCAAAGGTCGATAGTTTATCCAAACAAGGGTGATATAATCCTGGTATCCAAGGCATAGGAAGTAGCTCCAGGGGATATAACGGGTAAGGTACAGGAACGTTTAGGCATGTTCGGCAGTACCAAATGGTTGGTTTGGTTGAGATAAACGTCACGGTCTTGGTCTAGGAAAAGTTGGTCGACTGATCAAGTCAAGTATCCTAATCATGCTAAAACACGAACAGGTGAGCTTGATTGAACAAAAAGCTACATGATGGGTGGATAAAATTGTAATTTGTGGTTTTTGGGTGAGGTACTTAATTGGTGTGGCCTTGGGTCGGGCCGATGATTAAGGCGAGTTAGGGCCTTGGGTCAAGGCTGATTGGTTGGGGGCGGCGGGTCGGGCCTAATTGGTGCCTGATTGGTTGGGGCCTTGGGTCGGGCCGATTGGTTGGGTGCGGCCTTGGGTCGGGCCTGATTGGTTGGTTGCGGGTCAGGCCTGATTGGTTGGTTGCCTTGGGTCGGGCCTGATTGGTTGGTTGCGGCCTTGGGTCGGGCCTGATTGGTTGGTTGGCCTGGCCTTGGGTCGGCCTTGGGCCTGATTGGTTGGTTGCGGCCTTGGGTCGGGCCTGATTGGTTGGTGCGGCCTTGGGTCGGGCCTGATTGGTTGGTTGCGGCCTTGGGTCAGGCCAAATTGGTTGGTTGCGGCCTTGGGTCGGGCCTGATTGGTTGGTTGTAGGCCTTGGGTCGGGCCTGATTGGTTGGTTGTGGCCTTGGGTCGGGCCTGATTGGTTGGGTTGCGGCCTTGGGTCGGGCCTGATTGGTTAAGTTGCGGCCTTGTCGAGCCTGATTGGTTGGGGGCCTAGGTGATTGGGTCAGGGGAAAATAAGGCTAAGGCTAGTCAGCAAAGCCAGGGGTAGGTGATGGGGGAAAAAGTGGAGATTGGTGGATAAGGGTGGGAGTTAGGATAACCGATATCGGTTATGTGTAACCGATATCGGTTAGAAGACCGATACCGGTATTCTAGGGCACAAATAACCGGTATCGGTTATAGGTCAAAACCTATAAAAAGAAAAATACGGCCTGTCATTGTCACTTTGTGAATTTGAGCACCAAATTTAGTCTTGTCTGAGGTGTGAAGTGATTTTGTTGAGTTTGTGGGCTGAGGTGGCATTATTTGAGTGGAGGAGTGAGTGATTGGTAGACCCCAGCGAGCAGGAGGCAGAGTTTGATTGGTTGAGGACCCAGCTGAGGAGATTTGGAGCCATGGCACAGCCAGGAGGAGCAGGAGGTGCTGGACCAGCTGGACCACCGCCACCTATCCCACCACGATGACGTGTAGTCGTACCGGTAGGCTCTGAACTCTTACCTTTGTGAATTTAATGAGTTTAACGTAGATGTGGGTTTTGGGTAGGAATCCTAAATTTAATAAAATAATGAATGAATGGAGGTAATGTGTAAAATGGAGTGGGTAGGTAGGCTAGTTAGGCCAAAACGACAGGGTGGGTAGGTTTTTAGGGTTTTCTTATGGGTAAAAGGGGAGAAATAGGGAAAAAGTGGTTTTGCGGGCCGTTTTGGGTTCGGCCCCGCAATCGGACAGTGACCGATGTCGGTCACTGGGCGGCCGGCATCGGTCACATAAATTGTTTGTATAATTGTTTGGGTAAAGACCGGCGTCGGTCATAGGTCGACCGGCGTCGGTACACATAATTTACGCTTGGGGGGACCGATGGTGGTCAAGGGTGACCGGTACCGGTCAGCATGGGTAGGAGTTATGGTTTTTGTTTGTTGTTAGAATTTTGTCGTGTTGTTTTGTTTGTTTGTTTGGAGGATAGGAAGGTGGGGTGGGGGGAAATGGGGTTGTGAGTAGGTTGAGGGGATGGGGTTGAGAAACGTGTTGGGTATGAAGGGAGGTGTTAAATTGGCGGGGGTATAGTTAGATGGCTAGAGTAGGTTTGGGTGGTTGGTTAGGGTGTTGAGATGAAGTAAAGGGGATATCGTAGATGTTATAGGGTAAGATAGGTGGGTGTAGATGTGTGTTGTAGAGTCAGGTTGTGGTTGGGTGGGTAAGTGGGTATAGAGAGTTAAGGTAGTTGTTATTGTAAAGGGTAGGCCTGATGAAGTGGGTTGTTTTTGCAGGCACGCCAGCAGCTTACGATGCGGGATCGGATGCCCCCGCTATTGAGGCGGATGCGGCCACATGTGTCCGCAGCGCAGTGGGGCATCATGCGAGAGGTTGGACTCGGTGGAGTCCAGCGGTATAGGGCTGTGGATAGGGACCACAGCCTGATGGTTGCCCTCATCGAGAGATGGGATCCGGCAACCAATGTCTTCCATCTCCCTACTGGAGAGATGACGATTACTTTAGAGGATGTATATCGCATCCTGAGACTACCGATCGTAGGTGAGGCAGTGTTCCAGGTGGATGCGGAGACAGCGATGGACAGCATCCTACATGTATTCGGGGATGCAGCCCCATTGTTGACCTATCACAGCGCGAGCATTGCCTATGGCGACATGTATCGTGCACACCGACAGGAGACACGGCTTGCCGTGTTGATGATGATAGGTATCACCTGCTTCGCCCTCCCAGACTCAGAGGGAGGCCGCTTCCCACGGGCTTTGATGGGAGTTTTGCACGAGATGGTAGAGGAGCATACATGCTATGCCTGGGCACCAGTGTATCTGGTGCAGCTATACAGAGAGCTGTGGGGTTATCGCCGTATGAGGTGATTCGGTATTTGCTCTACATTTTTGTTACACTGCTGGGCATACGAGCACATCATCTGTATACGACCAGTAGGGCTGCCCCAGCAGCCAGGGCCACAGATTGTATATAGATATGGATTTCAGAGGTGGTTGGGGGTCATGGGCCAGCCACGAGCGGTGCTCGCAGGATGGGATGTGGCCTACTACCGTCATATGTTAGAGGGCTTGACCGCACTGGACATTATATGGAGGCCCTACAGAGGCCATCAGCCCCGAGGAGGAGCCCGAGCACAGATGCGCTGGATCCAGTATAGTTTCTGGATAGCTGGACGGAGGCCCGGGGAGTATGAGTGGATACCCCTAGAGAGGGTACGACGGTAGTTGGGCTTGCGACAGGATGAGCCACCTCCCTTCCCACAGTACCGGAGGGATGATGTAGAGGCCCACTGCCTGCACCGCAGCCCGTTGACCCCAGACTAGGTAGTAGAGAGACTGGCTGACGATACAGTGGATGATGCCGGAGTGACAGGGGCCTTTTTGGTTTGGTGGGCAGGGGAGAGAGCAGCCAGGAGAGCACAGCCCGCACAGCCAGATTTGGCGGCTGTTATAGCAGAGAGGGACCGGCTCTTAGGACAGGTGCAGTTATTACAGGGGCAGCTTGCTGCTGCACAGGCACAGATTGGGGTGCTACAGGGGCAGTTAGCCCAGGCACAGGCTCAGGCACAGGCACCGCACCGGTACAGGCTCCATACAGCCACAGGCACCACCACAGGCACAGGCTGCAGGGCACAGGTACCACCGTAGGCACAGGTACCCCACAGGCACAGGGTGTACCGGAAGGACAAGGGCCACTACTATTAGGAGTTGGGGGACCAGCCCTAGCAGCCATGGTGGCACGGGCCCGCTATATGGAGGTGAGAGCGGAGGCCCGGTATTATCAGGATGTCCTCGATGGTACCGGGGCTGACTATCAGCCATATGCGGTGCACAGAGCTGAGACATCTTAGAGCCAGAGATCCCAGGGAGGTGTAGCCATAGCCGGTGGGTCTGTTACAGGGAGGAGGCGAGAGCCAGCACAGGGACCAGTAGGGAGACAGGATGAGGGTGGTGGAGAGAGCTGAGACATCCCTGGAGCGGAGATGCGTTTTTGATATTGGATATAGACACCGGTCTGCAAACCAGATATATATATAGAGGCCTGCGTGCCCACATATGATTTATTTATTTATTCATTTTTGTTGTATATACCGGCCTGCGAGCTGAGTACATGTTGTATAGTTGATACCGGCCTGCGAGCTGAGTATATTTTTGACATGAGAGACCGGCCTGCAAGCCGAGTCGAGATTTTGACAGGGATAGCGGCCTGCATGCCGGCTTTGTATTATTTTTAGATCACAGAGGCCCCCATGCAGGGCAAGTTGTATATTTTGACATTGATATATATAGATGATGATTTTGATCCACATGGTGTGTAAAAAAATGTCTTATGTGTTTTGTCGATGGTTTTTGAAATTTAATGTATATAGATGATGAGTTTGATCCACATGGTGTGTATAATGATGGGTTTGATGTATATATTAAAATGTCGCATGTATTTTGTCGATGGTTTTTGAAATTTAATGTAGATAGATGATGTTGATGAAATTGTGATGATATGTATATGTGTTGATGGGATTTTGATGACAAATATTGATAATGATGTCGTTATGCAGGAAAAAGAGGCAGGGCCACCAAAAATTTGTAAAAAATGAAGAAAAGGCCTAGGTTTAAGCAAAGGGAGACATATGACCGATATCGGTTAGCTAACCGATGCCGGTAGATATATGACCGATACCGGTTAAGTAACCGATATCGGTTATACTAAAACAAGCTTTTCTAAAAATAGAAAAACTTGGGAGACAACTTGAGTTCTTATTTTTAGAGGCATGCAATAAGTTAAATACGAGAATGCGACGTTGTTTGATGACTGATACAGGTAATTGCATGGGAGAATTGAGTGATAAGGAAGAAAGAGATAGGTAAAGTGATTGTGGGCTGAGATTAAGAAGGTAGAAAGGCAAGTTATATTGAAGAGGGTGGTGAACATGGCTGGACAAGGAGAAGCATCCAGTAGGCAGAGACGAGAGGGAAGACAGGTTCCACCTCAAGCTGCTGCATCCCAAGAGGTAAACTATTTGGTTGTAATTTAATTCTTGCATGTTTTATGAATAGGATGAGAGAAGGTAAGTGGATAGAGACGAGAAATAAAAGGTGATAGGTAAGGGTTTGGGATGGGGTGAGTGTTATGGGGTAGGTAAGCAGGGGTTTCGCGTATGTTTGTAGGTGCAGAGAGGAGTAAACGAGCAAAATAATTATCGTAGGGGATGTTTTTAAGCAGGCTGTATATGTTTGACAGTGACCGGTATCGTTTAGAGATAACCGGTATCGGTTAGGCAACCGGTATCGGTTATCTATAACCGATATCGGTTACTGTATGAAATTCCAGAATGTGAGAAAAAACACTTGGGGATTTGATTTATTGAATGGTTTGTTTGTTGATTTGATGTATGCAGGCAGAGGCAGGGTTGAGGATGAATGATAGTGTGCCAGCTTTGTTATCACGAGTCCAAGCGGATGTAACACCAGCTGAATGGGCATTGATAAACCATGTGGGGTTAAGTGGAATCCGCTATTATTCACGAATCACACGCAATCATGCTATGTTGCAGGCGTTGATTGAGAGGTGGAATCTGGAAAAGAATACCTTCTATCTGCCAACAGGGGAGATGACAGTGACGTTGGAAGATGTGTTTAGAATTTTGAGGCTCCCAATTATAGGAAGACCAGTGTATCAGGCGGGGCCTAGCGCGGCATGGGGAGTGATAACAACAGTATTTGGTTCAGCTGCATGAGATTTGACACAGCGAGGTTTGACATTCACTTATGGTACAATGTATGCAACACACCCTGAGGAAACAAGGTTGGCAGTGGTATTAATGATAGCGGTGGGGTATTATGCATTACCGAGGGTGGATGGGGGAAGATTTCCAAAAGCATTGATGTGTATTATTTGGGAAATGATAGAAAGGAGCGTGACTTTTGCATGGGCACCTGCATATCTGGCGGAGCTATACAGGGGTTTATGGGCCTACAGGTGAAATCACAGGACAACACTAGATTGTGCATACTTATTACATTGTTGGGCCTATGAGCACATTGTGTGTGTGTGACTAATAGGTCAACTAATATAAGAAAGAGAGACAAGAGTGTAGAGGTTGGGATTCAGACGATGGGTCTAGACATAATAAGAGGCGAGGTCCCCAGGTCGTGATAGATGACATCGAGTATTATAGGTAGGTATGGGAGATGGTGACGATTGCGGATATTTGGTGGAGGCCTTACGGTAACTATATGGTGACAGAGAACATAGCTGAGGAGTTGAGGGGTGTAGAGTGATTAAGGTGGATAGCAGGGCACAAGATAGGTAAGTACGAGAGGATTCCTCTAGATTGTGTGCGGCGAAAATTTGGATTTGTTCAGGATATACCCATGGCTTATAGACCATACATGAGGATCGATGCTGAGGCATCATTCTCACCTCCCTGGCTGACACCTCCAGAAAGGCCAGAAGAGATAACAGCCGATCACAGGGTAATGGATGCGGGAGCGACAAAGGCTTATAGATTATGGTGGGTAGTAGAGCTGTGAGGTGTACATGAGAGGGCCGATCGTCCTAAAATAGTTGTGATTACAACGGAGAGAGACCTCCTGCAAGATTTGGTTCACCAGCTTCAAACACAGGTGAATGAGACAAAGAAATTATTAGAGGTTTCACAGTTACGAGTGGAGAGACTAGAGGAAAGATTCCTCCACGCGAGAGGACGTATTCGTATGTTACAGGAGATGTTAGTGGATCAGTGGGAGGAACCAATGGCAGTGGCACCTTTGACGATGGAGAGGCCAACTGAGGGGCATCGACGATCGTGATCACCACCTGATTCGGGAGGCGGCGCAAGAGTCTAAGTGTATTTTATAGGAATATAAGAATAAATAAGGATGTCAACCTGAGAGTCGATGATAGAGAAGGTGTATTTGTTTATCATCTAAAATAAAACTAAATATGTATGTTGTTTTGAGTGATGATAATAATAAGAATGGTTGTGTTTTGGATGTTGTATTTATGTTTATTTTGATTTTTTTTTTTTACAAAGGATAAAGATGAATGTGATCAAATAAAAATATAAAAAAACTCTTTATATCTACAACGCATGATAGGGTATGGTAGGGGATGGTCGAGCTAACCTTGGGAGACCCCATGTCTCCCAAGTGCTGCCTACATAGCCCATTGCTCAAAGCAAAGAGGGGCCTTAGACTGATGTAGTTCTCCCTTAGGACCAGGGAGAGGTGAATTTAGGCAATTTGGTTGTGGTTAGGCAATTTTTCGGTTGGTAAAAAAAAAAATTGATGTTGGTAGGGTAATGTTGTTGTTGTAGGTAAGGAATTGGCAATGTTTGTGTAGGTATAGGTGAAGAGAAAGTTATCTTACCCAAGTAGTAGGGAAACGGTGTCCTGATTAAGGTCAACACATAATCCTATATTCGAGTAAAAGAGGAAAAAATGTCCCATAGTTGAGAAGAGCTAAAAAGAACCACATATAAACGTAGGATAAGCTTGAATCCCTAGGTACCTTACATATGCAAGAAGTTGATAGGTGAAAAGAGTTGTATAATCACGATATATTGGATATACATCACATCCCTTGAGTTTTGTTGTTTTGACGAATGGTGAGGTGAGGTGGTTAATATAGCTGGGGTGCAGAGAAACTTGTTATAAGGTGATTATTCTAATGAAAGAGAACCAAACCTAAATAGACAAGTCCATGACTCAAAAGTGCTTTGAGAATACTGCTTTTATTTTTACTTTATTTTTCTGGATATAAACTGATTGATGCGGGAAGTCTACATGGGATATATATTTTGTTGTTCTTGAGGTCCTTCATGAAGCTGATCAATGCGAGAAGCCTCTGATAAAGGCTAACTTTGTATAGTTGTCCTTCAAGGGAGTAGTCTATTTATAGGAGAAAATGCATCTTGATTATGTATAGTTGTCCTTTGGGGGGAGTAGTCTATTTATAATAGCCAATGTGGCTTTGCACATAGCTGTCCTTCGAGGGAGCAGTCTATGTATAACTTTAGAGGTCTAGATGTCCGTTTGGCATGAAGCATCTAGTTTTGTAAGAAGTTTGACTCAAGAAAATCCCATAAGTGTTTAATTAAGAATGTGTCATTTTGATACTTTGAAGTCATGGACTAGACTAAAAAGGGGAAGGCATCTTTAAGGGGAGGTGATAATCAAACCATGTGAGCTTGATTTTGATTTTGAGATGTAGGAAAAAAAGTGTATGCGGTGGTAAATGAGCTTAAGGGACGAGCGCAAGGTAGATAAGAAGTGATATAACACTGAATTCGACAGTAGAATGGTCAAAGATGCAAGGCGTTAAGGGGTTCAGGCTCAGGTTTACCATTAAGTGAAGCTAAATGATAAGTGCCTAATCCATAAGTGTGAGTGATAATGTAAGGCCCAATCCAATTAGGAGAAAATTTTCCACACTTGCTCTTTTCTAGTTTGGTTACATGTTGATTCTCTTTGAGGACAAGATCACCAACCTTAAAGGTATGCTCATGAAGTCGCTTATCATAAGCACTTTTGATGCGTTTTTGGTAGATTTGAAGGTGGTCAAGAGCCATAAGGCGTCGCTCGTCAAGAAGCTCTAATTGGGCTAACTTCTCTTGGCGGAAATCATCGTTGGTGAGAATATCCTGAAGAGATATTCTGAGGGAGGGTAGTTGTATTTCGAGAGGCAAGATAGCCTCGATACCATATACCAAAGAAAATGGTGTGGCATTAGTGGAGGTACGAATGCTAGTATGATAAGCCCAAAGGGAAAAGGGAATGTGATCATGCCAATTTCTTCCAGAATCATTAATTACTTTCATGAGTATTTTGGTTAGGGTTTTATTAGAAGATTCAGCCTAACCATTGGCCTGTGGATAGTAAGGTGATGAGAAACTAAGTTTGATACCAAATTTGTCACAAAGGTCTTGTAACAACTTATTGACGGTGAATAAGGATTCAGTAGCATAAAGTAGAAAAGAAAATTGAACCTTGGGGAGTCTAAAGAATATTGTTCCTAGTTGCATGCCAAATGAGTTTTGTAACATGCAGAATAAAATAGTGAAAAATGTGTACTGCAAAATTCTAAGGAGAGGAGAGGATAAGGATCATAGGGGTGACATTTTTATGCATGGATTAATAATGATTCATGCATGTTTTTCCTTGGAATATCATCTTTTCAAGAGTATGTTTGATATTTGCTTCATGATTTCTTATGTGTTTGTCTTTCATTGGGATAAGAAAGGACTTACATAAGAAAAAAAATGTAGTTAATGCTTTAGGTAAATTCAATTAAAATTTAACTTGGAAAATATGTAAAATGGAATTTGTATGGAAAAATATAAACCAAAGGGTTAGAGTAGACTTTAAATGCTAAAATATTGAGGGATAGAAATATTTTCTTATTTTTATCCTTTATGCCTAGGAGTTGGTTAGGAGAGTCAAGACTGATCAATTCTCGACATAGTTCGATCATACTAATGATTTGGGTGTATTGTCATCAAACCTGGTATTTGAGTGTCACAATGCTAAAGTTCATATTCAAGCATCATGTCGCTACTAAGGGAAAGTGTATTAGGAAATAATTCTATATTTCCATCCAACCATTAATATTTCCTTATATATAACTACCACTCCAAATGATCACAAACCCAATTTATAACTATCCCAAAGTGTAACATTGTTCTAGGTATATCATTGTCTTGCATATGCCTTAGGTGTATAAAAATTGAAACCCTATAATAACAAAGGTGATAACACTAAGAAGAGGAGGAAAGACACTCTCAGATGAATGAAAATATGAGGAAAATTATGGAGGAGAGGGTAGACATGAGTACCAAAGTCTAAGAAAAGCATTCAAACTCTCGTTTTGATGGAGCACAACATAAATGAACCCTACAAAAGGAGAATAAACATGCACAATATACTTGCAAACATAATAGATAGGAAATAACATACAATAAACATAAGATAGGGCAGATAATAGCCACAAAACATGGATTTTATTGCCTCAAATAGATGTAAAATTATTGGAAAGAAAATTTTTTGGGTGCAAAAACTTGTGGATTTCTTTCCAACGCTCTCGGAATCTAAGTCCTTCTACTTAACTGTTACAACTACCATGTAAGCACGTGCATGAAAAGGTGGATTTATGTTGTGGATTTTCGATCGGGGATATAATAGGGACACTCCACTTACCCTACGAAATAGCTTGTAGATACCTGCAAGAGAGGGATTTGTCTATAGAGAGGGAAAGGGGAGTGAGAAATTAGATAGGAGAACTAATGTTGTAGGTAGTAAATCAGATTCTTTCATACATCAAATATAAGTTTTATCACATGCATTAAAATTAGGAGGAAACAACTCTACGCGTAGCAACAAGACCGAATGGAATTTATGATTACAAAATATCAATAAACCCCTTGGTCAAAAAAGGCTTGAAACTCCTTCTTATTATATTGATTGCTTAAACCAAGTTGTACATAATACGAGAATGGAGGAAAAAAAGGGAGTGGGTGAAAGGAAGAATTTGGCTATCTCGTCTGTTCTCTCAAGGTAGAATGCACTCTTTAGCTTAAAAAATTAATTACCAGCCCTTTGAAATGGGAATGATGTTACAATTTACAGAATGAGAGGTGACTTATTGTCTACCCCCCAATGGATTTTCATATGTCCTTGTGCAACTTAAAACTTTTCAACTTCCTAGGAGAATATTAAGTCCCTTTTTATTACATAAAGGTGACTTATTACATTAGGAACATTAGGACATATGAAAAAGTGCAACCCCAACTCAAAATTAGAATATTGGAAAGTGAGAGAAAGTTGGGGGAAGAGGAGAGAGAAAGAGAGAGAGAAGAAGAAGAGTAGATGTCATTCCCAATGAAGTACATTGGTCCTCATTGATGGAAAGCTCCAAATGTAGTGAAACTTTAAATCTTCTAACTCCTTGCACACTATGAAACTCCTTTAAATTATCTCACGAATACTTGCCAAGTTGAGTGAATTTTTTTGCTGATGACCAAAACTCCTAGCCTGTGTATGATATAGTCGTGACCCAAAATATGTAGTGAGTGTCGAAAAAAATTGTCAAGTTCCTTGAGATGAACACCCCTCTATGTCTCATTGTGCCAAAATTTCACTTTGAGAACAACCTATTATTAATAGTAAGTTTATAGATAGAAGGCTTGTTATTTTTAGTGAGAGGTAATTTTTGCCTCTTCTTGACCATTGTGATGTGATGAACTCCCTCATTCGATCTTGTGCACATTGCCTTTTCTTTGACCACTTCTTGGGGTGACTTACTATTTTTAGTAAGAACCTATATAAGGGAATTATTATTTTTAGTAAGTGATCATTTTAACTTTTTTCTGCTCCGAATAATCATTCTGGCTTCTCGGAGGTCTTCAATGCACACTGCCTTTTCCATAGCTACTTTTTATGAAGACTTACCAAAAATAGCAAGCATGTGTATGAAAGATTACTATTTTTAGAAATTGGTTCTTAGTTTACGATGGAGTCTATTTTTTTGGATTTGTCTCATTGTCATGGTCATGTCCTCAAAATTTCACATAATTTTTCCTGGCAGAATGTTAGGAAATAAAATTTAATTTTTTAACTTAGCAGTGGCTTTCAGCACAAAGCTGCCATGACAGCCATTAATGGAGCTAGAAATTGACATGTCTTTTTTTGTCTCTGTTTGCAATGAAAACAACTCCATTGTGATATGTTTTTCATTTGGAGCTTGTGTGCAAGTTTTTAGCTCATTTCCATTACCGAAATGATGGGAAATATGACGAATGTGAGGTGCACGAAGTGACGATTTTTTTGGAACAAGTAATTCAAAGCACCATTTGACCACCTATTATTTTTCATCATGATCATCTTGAAAAAGATGGAATTCTTCAAAAGACAGAACCTCAACCTAGCTTATATCTTGTGAGATACGAATATTTCTCAATTGAGTGATGTCACGGTTATCTGGCAAAAAATATTCATTTACTTCCCATTATTCATTTATTCAACACTTTTTTTCTATGATAATGTTGTGTTTTCATGGTATGGAGAGTTTGGTGACCATTGTGGAGCTAGTTTGGATCAGTAATGGCAGACCAGGTGTCTGGAAAAGCAAGAACAAGGGCATGGCATGGTGAGAAGTTGTGAAGGAGAAATGAGGGGGAATAAATGATTAAGTGCCAGATTTGAATATTCAAAAAATGTGCATACAAGGGTGGGGTGAATTTTCTCATGTCTAATTTCGCTAACCTCAGGGGCGTAAGGGACATAAAATTCCATGGTGATCAAGAGGAAGACACGTGTCATTGATCTGACGGTAGGGGATTTTCTTGAAAAACACTAGAAGCACTAGGGGCTAAATGCCCAGTCATGTGGATGACCAAATGGACTCCCCATAGGGGCTGGGCACATTTTTTTATGTATGATGTCCTTGAACTTAAGGATGTGAGGGACATCAAATTCCACTATGGTCCTAGAGCTGACACATGTCTTTGATCCAACAGTAGGGAATTTGAGCTCCAAAAATGCACCTCAAGGTTGAACAGTCAAATCTAAAGGTCACATGAGGGTTCCAGAGGTCACATGGGGGCTGGGTGAATTTTTCCAAGGTTGATGTAACTTACCTTAGGGACATCAGGGACATAAAATCCCACCAGGATCTTGGAGGGCTAACACTTGTCCTCTCAAAATTTGGCTAAGTCCCGAACACACTCCGAAGAGGGCAACTTGTGATGATAATATATTGAGCTCTCGATGGACTTTTTTGGAAACATTTTGTAAGATCCTGACTAGAAATGGAATTTTTAATCCAATGGTGGTAATATAATATCTTGATTCATCCATTTTATCCCTGAAAAAGTGGAATGTGTAATTTGGGGTACTTCACCTGTGCCTGAGGAAAACCTACCTACAGATCTGATGTGCCAAAGTGTTGTGAAAAATATAATTTCACCATCATGTATAGATTAAATTCCTATATTTGGAGGATGTTTTTTTTACTCCAAAATCCATCTAGATCTCCCACAATATTCTTCTAAAGTTCAGCAGCTATTTTTAGGCTTGTGTACTACCTAGGATTATGAACACTATTTTTTATTCAGACTGCTCTAAGTCTTTTCATAACTTTCCCAAACCTTCCAAAATAATTTCCATGATGTTCTAAGGTCTTAAATTCACCTCCATGTTGAATGTGGTCCTTCCATTCCACTCCATGGGGGTTGATCCACCCTTGGGGAATGCCAATGCTTGCCCTTCCTACAACTGTTTGTAGCTTGCAAATTAACTCCTAAAATCACCTAGGAGGAATGAATGGGCTTTCCTAAATCACCTAGGGGGTGAGAGAAAATTAATTAGGAGGTCACTTTTATTGACTGGAAATACCTGGGGTTTCTTGAAACAATGAGAATTGAAAACATTAACACTGGGGTGTAGTTATCATGCTCGAGATTGTCAACTGCCATGTTACACTTTTGCACAACAAGAACTAGCTCTAGCTTGGGGACATGACATGGAATGATTGCAAAAAATACATGGAATGATAACTCCTAGGATATCAACTTACAACATATTGGCCATTGCCTTATCCATTGGGCCCTACGAAGTCATGTTCAACTTACAACAAGAGAGATAGAGAGAGAGTGAAGAAGGAAAACACACGTACACAAAATGATGGAAAGGAAACACAAAAAACACAACAAAAAGGGAAACATGAAAGTAGAAAGGTAACACACCTAGAATTCACCTATGGTATAAGGTAGGGGACAACCCACTTTCACTGAAGCACTTTTCATTTGTCAAAAGCTACCCCTAAGAGGCAACACCGAATGATGTTGTTCTATGAAGCCATTGATGGGTTCAAGAAAGTACCCTCCCCCTCCTCAGATGCTTAGGAAATCTAGATGATTTCACAATTATATGTGTACTATGTAGGAGTGAGTCCATGTGAGCTTATTTATGCTCAGGTCCTTTCTAATAAATTCCACTTACCCTTCATGTTCTATAAAATTGGTTTCATAGTGCCAATTGTCTTCCATGTTATTCATAAATTTGATTCTCCATCAAGAATCTCATCACTTCCCTCAAACGTTCCCATAGGACTTGTCTATCTTCTGTGGAATGACAGTCCTCACGTGTGAATAGGAACTTTTGTATGGAAGAAAGGTGGGTTGTGATTCCGGTCCACTGTGGGTGTGATATAGGGGGTAGATGAGGCACTGTATCAATGGGCGTTAAGAGGTCAACCAGTCGCTGAAAAGATTTAGGCGATGAAGGACTAATAGGTAGGAGGGCATGTTTGAGAGGATCTGTCATGTTTAAAGAATGTGGTGATGTCGGTTCAAGAGGTTTCTCATCTAAGGATGACAAAAGAAGTGGCGAGCCTTCCTCTTGTACAACAAGAATGGTAGAAGGAGACGTTTGGGAAATAGATAAATTAGATAACATCCGCTCACAGTCTTGCAAGGATGTGGTATAAGAAGGCTCATTTGGGAAGAGAACTCTGGGCGGTTAATTCCTTTATGGGTAAAGGAACGGCAAGGATTTCAGCTTTGTCTTGATGGTGGTAAAGGGGGTTCGGGTTCCTGCATTAGTGAAGAGGCTTGATTCATAATTTTCTTCGATAGAGGCTTTTGGCTGGGAGTCAAAGACTGCATGGATCTCATGAACACTCTCCTCGGCTAAGATATCTTGGTTTATGTTACTGTTAGAAGAGTGATTTGGGAATGGTTTGTTGAATATTTTCAAATTTCGGTTAGCAGGGGCATTAGGATTATCGAGGGCTATATCCCCCACATCAACCATTTCCTGCACTATGTTTTTCAACATCTTGCAGTTCTCATGACTGTGTCCCTTCACGCGGTGGAAGTTACAGAAGTCATTTTCTTTGTACCAGGAAGGTATGGCGCGAGTGGAATCAAACCCGGAATGAGGTTTAACAGGAGGTAAGGTAATGGCTCCTGCTTTGAGCAATTTTTCCAATATCACACCATATGTTTCTCCCAAGGGAGTGTAGTTGATGGGCTCTGCTTTATACTTATAGGTGGTTTTTGGCGGGGTATTAGACGGTGCTTGGGATTTGACCATCACCGCGTGCACAGCTCCTTTTGATTTCGAAGCAGTCGATGCATGAGGATTGGTGGTGTTAGGTTTGTTGGTGGAATCTTGGGTTCGGAAATTGGGTTTTTGTTGCGCAAACCGCAATTTCTCTTCCTCTAAGGCTCGAATCTCTAGTTTCGAGCCATAGTAAAGGCCTCATCAAATGTACGGAAAGTTTGAATTTGGAGGGTAGGAGAAATGTGCTTAGCGCAGGCCCGCGTAAAGAGTTTGATAAGTTCGGTCTGAGGCAAGGCATACGTAAGTTGGTTGATAAGGCCCCGCCATCGTCCAACGAAATATG
Source organism: Taxus chinensis (assembly GCA_019776745.2). NCBI lineage: Eukaryota > Viridiplantae > Streptophyta > Pinopsida > Cupressales > Taxaceae > Taxus > Taxus chinensis. The sequence continues at coordinate 45,161 of JAHRHJ020000321.1, read as the reverse complement.
CGATAGATTCGTCTTCAAATTGTCGGATGGCATAGAGGTCGGTGATAGATACTTTCTTGGCAATGTTAATGGAGAAATGATCCAAGAAAGATTGGGCTAGCTGTTTAAAAGAGAAGATTGAGTGCTGGGTTAAAGCACTGTACCACTCCAAGGCGGGTCCTGATAAGGACATGGGAAAGGTGCGGAGTAGTAAGGCATCGTCATGAGCAATCAAATAGTAGGCATGTCTAAATGATCGCAAGTGTTGTTGAGGGTCCTCCTTACTATTAAAACGGGTAAATTTTGGTAATTCCCATTGAGGAAGATATGAATGAAGGGGGAATGAAGGGTGAATAGGCTCCCAACAAACTTGCTCGTATGTCAAGGCGCTACGACTTCCTGAAACAGAAGCCTCCAGATTTTGCATTTTGTCCATCATTTGTTTGATTAAATCAGTGGTTGGATGAGATGATGGTGTGGTTGCGGTAAACGGAGGCAGATTGGGCCAAGGGCCACCACTAGACAATGGTGGGGGTAAATGTTGATAAGGTATGGAGGACGAATATGTTGAGGCAACCGAATAGGGATGTCCTATATAAGATGTTGAGGTTACTGGATACGTGTGTGGAAATGAAAAGGTGGGCGGAGCTTGAGAAGGAAATCTCGTGTGGATAGGTGGTAGAGAGAAAGTCATGAAAGGGACAGTCTGCAAGAGAGATGAGGTACGAGCAGTCGGTGGTAATGATATGTGAGGCCCAAGATTAACCAAAGGAAAGCCAATCTGTGCCGTATGAACCCCTGAAGCTGCTGAGGTGGGAGACGGGGCTAAGGATGCGGAAGGCAAGGCGGAGTTATCAGGCAGAGTGGGAGCTAAATGAGCAGCTATACTAATAGGCATACCAACAAGGAGTTGACCATCGGGTGTACGGTCAGGGGCATGAGACAAATAGTATTGTACAGCGCTAGGATTATCATCCAGAAATTTGGCAAATTCCTTATGTCCTACAGGAATTTTGGGAACCTCACTGGTGTCCGTAGGATTCCCCACAGAATGTGAAGGGGGTGATTCAGGAAAAGGCACAGAGCAAGCATGTGAAACCATGGCGGCGGCTTGCTTTCAAGTGATAACAACCATGGACAGGAGTACACAGTAGGGTTTCAATCTATCAGGAATAGAAACAGACTCAGAATGGTGAAATTGGTAGGTTGCTGGTTTGTCAGGAACTGGAAAAGACAGTAACCGATATTGGTCTGATAACCGATGTCAGTTAGACTATAGCCGGCGTCGGTCAGTTAACCGATGTCGGTGTAATAAGACTGGTGTAAGAAGCTATAAGAAGCTGCTGATTTGATTGTTAACAACGCTTAGTATACCTACCAAATTGTTCTGAAGTGATCACAGAAGACAGTGTATGACAGAGAAAACAGAACTAAAAACAAGCAAGATGCACAAGCAAATCCAGAGACTAACCCTAGGGTTAATTTTAATTATTGTGGGCTTATGCCTTTAGACGTAAGAATGATGTCAATCCTAAACAAAAGACTTAGGGAAATGTCAAGTTTGTTTTGGCTTATAAGGTTACCTCAATCGGGCGGAGGAATACCGCGGAAAAGGGGGGATGTTTGAGCTGTTGTGTTAATTATGAAGTGATTTGGTATGTGTTGTGCAGTGAAAGTAAGATTAATTTCTTGTCAATACCATGGATATCACCCCCACGTGTATGACCTGTTACTTAATCTACGTTCACTAGAATTGAAAACAGCAAGCAAGAATGTGATGCACGTGTTTTAAACCCAAATCGAAAATGATATTCGATGAAGCAAAGGAGATGAATTTCACTAATGCAAAGATGTGAAAGCAAGACAAATTCTTTTACCAAAATAACAAAATATTTTGTGAATATTTAGCAAACAGCAAGTATGCTCCCTATATGAAAGCAAGCAAGAAAGAAAGAAACCCGAAATGGGTCCCACCGGGCGTGCCAAAATGTTTCGCACAGAATGTTTCAGTTCTTAGAATAGAGTTGCTTCTATCCTTTCATTCCTTTGAGAAACAGATAAGGGTTAGGGCTAGGAGGAATACCTGTTGAATGTTGAGATGGTGTGTGCGTACCGTAGAGAAAGATCAGATCGATTGCGAAGAACTCCTTTTTGTCTGGGAAGGACTACCTGCAAGTAAGAATACAAGACCACAAGATTTTAGTTAGACAATAAATGAGGGAACTGCCTTGGGCCCAGGAAATATAAAACTTCCTTTCGAAGGTGGTCAGTTCCCCTCTTAATATGAATTAACACAAATGATAATAACTATTGTAAAATCCTGATTTAGGTATTCGCAAAGCAATAGAAACTAAACTATCAATTAATTACGTTGTTTGTTCTCGTTGAAACGTTCAAGTAGTTATAGGGAAAGGCTGGGGTTTTAGGTGGAAAATAGGCGAGTGGTTTTGATAAGTCACAGTGACCGATGCCGGTCACTGATAACCGACCACGGTTAGACCCGGTCCGGTACTGATAACCGATACCGGTAGGGTCAGTGATCTTAGGGGCTTTTAATTAGAGGTTGGTATGTAGGTGGTTGTGTGTTTATAAGGCTGGTAATGATTAGGGGAAGGCATGGGGTGATGGGAAGACTCAGAGTGTAAAAGGCTGATCTTGGGGCAATGTAGGGTAGATGAATGATAGTTAGATGTAGGGTGTTGCCGGGTAGTAGATCTAGGAATAGACTTATGATTACTATGATTCAAAAGGCTCAAGAAATGTTATTAAAAGAACATACAAGATACTACTTACTAGTTTTGATGAAGATGCAGGTCCAAGGACTGTGATGATGAAGGCAGGCTCAGGTGGGATGATCTGGTAATCAAAGATGAGCTATCTTCTCTCCCAATGCTTGGATGAGTGTCTCGGCTCTAGTTACTCAGTTGCAGTCTTGGGCTTGATGTCCTTCTCTGCAAACTCTTCTTTTTCTTCACTTGTCTCTGCTCTGCCAAGTGAATCCTTCGATCTCCTTCCAATCAAATGAAAAAATATGATCCTTTGTTTTTGGTTGGGGGAGGTCATTTACAGGGAACCGATGGCGGTTACGTAACCGACGGCGGTCGAGTAGGAACCGATGTCGGTTAAGTCAAAGTGGGCTATTTTTAGTAAAATAGCCAACTTTCCCTCCTTTTCTCCCGAGAGATTAGTTGTGGGCTTGGTCAAGTCATTATTAGGTGGTTTTAGGTGCGGGTGAGGAGGTAATTAGTCATGGGTGTGGATGTAGACCAAGTTATAGGTCTTAATTAGGTTAGTTTAGGGTTAGGGCTAGGTCATGATGAGGTGGCAAAATGAGGTGGCAGGTATGGTGATGTGGATTTATTAATTATAAGGTAATTAATAAATAATTGTGTAAGGTTTAGGTGGTGAGGTTAGGTTGCGAAATGGGATGCGGGTCACAAGGGGTCGTAAGACACAAATTTGGTGTCTACAACCATGATTCTTACCCATTAGGGGTCCAACCCATTCCTCTTCCTATAACATTCACCTCCACTTCAACTCTATGATCATCATCAAAACATACAAACCCACATACTTCCCATTGTGATCCATTAGTAGGGTTTTTCGCCTTCAACTTCTAAGTATTACCACTTAGATCCTTCTGTCAACACCTTACTACCACTTCAACATGAGTTGGAAGCCTCTCAAAACCCACTAAAAAAGGTTTTGATGAAACCAATATTGTATAATAATCATCGTGCCAAGACTTTGTGGTTCTCTCATCTTCTATAAAGTCTTGTCACCTATGTTGATGAAAATGACCATCTTGACACACCTGACCACCTTCACAACTGTCACCACACATTCCATCAAGGTCAATCACTTTCCAATCGTTGTTCTCCACCCACATAAGACCTTTGAACCACCTCTAGAATTTGAATCAACATTCCGTAGCGATGAATTAGATATTTGGCCAAACCAAGGTCAAATTATAGTGTGGTCATTCACATTAGCAAGGCTTGTAAATATAAAGATTGTTTGGCCATCATGTCAGTTACACTACTCGATCCATTGACACTACTCAACCTCCTGGCCTGTATTGATTAACATGGTCCAAGCCCTTAGGACCACCTTTACCTTCATCACCACCCTCACCTAAGAAATCCTAAATGCTATCCCATCAACTAACTTTTTTGTTTCTGGTAATACACCATCTACATTGGTGCCTATGGGGCCTTTGCACTTTCAACGAGTGTAGGTGAGCACCATTCTAGGGCCCACATACCTGATCTTTGACATGTCACCAATGATGACAACACCTACCAATCCCCTCTAACGTCGATTCAATGTACGATTTGTCTGAACCATAATCTGACCTAGACACCTTGGTGCAGAAGAGGTTTTGTAATCCATATATTTTTACCCAAGGTCCCCACACCTTTCTAAGATGCCCCTCACTATGTTGAATAAATCGCTTATTGAAATCAACATTCTATTCAGGACAACCCAGCGCCCATCCTAAAGTCACCGCAAGTCTTTAGATGAGGGTATTTTTCCTCTCCAGAAGATCCTGATCCTGCTCTTTTCTCTGTCTAGATCATAACCATGCATTAATGCGCATGGTGGTTAGGCATTAAAATCATGCCTCCCATGATATGAACCAAAGTGCACAATATCTAACCAATTCCTATGCCAAACTTATCAAAAAATTATGTTGCTCCTTCGGAACGATGCACACCTCGCCCTTTCTCTTCTCTCAATTAATAACTTCAGTGATTCATGTTCCTTCATCTGTCCGCAAATGATTATACTCTTAGTTGGGAGAGTTCTAAATAGGGTCCTTGTTACTAAAGCATCAGGGGGACATACATTTTGACATGGACTTGTGAGACCTTCAACCTTTCCACCCGAAAAAATTTGCCCGATACATGGCAACTTAGGACATAGCTTACCACGGGTCCCATGTCTATCCTCATGGATTCAAAATCTTGTAACATGTTATACCAAATATTGCTCACTTCTTATACTATCAAAGCATATGACCACATTCATTACCCACTTAGGGAACCTTTTTACCCCATGACCTTTGGCCTTAAAAATGCTAGTGCTACATATCAGCTTGCTATTTACTACCTACATCTTCTACATGATGGACCATGCATCTGCTATCCCAAAACTGATTTTTCGTGGATGATCGTCTTGGGTGGATTCATCTAAATGCCTGCTACCAATGCATTCTCTTATGATGCCATTGAAACCATTTTTTAATCACCTCATACTCACTCAAGGTCCGCCTTACAACCTAAACAAGGTTTTGTCGAGGTCTCTTCAGGAAAAGTCCTAGGATTCTATGTTTCCCTCCGTGGTATATTAGGAGTGGTTTTCCCTTATCGCCTCAACCATAGCACTAACTTAACATGGGGGACTTGATGCCCATTAACCTTAAACACTATGTGAAATTGTCAAAAACATTCCAACCTTCATCATACACCCATTCATGCCTTACAACTCACTCATGACCTTTCCTGGTAAGCCTTCTCTCAATGGGGTTTGGATTCAGTTGTCGACGAGACAATCAACACCTCATTCCATTCCCAATCGTAAACAAAAAGCCATCAATGGATCATAACTGCTACCAAATACCTATTGACAAGAATGGGTGGAAGCCATACCAGATCTCGATATTCCATGAAAGCCAAGAAAATATGTGAACATCATTTCCCATCACATCATTTGTCGACTTTTAGTGTCCCTCATCGTATCCTCAACACTGACAATGGAAAATAATTATAAAACAAAACATTGCAAAAACTTTGTAACACCTTCTTGGTGTTCAGCTTATTTTCTCCTCACCTTATTACCCACGAACCAATGGCCAAGAAGAAGTCCACTAACAAAAAACCTCAATAAAATTCTCATGAAAGTGGTTGACACATACTGGGAAGGATTGGCATATGCACATTCCTTTTGCTCTATGGGCATACCACACTAGTATTCACACTGAAGCTTTGGCTACACCATTTCTCACTGGTCTATGGTACCGAGGTTGTTCTTGCCTCTCAAAGTTCAGATTCCATCTCTTTGCATCTCACTCAAGACATGCTCAACATGATGACTTTCACCAAGACCGTTTAGCACAACTAGAGTTATTAGATGAATGTCATCTTAATGCTCTGGATCATCTTCAATTTATCAAAAACATATCAAACATGTGCTTATGAAAAATGTGTCCATGAACAAACCTTCCAAGTCGGTGACCTTGTTTTGAAAGAAAATCAACATGTAACCAAAGCAGAAAAAAGTAAATAGGGAAAATTTACTCCTAATTGGCTTGGACCATACATCATAACTCATACCTATGGATCAGGTGCCTATCATTTGTCCTTCACTTAAGGGTAAACCCGAACCTGAGCCCCTCAATGCATTACATCTTCGACCATTCTATTGTTGACTCATTGTCCTACCTCACCCTTTGTCTATTTACTGGCTCATCCCTTGAGCACTATCCACTTCATGTTACATTTCCCTAATGATTAAACAAGAATCATGTGGTTACCTATCACCCTTTTGCCTTATCTTAAATATGTGCACCACGGCTCTACACATGGCATGATTCTCATGGATAATTTTTGTCTTCTTTTAGATGAGATCCCATGGTCATTCACCACTTAAAACCTTCTCAACAAGAACCAAATGCTTCGTTATAGTCTCGTCTATGACTTAAAAGCCAAAAAAAATGATGATGATCCCTCAGAAGGACATCTTCGTACAAAATAAGGGATTCAACTCCTTGAGTCAAACTTCTAATATAAAATATGACTCCCTCAAAAGGACATCTTCTTCCTTTAATTATTGACTATAAAGTAGACTTATCCCTCAAAGGACAAGCTATAAAAATTCGCAAGTCTCTGCATAGTATTTCCAAAAAGAGGACTATTTTCTCAAAAATCAAAATTCAGAAGCTTCCCGCATCGATCAGCTTTGCAAAGACCTCAAGGAGACATATATTACTCCCATATAGACTTCTTGCATCGATCAGTCTATCTACAAAGTCAAAGAAAAAAAATAAAAAATAAAAAATAATCTTTTTTCATCATGGACTTGCCTATTGTGATCTTGGCTTCATTGTCCAAGGCATTCTACTTCACTAATTTTATGACCCAATTACCTACCCATTTTCACCTCCTTACCCACTGTCTTTTCACTTCATACCTCAAGGGACTTACTTGAACCTATGACATTTTTTGATCATGTGACTATTCTTCACCCTTAGAATTATCAATCATGTAATGTTTTGGGGTCTTATGTTCATAGCCTATCTTAGATGGTATGATATGTTTTGATTCTTTCCAATTAGGTGGCTTTCTTGCCCCCTCTTATCTTTTCCTTTTTCATTACCTTTTGATTACCTTATATAGGACTTGGTCCTCGACACTTACCTTTTGGGGTCATCCTCCCCTTTCTCCATAGTCACCCTCACCTGCAAAATTTTTACTATCATCTACCCCCACCTATTAAGACCCAAACCCACTGACATGACCACAAACCTACCAACTCATTTTCATCTTCTTCCCTAGCTTATGGGAGAACTACATAAATCTGAGGTCACTTTTCACCGAGACTGTGTAGGTAGCACTTCTAGGACATGGGGCCCTGGAAGGTTAGCTCGGCCATTCTTTACCCTAACCATTTCCCCCCACCCTTTTTATTACCTGATTTCCTATTAATATCAAAAACCTCAACATCTATACCATATACCACATGACTTTTACCACTTATAGTATTTCACATTTTCATACATAACCAGCATTTTCCACATTTTACACCATCTCATGCATTTATATTACCATTTGTTATCAAAATACTGAAATGACATCCACCCCAGACAGCCCCTCCGGTAACCTCCTGTAATAAGCTACATCATGCGTAGCTCTGGCACCTCGAGCCTCTCCCATGGCTGGTACCCACCCCCTGTACCCCACTCTTAAAACTCTCCATGGGAATTCATCTACCCGAGGCATCCCCACTGGTCGAACACAAACAATGTGCTCATACACCCAGCAATGTAGTAGTACAACACAGCAGATGTTGAACCTCCGCAGTCACCCGTAGGACCATAGCTCTCTATACACCTATGTCAGCAATGCAGGTGCCCATGTGAACCATGTCTGATGTATCATCATGTCATGGATGACTCCAATCAGTGACCTCAGGAATCTCCCCCCTCTGCATCCAACAATGCGAAGTAGCACACTACCTCCATCACAAGTACCACTAACCTCATCTCCTCTTAATGAGCTCTATACATCGCTCCATATATCATGCTAGCACTATGGAATGTCAGGTCTACTGCACCCTCACCAAAAATGGGTGCCAGTAACTCCTCAGACGCCTCTGAAGAGATAGAATAAACCTGGTCCCCCAACATGAGAAATTACATGATCCTGTAGATGTCCTCCAAGGTGATCGTCATCTCCCCTATCGGCAAGTGGAAGGTGTTGGTTGCAAAATCCCATCTCTCGATGAGTATGACCATCAGACTCTACTCTCGCACAACTTGCCCATAACGGTGGATCCCAATCAGGCCAACATCATCAAAGTGACTCCACTTCTCGAAGGTCATCTACTCATGTAGCTCTATCGATATAAGTGGCTCTCGGTCCCTCATCCATGGCTCATCTCAGGATTGCATCCAACCAACACTATGTATTAATACACTTTCCCAACTTACCCTGTATTCACCTCCAAACCACCTATTCTTCCTGAAACCCCTCTACCCTAATCCTTACCCAACCCACCCACAACTCATCCCCTCTCTTAACCCATGCCTTTACATATCTTACCCTACCCATTGCCCATCCATTTCCACCGCCTAACCCATTTTTGCTTATTTCTGGCCCCATTTCCTTATTTTTACACCGACTCCGGTTACCCATAACCATCACCGGTAACCTTTAACTACCATCAGTCATCTATGTCATGTCTGATGTCGCTTCTACTTAACCGACATCGGCTGATAGTGACCGATGCCGGTCACTGTGTGGTGTTGAACGACGCCGAAACCCCCGACCACATTTTTTAAATTTTTAACCAAATCAACCCAAGTACCCAACCAAACCTCCTTAAGCCTTCCCTACTTCCCTTCCCATTCCTATTGACCTACATTCCACCCTCCCCCAACCCAATTATATCCACTTTACCTCCCAATCCAAAATTCAAAACCTCCCCCCGCGTTTTTATTACAACCCATATTTTAAGCTACTTAATCAATCAAATCATTAAGCTATGATGTGGAGCTTACCTCATCCCTCTGCCGACGTTGTGGCAGTATATCTGGCTGTTGTATGGGTGGACCACCCTACCCCTCTCCTACCTCTACCATCGAGCCAAGACTAACCAATCCTCAGCCACATGAATCATACCACCTAATCTCACGGCCCCACCTCTCTCTCAACCACTCTTGCCTATGTGGCTCACCCACCAAGCTATCTAAAGTTCTCTTTTTTCCTCTTCCACTTTTCCCTCTTCTTGTCCTTTTCTCCTTTTTCACAATACACAAATGAATTTCACACTGTGGGTTTTCTACTTTTTATACCCTACCCGACTCAACCGATGTCAATTAAAATTGACCACTGCTGGTCTGTTTACATAGACTACCACCGTCGGTTCCCCTACACCATCATCAATTTATCCTAACCAATGTCAGTTACCCTGCCTACTCATTTCCCTCATATTTTCCTCATTTTCCTTACCTCCTCTTTCTTTTTCCTCCCCTACACCTACCTAGACCACTTTACCTTCACCTCTAGCCCTCCACTTTCTTCAACCTCCTTGCGTCTGCTATTGATGCATCATTATTTCACCCCTAACTTAGCCTTACTCATGTCATGATCTCGACATTTGGACCTAGACCATTGCTAGTGACCTTTTGACCTCATGTGTTTGCTATACTTTACGGCACTGTTACCTGTGTTGATTGACCTAATTACCTTACCTAGCCTATATCCCTGACTGTTTATCCTGACCCTACCTTTGGTGTATCAGCACATACCTAAACATTCATGCACCTAACCTACATCATGTTTCCTAACCTTATCCTATACCTTGGATACCGGATTCACTTCACCCTTGTTTGGATAAACCTATCAACCTTAGACGATGTAGATTTTTCCTGCTCTTCAACCTAGTAGTGTGCTACAATTTATACATGTGCATGCATTTGACTACTACTCCCTTTGACCCTGACCCATTACCTAGATCACCCAAGTAGACCTTTCACCCTCTTCCTCTACAGCCACTTACCTTTTCCTCACATTTACCTATTATCAAACCACTCACCACTTCAACCTGTTGCCTCGTCAGTTCCTGGTTTGAGGGGGATCACCTTCACCCACACATGGGGCAACCACATCTTATATTTTAGCATCGCTTACCAATACAAGCTACACAACAAAAAGGGGCAAAATGTTTACACTAAAATTAGGTCAAACTCCCCCTTCGTCCCCTGACATATAAGCCCCCCTTTATTACATCTACCTAGCCATGACCCCCTTCACCCTACTAATATTAATTTAATTAATTAAATTAAATTAATTCATTACCCTCACTATACTTATTATTTAAATGTCTTATTTAAATAATATCTACACAAACACTTCACTTAGACACCTCACCAAGCTAACTCAACCCAAGACCTATTCTTAGAAAATTACCATAACTAACTAAGACTTACCCAAACCCTAAAAATCAATGCCTACATTCCCTCTAATCACATTCCCACATGCTCACAAGAAGCTCCCAGTCTAATCCGTAGGATAATGACATGAGATCTAAGAAAATTAGGAGGACCTCCCTAAGTTTAGTAAACCTAGGAAATCCTACCTTGACTGACGTCAGTTTCCCCTAACCATCACTGGTTAAGCTAGACCGCCGTCGGTTACCCCTTTTAACCCAAAAAAATCTTATTCTCAAGGTTGGAACTTGAAACTTGAAATTTAGAAGTAATAAAGTTGACGAGAAAGAAAAAAATCTCATAGAGATAACACATCTTTAGAGAGCCAATTCCAGCAAGAATTGACATCCAAGGAAGGAGATTAAGGATCTTCTCCTACACAGCATCCCCAGCCACATTCTGATCTATCAAAGAAAAATAGGAGTGTGCATGCAGCCCATGCAGAAGATTTTCCTCAGTTGGTGATCACTTGCAGCCTTCAAACCCATCATCAGCACCTTCATCCTTCACACACAGACCTTCAGGAATGAAATACACATAAGTACAACATCATACTTTCCTGTTATTTCATTGCATCATTATTTTATCATCCATTGTTCATCTTGCTCCCTATTGACCATCTCCAACACTTTGTACCTCCATAGACCCATCAAAACCTCATAAAAACCTATTCCAGTCACCCAATATCTTTCCCTGACCAACCAAATCCTTTGTGCAGCCACAAAGGAGACCAAAACCCCATTCTATGACATTTTCAGATGTTACTGTAACCGGCATCAATTATATCTGACCATGGTCGGTCACCCCTGACCGATGCCGGTCTCTGTGTTTGCCTACACAGCCTTAAACAGAGACCTTTCCACCAAATTTTACCTCACCCTCACTTACCTGTGACCTACTCGAGACCTTTATCAGACCTGCAGAACCTAGAACCAACCATTTGACCTGTGGATTCTATTCTAGCTTAGCCTGTTAGATTAGATCTATTTTCTTATTGTGTTTTAAGTGAGATACCTAAATCATTTCAAAATAGCAATAGGATTTTCCTTGTTCTCAGCATTAATTTTTTTAAAATAGTGGACTAACAGCCATCTAGGAAGTACCATACTTCCTGGATCTTTCTCACGCTAGGTAGTTCACTACCCATATTGTTTAATTCTTTTTGGTGGTCTTGCTTTCATTACAGTTAGTTCCTCCTAGCCAAAATGAAGCTCTCACGGTCAGCTGTGGATTCGTAAGTCATACACATGCAACAACCCATCATCTAACATTTGAACAAGTATTCCTCCTACGCCCGTTACCCTATCTGTTTCGTCAACACTTATAAGAAACAATCTAAGAAAAAAAAAGGTGAAACAAGTTCATTTTCATAATCATATTGTAACATTACAAAATAAGAAACTTATTTTTCAAGTGAATTTCAAAATTTCTGAGAATTGGAAAAACATTTAATCATACTTCTTTGACTATTCATTATATCATCTCTAGACTATTCAATCTTTATCACCATACTAGATGAATTTTTGACATTGACCCTACAAGGACCTACACACTTAGTTTTATTCACGGCTGCTTCTATGGTCCATAGGGATCCAAAATAACTCTACTTCATCATATAATCTAGCAACAAAGAAGGAAAATAAAGAGATGAAGGTTTTATGTTCATTATAATAGAATTTCCGCTCTGTGCAGAGCAGAGGTTACTGAACCACTGCCCAACCAGGGTGGCGATCCTGTAACCACCGTATAGCGAGGGTGGCGGTCATGTGACCATTGGTCTACATTGGGTAGCAGTCCTATCACTTTTGGATAGAAAATAAAATGGAGCATGAATAAACGTGAATTTGGATCGTGTGACTTTTTCCCTTCCCTATAATGACCTTTCCCATTCTCTAGTGCATAGGAGGACATGGGGAAGGCTATAAATACTTGGGGAGAAAAAAGGAATGGAATCATCAGGAAGTAAGAGACTTCATGGGAGTGAGTGCAAGAGTTCTAAGTGCTGGAATTTGAGTTTGTAGAAGAAATAGTTTGAGAACAAAGTAGTCAAGTAGTTGGGAGGAAATGTGAGACATTGTCAATTTCCTTTCTCACTTATTGTAAAGTTTGTATCTCTTATAATTTGAATTGGCCAATAAATTAAAAAGGGAAGAAAGAGTTGTTTGCCCTTCCCAACTGGTTTTCCTCCTCTGGAGGTTTCCAAGATAAAAATCCTTGGCATATGTGTGTTTTGATTCATTTCTCTTTGCAAATTCTAGTTCTAAGGCATAAATAATTCAATCACTAGCTCAACTGTCATTTTCTAATTGAAAGTAGGACAACATTTTATTTGTGATTATGTGAACTATTCCAAAGTAGAGAGTTTACAGATCATTTTGGTATCAGAGCTAACAAGTATCCAGGACTGTGGTATTCGTTATTGGATTTGTATGACATTGATGAGATCCAAAGGTGAAGAGGCTTTACCTTGCGATCCAGATATTTCTACAAGGAAGTGGAAACAGAGAATTTGGGGACAAATGGAGGAAGAAAACTTGGTCCATAGAATTGAGATGCTAGAGACCATGATGGATAGGATGTTTAGAAGACAAGAAGAACTTGCAGATTTGTAGAAGATGTCTTCATTTAAGCAAGACTCCATGGACTTAGTGGTTCAAGGCTTAGCCAAAAAATTTGGCATAGGGAGGAGCCACGATGAGGAATAATATGGGGAAGAGTGTGAAGAAGAGACTTCAATGGCAAGAGAGAAGGAAAAATTTGATCATGCTCCTTTTAAAGTTGAAACAAAAGTTGAAATTAAAATCTTTGAAGGACAAGTAGATGCATAGAATTACTTGATAAATGGTTAAAACAATTGGAATTCTAATTTAGCATCCATAATGTCACTGAGGCATAAAGGATCACCTTTGCACATCTCAAAATGGAGGGACACGATCTATTTTGGTGGGAAACCCATCTAGCCACTTGTGAAAAGAAGAAACATGTCTATTGTGAAATCTTGGCAAGAATTTAAAGAATTACTTAGAGCTAACTTCTATCATATTGGCCACAAGACTGACCAAATGATTAAATGGTAGTATTTTAGACAAGGAAGTGGTCAAAGTGTGCAGGACTATACTATAGAGTTTCAGAGGTAGGCCATGTTGTTGAATATGGACTTGGAGGATGAGGATATTCTGACTAAGTACTTGGGAGGACTTCACACTCACCTTTGAAGAAAATTCATCTCCATGAAGCCCAAAGATCTCAATGAGGCGTGTGTGTAGGAATACTATATAGATTATGAAAATAATAAAGGAGAGGCAGATCCAAGGAAAAATAGTCAACAAATCAGCAGAAGAAAGAACATGGGCAAACAAGTAACAAAGGTAAGTGGAAAGGGAAAGGTAAACAAGTTGCCACTAGTTTAAATAATTGTAAATATCCCAAGAATTTTTTCAATAACTGTGATATCAATGGTCATACTGACACTACATGTTGGAGGTTGCATCTAGAGTTACATATGAAGAACCGAACCAAGGACTCAAAGAAGTCCATGACAACTGTAAAAATAGAAGGGGAGGTGGAATTTTAAGATGACTCTGATGTAGATGTGAGGCTTGGATGTATGAACACCAACATGGATAACTAGGAAGAGGAGATGAGTATACTATTCCAGATCAAAATTCAAGTCAAGAGAATCTAAGGTAAATGCTTTGGCTGATACGGGTTCTCAGTCTAACTTGATTTCTAAAGTAGTTGTAAAGAATCTTGGTCTTGAGACTTACGAGCATCCACACCCTTATCCTTTGGGTTGGGTGAAGAAGGGTGTTGAAATTCAGGTAACAAAAAGATGTAAGGTCAAGTTTGGGATAAATTCCCAATATATTGATGTATTGGAAGCTGATGTTATTCCACTTGATGCATTTGATGTTGTTTTCGAGAGTCGTTACTTGTATATTAGGGATGTTATATTTATGAGAAGGGAGAAACGATACATATGGGTCAAGGGTGGGATTAACTACAACATTCGGGCACACTATTATAAGACATGTGTTACTATGGTGAGTGCTAACCAAGCAAAAATGACTTATTCAGGAAAATCATAATCAATTTTGTTTACTTTTATTAAAGGATAAACAAGATGGGGTAGAAGTTTCAGATATTTCTAACCAGGGAAAACAAGATTTGGATAGTATTATTCAGTCTTTTTAGGAATTTTTTCAGGCTCCTAGTGGGTTACCACCAAAACGGGAAGTAGAGCATGAGATTCAGTTGTTTTCAGAGTCCCCTCTACTGAACATCGGATTGTATAGGAAATCCTTGTTGGAGAGTACTAAAGTAAAGAAACAACTATAGGAACTTCTAGACCAAGGGGTGATATATCTAAGCATCTCACCATGTGGTTCACCTATTATGATGGTGCCTAAAGAAGGATGGTTCTTGGAGAATGTGCATCGACTACCATGCTTTGAACAAGATCACCATAAAGAACAAATATATCCACTTCCCCACATAGATGATCTCTTTTACCAACTTCACATGCCAAATTATTCATGAAGTTGGATCTTAAGTCAGGTTATCACCAAGTCAGAATGAAGGAGGAGGATATATGGAAGACTTTCCTTCAAGACAAAACAGGGTTTGTATGAGTGGTTAGTACTTCCATTTGGTTTATGTAATGCACCCGCTACATTTATGAGATTGATGAATGATGTATTGTGGGATTTCATAGATTCATGTGTCATTGTTTATCTGGATGATATCTTGATTTTTAGTGCCACATGGGAGGAACATCTAACTCATTTGCAGCAAGTGTTGAAAGTTCTCAAGGAGAAACAACTGCTATGTAATATGAAGAAATGTGAGTTTTCCAAACAGTCACTTGTCTATCTTGGGCACATGGTTGGAGGAGGAGAGCTACGAGTGGATCCGAAGAAGGTGGAAGCCATCACCAACTAGCCAACACCAATGGGAGCCACAAAGACTATGAGTTTTTTGGGAGCAGTACAGTACATGCTGAAGTTCATTCCGAGCTTCTCCATGATTGCAACACCTCTACACATAGTGGCCGCAAAGAGTAAGGGTTTTGACTGGGGTAAGGAACAAGATAAATCCTTTGAGTTATTAAATTACACGATTAGTCATGCACCAGTGCTTGCTCTTCCTAATTTGCAGCAAGCCTTTGAAGTAGAGATAGATGTCAGTGATTATGCTATGGGCGCAGTGTTGCTTCACGGAGGTAAACCCGTATGCTATCATTCTGAAACTTTTACTTCAGAAGTTAAAGGATATTTAGTATATGATAAGGAAATGTATGCACTAGTTCAGGAAATTAAAAAATGGAAGCATTATTTATTGGGTAAAGAAACTATTGTGCACACTAACCACAAACCTCTCCAGTATTTGCAAGCATAGTCTAAATTGTAGCAGGCAAGGCACTACAAATGGATGGGGTTCCTTTAGCAGTTCCATATGGTGATCAAATACAAGAAGGGTAGTACAAACTTGGTGGCAGACATGTTTTCTAGGCCACATACACAGGAAAAATTCTCTTGTTTGGCCACTATCTTTCAGATCGATCCTTTCACGAAGGAAGCTTATAGAGAGGCATATTTCCATGACAGATACTTTGGGGTGACATTTCAGCAGTTGCAATCCCAAGGGGCTGAAAGGATGGGGATTGAAGATTGTTATCTCAAATATAGGTTTCTCTACTGATGGGGGAAGCTTTGTGTGCCGAAAGAAGAAATACTTCTATTGATGAGGGAAGCACATACCTCAAAAGTAGTAGGACATTTTGGTGTTGGTAAGACCCTAGCCCACTTGCAAAGGTACGTGTATTGGCCCAATATGCAAGAAGAAGTATCAAAATTTATACATGGATGTAAACTTTGTTGTACCAGCAAGCCTAAGACTAGGAAGGAGGGTTTGTATATGCCTTTTCCAGTACCTACTCATCTGTGGGAGGACATTTCTATGAACTTTGTAGGAGGATTACCTATGTCTAAACATGGCCATGAATATCTCTATGTTGTTGTTGATAGATTCAGTAAGATGTGTATTCTTATGGCATGTAAAAAGACAGTAAAAGAACATGAGGTAACATATATTTTCTTTGCTAATGTATGGGTGCATTTTGGCTTGCCAAAGTCTATTGTTTCTGACAGGGATTCCAGGTTCTTGGGGAAGTTTTGGACTACTTTGTGGGACAAGATGGATACCAGGTTACAGAGGAGCACAAATTTCCATCCACAGATAGATGGACAGACATAGGTGGTGAACAGGACTTTGGTACAGTTGATCAGAGGGTATAACAAAAAATATCTAAGGACTTGGGATGATTCCTTAGCCTACATTCAACATTCCTACAACCAGGTAGTACACACATCCACTATGAAGTCACCATTTTGAAGCATGTTTGGGATATCTACCTACAAATCCATTGGACATAGCAGTTGGGTAGCAGGATGAGGAGGAGATACGAGACTCAAAGGTGGCTAGAGAAAACAAATTCATTGAGAGGATCTAGAAAATCCATCTCAAAGTTAAAGAATAGTTAGAGAAATCCCAAGCCAAGTACAAGGCTAGACACGATCAACACAAGAGAGAGCATAAGCTTCATGTTGGAGACAGATTTTGGCTTTACTTGAGCAAGGAGAGACTACAAGGTCACGAATAGAAGCTCAAGCCACTATGATATGGACCCTTCACCATATTGGAGAAGGTTGGAGAAAATGCCTTTCAGCTTGATTTGCCACCATTTATGAGGATGTACTCAGTAGTAAATTGTGAGAACTTTACACCTATATGAGCCATCCATGCTAGATGAAGATGAAGGATTACAATTGCTACCTTCCATTGAGGATTGCGTCTTGGACTCATGAGGAAAATTAGAGGAGGATGTAGTGTTGCAACAGAAGGTCAGAGAGATGAGGAGAGGTCCACAGGAGTCTTGGTAGGTTGGAATAAAAGGGAAGACACCAAGGTAGGCCCAGTGGTACTCAAAGGAGAAAGTGAGGGAATTATTTCCTCATCTACTCCCCCACTAAGCTTTTGTGGGACCAAAATCCTCCTAAACAGGGGAGGTGTGATCCATAGGGATCCAAAATGACTCTACTTCATCATAATCAGCCAACACATAAAGAAGGAAAATGGAGAAAAGGAGGTTTTGTTTACATTATAACGGAACCTCCACTCTGTGTAGAGTGAAGGTTACATAACTACCACCTAACCTGGATGGTAATCTTGTAACCACCATCCAGCTAGGGTGGTAGTCTTGTGACCACCCATCTACACCGGGCGGTGGTCATATCACTTTCAAATAGAAAAAAAATTGGATCTTGAATGGACAAAATTCAGAGCGTCTAACTTTGTCCCTTCCCTACCATGACCTTTCCCATCCTCTAGCGCACGAGAGGACATGAGGAAGGATATAAATACTTGGGGAGAATAAAGGAATGGATCGCCAGAAGTAAGAGAATTCATGGGAGTGAGTGCAAGAGTTCTAAGTGTTGGAATTTGAGTTTGTAGAAGAAAGAGTTTTTAGAACAAAGCAGTCAAGTAGTTGGGAGGAAGTGTGAGACATTGTCAATTTCCTTTTCTCACTTAGTTTAAAGTTTGTATCTCTTATAATTTTAATTGGCCAATAAAGTTAAAAAAGGGAAGAAAGAGTTGTTTTCCCTTCCTAACTAGTTTTCATCCTCTGGAGATTTCCGGGACAAAAATCCTTGGCGTATGTGTGTTTTGATTCATTTCTCTTTGCAAATTCTAGTTCTAAGGCATAAATAATTCAATCACTAGCTCAATTGTCATTTTCTAATTGAAAGTAGGATAGCATTTATTTGTTATTATGTGAACTATTCCAAAGTAGAGAGTGTCATGGATGATGGATCCCATGCAGGTTATCGACGTCACCATTACACAAGTTACAGAAGAGAACCTGGACCCAATATATCAGAGCATGAGGTTAGGTGCACTCCCGAACCTAAGCTAGAACACAGTACTTGGAAAAGGATGTTTTGGAGATTATCAGAACAATTAGTTGGAGACATGAAGTGGTATAAGAGATACAAAGGAAGAAAAGAGTGAAGGACATGTATGAACCTTGGGTAGAGAATGAGAACCTTGTTGTAGGTTTCCCTAAGTATGTTTAAGGAATTGCAAGTAGAACTGACCAACATACATTCCATAAGTTAGCCTATAATAGCAGTTGATGTTGAAGATTCCTAACAAGGTCTTTGTCACACTAGGTATCAGAGCATGATACCTTCATATCAATTGCTTAATTTTGGTCAATATTCAATAAGTTATGATCCACTACGCATCGTACAAGGAAGATGTTATTTTGGAGCCCTCACAGTCATTACTGGTTGAAGAGCCAGTTAATAATGGAGGTGAGTTTCCAAGTCATTATCATAGATACCCATGATTCATCAAGTCTGCCAATAAAGTAGAAATGCACTTGATAGTTGATTCCTAGCAATGACAAATGAGCAAGTTTGTAACACACTCAACAAACTATTGCCCTAGAGGTGGGTTATATATGCAAAATATATATATAGATGAGATAGAATAGAGAGATAAGAGAAAGGGATATCAAGAGCATAAAGGAGGAGCAGATTATTATGTCACACATTGAAATCAAGAGTTGAGGGATGAAATAATGGTAGATGCATGTGGAATACAAAAATTGGAGAATGCATACACTGATGTGTTCTTACTAGCGCACCTAGATCTAACCCAAGTCCTGATAACACCAAGTATGCATCTTACATTCCATTGTCTAGAATATTAGGGTAAATTTATTTTACCCTATTTAATTGTGAATTTAATATTATTATTTGGTTATATTCATATAACCATTTATTTTGTCTTAGTTAATTTTGTGGGTTGCATAGTTGTAACTTATTATTTGTTTGTATTTAATTATTGTTGCTTCCCAGGATGTATTTTAGAAGTTGTTATGATTTCAGTTGTACCGGTGCAACCATGCATTTGTCTGCACATGGTTCTTCAATTTCTATAAGGAATTGTAGCCCATCTATTTATAAATTTATTTGACTGAACATCAATAAACATATCAGGCTTCCACCCCTATTATTCAGTTTACATTTGGTACTAGAGCTGGTTGAAGCTCCTGACAAGGTTGGAGAAAGGTTGCAGAGGAAGGAAAATTTTTTGGAGAAGAAAAAATGTTGAAGTCATTAGGAGATCCACAATTGCTAGGTTTCCTCCTGTAGCTTCCCAAAACTCCCTGCAATCCCACAACCTCAGGTTTGATATCTCTAGTTAAACGTAAAGAAAATTTTCTTTTGGCTTGGTGCCCTATGCACCAAGAAAATTTGCTTCCTGGCACTCACAATTTAAAAAAAAAAAAAAAAAAAGGTTCTCCCCATTCAGGGGTTTTTGTACCTCTAAATCTAGCGGATTGTTTGTTAATGGTACATATAATATTATAGTTGTTGTATTATCAAATACTTTGAGGTTGTGTAAACTACTATGTAAGACCGAAACATTTGTTTGCATTGGTCGAGCTCACAATGGGTTATTACATTGGCGAGCCATGTTGTAGCACTCACATTTGATCCTCAAGCACAGTGAAGCTCCCAGTTGATCCTTGTATTACAACCAGGAGTTTACATTGGAGTACACCGAAGTTATTTTTCCATTTTCCTAGAGAAAGCTAAAGATGCCTCGATTCCCATTATTTGATCAAAACCAAGCCGTGTATTGTTGTGTGAAAGCATTACACAGTGAGTTTGCATCGCGGAAAGGTTTGTTGGCCAGGTTAAAACATTCAATCCACCATCCAATTAGGATCTACTAGGGCGAAGTTTTCTTCTACAAAATCAGTCCATGAGCTCCCACCAATTGAAGCCAAATTGGGCCACAATGAGCTTATTCTCCATCACCGTCACGGAGTTGGAACCTTATTCACTACGTCAGATCAATAGAAAATACTAAGCGGACTAAGGACCATATAGGCTGCCGAAGATAATGAACGTGAAACTATCAAAGTGGACAAATGAGCCTCCTTCAGTACTTTTCTAAAAACGGTGAACCCTACCCCTGAGTCAAGCAGACCTCTAACAGATAAACCTGTAAAACACAACTATGTGACGGATAAACAAAAAGATGAGTACAAAGAATTAAAATATTTTACAATATCAAAACAAAGGCCTAATAAAAAGAATAAAATTTAAATCCTATTCTCTAGCAGAACCCCTAATCCATCGCAATCCTCTAAGGCCATGTGGATGTAGCAAGCCTCCCAGCCACGTCACATTTGGAAAGGTCAGGTCGAATTTATTTTCATTTTTAAAATAAAATTTGCTTCAATTGATATGCATAGCGTATATGAGCGATTCAATTGGATAGTGCAAAAGCTTTGGGTGTAGGAGGTCTATGGTTTGACCACCCCTACAAAAACCTTCTGATTTAAAACATAATGAGATTTAGTAGTAAAGAAAAAAATAGAAGAACCACCATAGTTAGTAGTGAAAACCTTTCTAAAGCACTTAACCTCAACTAAACACCCCTACTAAAATTAGAGGAGAAAACCATAAAGAAGGGCAAAAAAAATTTCTCCCAATTTGCTTAGTTTTTCATTTTGAGCATCTTTTTCAAAAGGAGGGGACATTAAAAACTGTATTTTTTAGATTTTTTTGTGGTTTTTTGCATGGTGAGAGTCATTTTGGGCTTTAGAGGCCACCAAGGACCAAAAAACAAAAAAATAATTGCCTTTGATTCACATTTTTCAAAGTTTTTGAATGTAATTTTATACTTTAGTGTATTATACTAATTTGCAGGTTTCCATAGTCAACCACAAACATTGTAACTGCTTAAAAATTGGTAGATAATTGTAATAAAAAATAGTAAAATTTGGTTCTAAAACACTCACGAGATCCTAGATCTCATTCACAATGTTCGGTATAAATAGTGCCTCTGGGAAGTTCTTACGGGTAAAGTCATCATGACTACTACTACACTTAACACCTAATATAGTTGCAACAACATCGTCTAGGCATCGAGCCTTTAAATTAATGGGGAGTAATAAGGACATAGTGCACACACTATGAGCCATCCCATCCATCTATGAATGATTGCATGACTTAAATCTGGAGAGTGATAAATTATCGTGAAGTAAATAGTGAAGTTACGCGCATGTATGAGGATATTTCTTTGATCTGATGTCAATAATTGCATAGACCCCTTTCAGTACTGTCTTGGTACCACATATCGAATTCTTTCACATATGTTAACATGCCTCTTTCACGTACCATTGGGTATATTGAAATGGTGATATTCTTCCACATACCGATGTGTATATCAGAAGGGCGTATATATAAAAAGGTTTGGTATATCAGACTGACGATATATAGATTGGGAGACCTTATACCTGGAGTGATAAGAGCCTAACCCTGTCAGTGCATTCTACAAAATGGGCACCAATGCCCCCAAAATTATTTCTTCCAGATTCATAACTAGTCAAAGGAAACAACTAATGTAGCATGGAAGAAAAAAAATCAAGACACAGCTTGAGTTTGAAGAAGATTTGGACTGTTGTGAATGGTACAATAACCAGCTCAACAACTGATACAACACAAAAAAGATTGTTTGATAAATCTGATCATAAGGCCAAGCTAATTATCTTTTTTGGAATGTCTAACGATGTGAAAACCCACATTTGAGATGCCAAAATAGCCAAAGAAGTGTGGGATAACTTGAGCATGGTTTATGAGGCCAAAAACAAGAATGTCATAATAAATTTTCAGAGTCAGTTACACACACTTAAGTTTTAGAAAAATGAGAAAATCGAAAGCTTTCTTGAGAATAGTTGCAGAGTTAAGGGCTTCACTTCTAGCCCTAGGAGAGGAGGTCACTAATGATGTTTTCATTCCCATTTTTCTAGGATCTCTCCCTCCTTCATACCACATTTTTGTGAAAACCCTAAACCTGTCAGATACGATAGTGAGTTTTGAAAAGGTGGTAAACCTACTGCAACAAGAGGAAGCTATGTACAATAAAGATGACAAAGAGGAGTAGGAACTTTATTCTAATCAAAAAAGGAGAGGAAAAGGAAAAGGAAAACCTAATTCCTATCAAAAACCCCAAAAATAGAATCAGAATCAACATGGGGATAAACAACAGAAGAAGACATGTCTAATCTACAAAAGAGGACATGAATTGAAATATTGTTGGTATAATACTTACAATAAATTTTCATCAAGCAACTCTAGACCTCAACACCAGAAATATCACAAAGGACATACAAACTACAATCAAGGGCAGAAAAAGGGGAACTAAAAAATAAGACCCCATCAGCAAGGCAATATTGTTGAGCAAGAAGAACATTCAGATACATGAAGACTACTTATACATTGCTCGATCAAGTGAATCCTTCCACATCAATCTAGTGATGTCTGGTATGTTGATTTACAAGCCACTCGACACATGACCAGGCCATAGAAACTGGTTTACTTCAATGAGGGACACACCTTAGAAAAACCATGTTTTGTTAGGTGATGATTCTTCATACACAGTTAAGGGGATTGGGAACATTTCTCTTCCTCTTGGTTCACACAACTGTAGATTATCATATGTCTTATATGTCCCTAGGTTCACTACAAATATGTCGTCAGTCAGTCAACTCCTTGATCACAACTTGAAAATTGACTTTGATAGTCATTTTCGGCAGGAAAATGTGTTTGATTTGAGACAAATACGAGGATTGAAAATTGTTGAAAAATCCTCCAATTTGGGACGTATGTTCAAGTTTGATTTTGTTCACAAAGATGATCAGGCACTTATGGATAAGAACTCTACCTCTACAAAATTGTGGCATCAGATATTTGGTCATATAAGTTTCAAGTATCTCGAGACACTTCACCGACATAATATGGTAAAAGGTTTTACCATCTCTTTAGAAGGATACATATAAATGTCCTCACTTCCTTACAGGAAAAAAACACAGAGTTTGTTCCAAAATAGTATGTATCGAGCTCATGGAAAACTTGATCTGGTTCATGCTGATCTTTGTGAAGCCATGTAACCAAGTCATTCTAGGTTCCAATATTTCATGTTTTGTGTTGATGACTACTCACAGAAAATGTGGATATACTGTCTTCGCAAGAAAAATGAAGCTTTTGAAACCTTCAAGAAATTCAAAGTGGCTATTGAGAACAAAACTTGTCGTCACATCAAAACTCTCTGCTTAGATCGAGGGGGGGTAAATTCACCAATGATGATTTCAAATCCTACCTTCAAGATCATGGAATTCATCAAAAAGTTCCTCCTCCACACACACCACAGTAGAATGGTTTCATTAAGAGAATAAATTATACTATCATGGAAATGGTATGATGCATGATCGATGACTCTAGACTAGCAAAGACATTTTAGGCAGAAGCAGCAAAGAAAACAATGTATTTTTTGAACAGAGTGCCCACATTTTATCTTGACAGAATAACACCACATGAAGCATGGTCAAAGCGAAAACCATCTATTGCACACCTCAGAGTATGTGGGTGCAAAGAAAGTATGCACATACTTAAAAAGAATAGAAATAAATTGGATATGAAATCACAAAAATCATCTTCATTGGGTACAATGAAGAGACTCTTGGGTACAAATTGATGGATCTGAAGACCAAGAAAGTCTACACCAACAGATATGTTGATTATTTGAGAAGAAGGAATTTTAGACACCGAAATAATTTCATAATCGACTTGGTCCCCTAGCACAGCCCTATAATCACTTCCTCATTCTCAATACCTTATCACCTACCCTCCTGACCCCATACATTTTAATTTAATTACTTTAATTAAATTAATGCCATTTACCTCCATACATATTAATTTAATTATTTTAATTAAGTTAATAACCTCTTACCCACACAAATATTAATTTAATTACTTACATTCAATTAATCCACTACCCTCACACACACCTATTTAATATAATTGCCTTTATTAAATGCACCTCACCTAACCACCCCCATCATTTGACCCATTAACCTAAACCCTAAACCAATGTCCTAAATAAAACCTAACATTAGACCCCCATTCCCTCACCTCACATTTAAAATCCTCCTAAGGTTGGTTTTTTCACCCCGAGAAAAAGGAGAGACCCTTATCAAATAGCGGACCAACTTCCCAGGTGATTTTCGAACAGCCCAAGATATCTCACCTAAACCGATGTCAGTTTCACCCTAAACCGGTGCCGGTTATACTGGAATGGGCCAAATGGCCTATTTAGACCCATCTACAAAGCTTTGTAATACGGGTTGGAAAAAACTTCTGATCTCGAGCTACATCTCTTTAGACGTGACAACAGAATGAAAATTGATTGGTGATCAACAAAGGAAACCAAATACACTGGCACAACAGTGAAACTTTCTTCCCAGGATCCTCCAACATAACAAAATTCTTCATTATTCTTCAAAACCTGTACCTCACAGAAGAGTAAGTATCCTCCTTCCATCTATTTCATTTTCTTATCATCATCTGTAGTGTTTGTGGTAAAGGGAACCTATTTTTTTACCCTCTGTCCATTCCCTCTCTCTAATTACAAAACATACCACCTTCCATACCTAGGCATCCTAATACTTGGCCCAATTTCCTATTTGACCTCCTCAGTAGTCTCAGACCTTCAAAACATATCTACACACCATCTGTGTGATCAATATCCACCTTCTGTCCACTCCACTTTTTCCCCAAAAACTCCAAAAACCCAGACTGTGTGATCCCACCAGCCCCCGACTTAACCATCGTCGATTCTCTCTAACCATCGCCAGTTATAGTAAAACCGTCATCAGTTTTTTATAAACCGTGGTCAGGTCTCCATGTCACCTCATCTCTGCCAGAATAACAGCCTATTTTTTGATAATATACCTACTTGAACACCTATTTGACCTTCAGATCTGTATCTAACCTACCCTGTTAGCTCATATTCACCTATAACCAACCTACTTGACCTTGGGATCTCCTTCTAGCCTATCCTGTTACATTATATCTAGCCTATTACATTTGTATGAATGCCTAAATCATATTAAACTAAAGTAGGACAATATTTACTTTATTTCAACATTGAATTTTTTTAAACAGTGGACTGACAGCCATCTAGGAAGTATAAGCACTTCCAGGATCTAGCATATGCTAGGTAGTCCACTGCATATATTGTTTTAAACTCTCTTTGGTGGTCTTGTTTTGGTTCTTATATAGGTAGTTCCTCCTAGCCAAAAGGAAGGTCTCACAATCAACTTTTGATTCATAATTTAGATACGCACGCATACAACCTTTAACCATCCCAAAATAGGTATTCTCCTCTCCTCTTACCACCTTTACCTTATCTATTTCGTCAAGTACTTCTCAGAAAACTAAGAAATCAGGTGAAAACATTTTGGCACACCCGGTGGGACCCATTCGGGGTTCCTTGCATCTTTTCTTCATTCCTAGGATGAAAATTATGTGTGTTTGTTTCCCTTCTTCTAGCATTCACATTAAAACTTTCTCCTTGGTAATATTCTCTTCTTTCTACTTACTCCGAAAGACACATTTATTTTTGTGTATTTAAAAAGAACCTTCTTATTCTTGTTTTCCGCATTTTAGTGAAAGAGCATCCCTGTTCCTATTCATTTATTTTTTTCATCGAATATCATACTTTCGATTTGGGTTTAAAACTAATGCACTGCATTCTGATTTATCTCATTAGCTCACATTAATTGAGGGAAACTTATACGTTGGAAGTCATGACCCAGCTAATGGGTTGATAAAATGAATTCGTAGAAAAGAAAATTTTTTTCTCTTTTCTATTTCTCTGAGTCTTACCAAACCTCACAAAAATTAAAAAATATACACATTATTGAAACAACATATTTCCAGGAAGAAAGCTGTAGCTAATCACACGATCACAGCATAGTGTGAACCCACCTCAGCCCACTACTCTGTTAATTCATACTTTAGAGCGAAGGCCCACCCCCATCATAACATACTTAAAAACCTCTCCCTTATAGAATCTCCTTCTTCATAGGAATCCATTCTCACCAAAAAAACTATATTCTAACAATTCATGACAATCAGTCCTTACAAATAACATAAGCTAAACAAACATAATAATAATAGGCAACTATTAGGAACATGTGTTTTCTTAGTGTTTCTACTTGGCTTGCGTTTTTTAGGTGATAGGTTTTCGTTCATTCATTTTATGTATTTCCCTTGCACACTCCTCAATCACAGTCGGTGTATTCCAGACTTTTTCTAAGTGTGCCTAGACCATACATCTACATCATTCCCAGAATTTTGGGTTTGATTCTTGCATCAAATTTTTAACTCACAAACCACATTTTTCTTCATTCTCTATTTTAATTTCACGGTGACCAGTGTAATGGTTATCAATGACCAGTCATTGGTTACCCTCTAACTGTCATCGGTTTTATACTCAACTGGCGTTGGTCTCACTGTTCTTTTAGTATGACCTATCCTAAAAGGACACATATTTCACCTTCTCTGAGCTACTTAGAGGCTCCTGTAACTCTTATCATATTGTCGTTGACCTAGTAAATCTCAGTCACCGTTACGTCTGGCATACTGTGTGAAAATTTGGCCACTTTATACCTTCATTTCTGACAAAACTACTAATTTTCCACAGTAACTGGTAGTGGTTAAGCCTGTGACTAGCGTCGATTTAACCTGAACTGGCGTTGGTCTAGTCTGTGTCATGTTTTACAGCTGACCATTTGATTCCTAATCCACTCTACTACTTGACTATCTCTCTCCTATTTTCTTTTGTATTTCTGTGTATTCATTTATAGAAAATACAATCTTGCCATGATCAGTACCTATTCACATGGTGCTGACCCAAAGCCAGGCAAGCATGCCCTCATATTCCATGCTAGTTGACTATCGCTCCCCACCTAGCCCTTTATCACCTAATCCTTCACTACCTTCTATTTTATCATCCCTAGGATCCTAACCCAACTTATCACCATATCACTACCAAAGACATGAATTTTTCACATGAATCCTTAACCAAAATTCCTACCACCTTGAGCCAGTTTTACCTTTCCCACTGCACTCCACTTGAGATGCCTCAGATCAATTGATTATATGGAATACCCGTATCCTTATCTCCATCCCTGACACTGATCGCTTCCTACTTCTGCATCCAGCCTCCTATCATGGTGACTCCTCACTGCCCACATCTACCTTACCCCCCATTCATTATTTCAAAGCTAGGTCCCTACGCTTGCTATGACTACTACATCTCACTACAATCCATTGTACCCACCAGTCATCTACTATACCTTCATCCAACCACCCCAAAATACAAACCATCATCCACAGCCGGTTGTCTCATCATATACCCAGTCGCTATGCAACCACCCCCAGTGTTTCGGTAACCTCTACCCCTTTTCAAAACATTTTCCTTTCTATTCCGTAATATTTAGCTCACCATTTCCAATAGGGTGACCAATGACCAGTGTCCCACCTTGCATATATGTACTATCAGTTCAGCCTCCTGTTTCATCTATTATTCACTTTAGGTACGTACCCCCTGTGTTCACTGCCTTCTTCTCAATTCCCACCTCCTGTAGTAGACACCACCATAATCTGGAATGCCACCCTTGTTGCATATGCTACAACACCAACCTCTCTTACGCTACAGGAGGAACCTAATCCATCAAAACCAACCAACGACCCTAATCATGTTAATGATGGATAAGATGCAGACATTGGAGGCATCAATTTCCTAGCTCACATAATTGTCTCACCTACGATGAGATTTATAATGAGCCTATCCACCCATCCATTCCTATTTTTTCCATACCCCCATGCATTTTGGAAATGCCTAAATTTAACCGCTTTCAACAATAAAGAAGACCTGCAACAGTAGCATTTACGTGATCTTTCAAACATGGGTTGCTACCTAATCGCCCACAATGATGCTTTTCTCTTGACAACCTTTTCCATGTCTCTGACTGGGCCTATGTTAGATTGGTATATTGGGTTACCTAGACACTATATTTTCATTTAATCAAGTATCCCAAGCCTTCTTGGATCACTTCTCCATTAACGTCATTAAGAAGGTTACCATGACTGACCTCTACTCTACGCATCAGTATGATGATGAATCTATCACAGATTTTGTTGCTCATTAGCGTAGCCTAATCAATCAACTCAAATTCCAACTACCGCAAACCAAACTCATCAATATATTCATGAGGGCTTGTAATAGGCATATCTCACCAACCCTATAGGTCTAAACCCTCTGAACCTTTGATGAAGCATTCACCATGGCACAAAATATTGAGATTCAGGCCATCGAAGAGAAGAAAATCCAACTATGTAATAAGAATTCAGCATTCAAGTCGAAATGATACCCTCTTCTTCTTCAAAACCATCAGAAAAATTATTCAAAGCCAAGGGAACCCCTAACACAGTGGTACTCAAAGTTGGCCCAGCTCATCCATCAAATCAGGCTAGCCCCCTCATCTAATCTCTCACCCATTCTAGACTTTTCAATTTAGAAAAGGAACAATGAGAAATATACCCTCAATTGGGGAACCTTATTCTTCTTTCTTAGAAAATCTCATCAAATCTGGGGCCATCACCCTTCCTCCTATGAAACCACACACTAGTTTTAACCCCTACTCACCCCACACCCAGGTATGGTATAAAGAACATGACTTCTGTAACTATCATCGAGTAAAGGGTCATAGTGATGGCAATTGCATCACTTTAAAAACATTGTCCAAGAAATGCTCGAGAAAGGCGAGTTAACCACTGGATAATCCTAATCACACCTTCCAATCAAAACCTACATATATTCAAGAAACCCTTTCCTAATCATGCCCCTTCTATCTGATCAAACTAGAGAGACCTCAACTCATGATAACCATACCCGTGAGGTCCATGTTATTTTCAGCGATACACCTGTTGGTTACCCAATTACCTCATATTCCTTCCATAGAGGAAATTCTAGCCCAAAGTCCTCCATCCCGCACATTGGAACCCACCTCACATATTCCTCCACCCATAGAGGAAAACCCTTCACCTCCTTCCCGTACCATATCATGAGGAGCCTTCATTAGTTAATATCAAGACTATTTCACCTTTGGCTTCTCCACCTAGAGAGCCATCACCCATAGTACTTCTTCAGTCCATGGAAGATGCTTGTTCAACCTCCTCCACCCATAGAGGAGTACCCATCATCTCCTCCACCTATTCAAGGAATCCAATAGACCTATTAAGGATCCAGTTACCACTCTAATGACCATTCTCCATCAGCTACCCAAGATCCTGCATGAACCTACTTTTGACTCTCTTACCCGATAGAAGCTGAAGCTAGCAAATTCCCCATTTCTAAGACACATTTTAGAAGAATCACCATTAGGATCCTCATCAACCTCTACCTATCTACCATCGTGTCGTTCTCATGCCTAGCCGTTCACTTAGATTATGTAGATAGAGCCTTACTTTGGGGAGGCATCTTCTACTTCCTGTCTCAACACAAATGCAATGTCACTTCCACTGACACTTCCACCATATCTACCCAAAGATATTTCAAGACCTTAATCAAACATGAACACAACCCTCTATCAAAACTTCTTCCACGATGCCACTCTCATGGCTCTCATCTATACATGCCCTCATCCATAACCCAACATGCATCTAAATCCAAACCCACACCTACATCTTTCCTCGACTAAACCCATTACTACCTTAGGGGTCACACCCAACCAAACCTTACTCATCCACCTATCAAATAGATTTAGCTACATCCTCCCAATAGCCTGACCTAAGCTTTGAATCTGGAATCCCAAATAAAAGAAAAACCCATATAACTCATGCACCTAAGCTCACGTCAATCACACCTTAATCACCTTCACCCCTACCATCCATCTTAGGACCTCACCCCTCTAACACATGGTCAAAGAAACCTCCACCCATCTTGTAAACTAAAAACACAAAAACAGCCCATTCCTTCACTCACAAACCTTTAACAACTCTAACTAGGCAAACCTGACATCGACTTCACTCACCCTACAACATCTTTACCACCCATACCTCCAATACCTTGGAGCAACTTCTTCACTACCCATGACATTTCAATCTTTGTATCCTCACACACCTCCCTGCATCGACCCGCGTCATCACCTACCACACCACCTTCAGTTATCCCCATCAGTGACTCACCCTCTACCCACCATCCACTTTTCCCTCTAGATCTCGTGCTGCCCATATCACCTTTACCCAAGAATGTCCACCAAAAATCGACAAAAATCCTACTACCCTCTAATAAGGTAGTCAAAACAACGATACACCCTCTTTCCCAGTTCATCTACCATACCCATACCCAAGAAAGTACAACCAACACCCAAGACTACACCAGCACCTCAAAACCTTAGCTCGAACCTACTCCCCCTCATGCAAAGACCGTTCCTCTACATTCATCTGCCGCACCTACACCCAAACCCACTTTCACTTCCCATTGTGACCCACTAGTGGGATCCTATGCCACCAAAATTTTAACCAACCTCCTTGAGACTTCTGTCATCACATTACCTCCTCTCATACCTTATGACCCTCTTTAAACCCAAACCAAAAGGGTTTGATGACACTAAAATTTGCATCTACCATTGTGTGCCAGGTACATGATGTGGAGAACTACAAGGCTTTGAAAATCTTCCATCCTTATCCAGTTATGTCCTTCTTGAAGGAAACTTTGATGATGATGACCTTCTTGATGAGGACCCCATTTCACCAACACCCATATCCACAGTCCTTCCCTCACTTCCTACTCAACTATACCACAGACCTCCACCCCCGCTCAACTCTTAGATCCACCCCCAAGATTTGAAATTAACATGGTTTGCATCAAAGAACTTGCCAACCTTCACCTAAATGTCATGTATGGACAACTCATCTTCACAAGGATCCTTCCTCCACCTAGTAGGTTTTTTCCCACTTTGTGTCGATGCTATACCTTTCATGGCTAACACCTACCTCCATTTACCACCTCCCCTTAGATCAACATGATCCACGTTGCTACCCATTCTCAGAGAGACAAAGGCAAGAAAAGGAAACTGACTCACCACCCAATCCTATACCCTACATACCATCTGCACCATACACCTACAATCACTATCCCTGGCCCCACATAGGCTCCTATTTCTAATGGGTTCACACATCGTGCACCATGATCAAAACAACTACACCAATCCCCCCTCAAAATTTCCTTTATGACTTCATCATGAACCTCTAGAATCTCATGGTCAAGATGATCATAGAAGTCCTTGTTAGAGCAAAATCACAGAAGGACGCTGATCAGATTACCTAGGTTGATCCTCTAGCATCTGTTCAGATTGCACAACATGGAAACCTCTCTCAAGAGTGGGACTTGCTGAAACTGAGCCACCTTTATCTACTACATTAGAGGCTAGTTCCTCAAGTCCTCTGACCTATATCTATAGGTTGCACAAGGAAGAGGTTGCATCGCAATATCTATGACCTAAACCCCACAAAGGAGATGCACCGAGGACATCGAAGTGCAAATTCGTCTAACTGCAAGATGTGTAATGATCCAATGGGGGCACATAGTATGCAATATTTTTGTCATGAAATGCACAGGTAACCAAAGATGCAACATAAGAGATCAAAATAGGCATGCATAAGAATACATCCTAGGATCATGAAATGAAGAAAACAATCAGTGACACTATCTCCCATTATTGCTAAAGTTTGCACCGTCATCATCCAAGTCAAAAACCACTGCATGTGGCAACCTCAGTTGTTGGTAGAAAACCTCAAAGCACTCTTTGATTGGTCAGATACAACAAGCACTTGCTGGGAGGTTGATGAAAGGCATCCAGAAGATTGCTATAGCAAGTGAGGGAATAAGGGTTCTCTAAGTGTGGGACTTGTAACAGAAAATGGATTGACCAGAAAGGCTGGCTTCTTACTATTCAATATGGGTCAAGCACCAATAAGAGAGAGGTTTTAATACAACGTAAATCCAAAATCATTGCCCAACCACATTCCTTGGTAAAGACATGAATAAAATTAAACCTCAGCTATGGAGGTGACCTTACAAACCCATGGACACCTATTTTGCAAAATTAAACGGTGACCAAATAAATGTAATACTAACACCAGGCACAGGCGACCCATTCTGCAATAAGAGATTAAAGTTGACAGTAACTGAATACATGTCACTTCTGGCCATCAACACACACGTCAGAGCCATTTTGCTGAATTTTCTCTCAGTACATTGCACTACACCAAAAAATGGCATTGAATCCCTATGAATCATGTAGAGAAGCTTCAACAAGATTTCCGTTGATATAAAGAACGTGCAAATCTGAGCTTTGGATCGAAAGATATGGTGATCTGAAGATCGTTAAAGGCAAAAATGGGTTTTGATGATCTTTTGACCACGATATGCCACTAAGAATGACACAAGTCAGGCGAGGAAAGTCGGATGTTTAAATTCTCTCTTTCAACCACCTCTAGATACCCATGGGTTAAAATCATCTCATTATGGTAGAAGCGGTTTGACTTTTTTCACAAAAACGGCAAGCTGTCTAACAGGTTCGGCCCGAGCCCTGCCACTGCTGACATGTGACATGCATTGGTTGTTGACAGCATTTACTTCGTGGGCTATCACCTTCAGAGATGTTTTCTTTTAGTTTTCCTCGGCCAAAATTTCCATTGGTCTCAAGATTGATCCCAGAATCATGTAAGAATTTCAACGCCTTTTCGTTTGACACTTTTAGAACCTGTAAATCCTTGGATCGACACGTGTCCTATGATCTGAAGATTTGGGCACAAAACAGGCCTTGATCCTTTGCACTTTTTGACATTTCTCCCTTGCACTCTGCCATATGGTGGCATTTCCTGATTCACTGGGAAATTCCCTCCTGCCACCTTTTCATGAGTCCCTCACGTTTTGGCCACGGATGTCCCTATTTCTTTGCTGGGACAAATTCCTCCAACTCCACCCTTTGAATTTCTGGCTTCCTTGTCACCCTCATTTGAGGTCGTCCACGTGGCGTGACCAGATTGGCACATCTCACCGCATCTTTTGGCTCTCAGCCGCCTTCGGCTATCCGCGTCCCTATGTCCCAACTGTCCCAGTGCTGTCTGGGACAAATTCTTCCGGTTCACCCGAAATGGGCCTTCCACGTCCCATTTTACCAGTGACATGTCCACGTTATCTGTCCTTTGCGTCTCCTTTGGCTCCACTGTCCCGCATGTCCCTTTGTCCCACTCCTGTGAACTAAATTTTCTTTATGTTTCGGCCGATTCCAGCCGGTTCAACGTCCTCCGCGCATCTCACTGTCCCAGATGTCCCAGTGTGAAATTTTCCTGTACTTCAGCCAATTTTCATGCCGAGTTCGCTTTCTTCCGCGTAAGCTTGTCCCGCTTGCTCTCGCAAGGACCTTTTCACAAATTTTCTTAGAACTTTTGGTCAACTTCGGGAATTTCGCGTCCATTTATCCTAGATGTCCCTTAGAAAAAATCCGAGGGGACGCCTAGGCAATTATTACGATTTTCGCCTTGAATCAATCTACGTTGCTCCCAGGAATATTTCTAGGACAAGGACTCTGATGCATGTTATCAAATTTACTCTGGCCCCAGGCTTATTTTCTGAAACTTTCGGATAACAATTTGGCTTTGGGACTCCTGATGTATGTTGGGGTCACCTCCTGCTAGGTAGAAGATCCAGATAACCTTTGGTGAAGCAGTCAGCATTGGGCATGGAGTCATGAAAAGACCATGGCCTGTTTAGCGAATGGAGTCATAAGCTGATTACCTGAAATGAGCCTGATACCGTAACTCCTTCTGATGAGAGCACGCTGAACTGTAAAAACTCAATCCAGGAGCAACAAAACCTGTGCCAAAGCACTTAGGGAAACTGAAACCTAACTACAACAAGACAATGTGCATACGCACTTAGAGGAATTGAAATCTAGATCTAATATTTACAAGGGTGAACCTTTTATTTTCAGTAGCAATGTTTGAGATAGATTCCATTGACTGGAATCTGCAGTTCTTCACCGTCCAATGAGGCCAATTGGAAAGCATTGCTACTCTTGCACTTCGTGACCATGTATGGGCCACTCCAAATGACATCAAATTTTGAATGCCTTCCTGGTTTTGCTCTGTCCACATCCCATTTCAACACTAGATCTCCAACCTGAAAAGATCTATCTTTTGCCTTCCTATCAAAGGTCTTCTTGATCAAAGCTTGATCCTTCTCCATTGCTTGGGATGCCTGATTTCTGATCTCTTGCAGCTCCATCAACTCTGCATACCTCACCTCCATGGGCTCAAATTCAAGCCAACTCCAGCTGCTTCATGAGTTCCAATGTTGGTAACTCAAGTGACATGGGCAAGATTGCCTCTCTTCCATAGACAAGCCTGAATGGAGAGTTACCTGTGGATCTTTTGGGAGTTATCCTATCAGCCCATAAGGCTGATTTCAGCTTGGTATGCCAAGACCTCTGATTCTCATCAAGAGTTCTCCTAATGATCCTCAACAAGTTCTTGTTTGTAGACTCGGCCTGTCCATTACCCTGAGGGTAATAGTTTGATGAAGTGCTTAGGTAAATACCATTCTTGACAGCCCACTCAGTCACCTTAGATCCAATGAATGCCAATGCATTGTCAGAGATTATTGTAGCAAGTACACCAAATTTGGTTGTTATTCCCTCATAAAAGTTCTAAGATGCTAGACTCATTTGCCTCTTTGAGTGCTACTGCTTCTGTCCATTTGGTGAAGTAGTCTGTGGCTGTCAAAATCCATTTATGCCCTTGGCTTGAATTGGGTATTAATGACTCCAATGAAGTCCAAACCCCATTGCATGAATGGCTGGTCAACTGAGATTGGATGCAATGGAAGGGCAGCAAACTTCTCTTTTCCTGTGAAGAATGCACAATTCTTACACCTCTTGATCCATGCATAGCAATCACTGAAGATTTTAGGCCAATAATAACCAGCCTTCATGATTTTTAGAGCTGTCACTCTTGGTGCAAAATGGCCACCAGCTGGTCCACCATGAAACTCTTCCAACACCCTTTGAATCTGACCTGTGCTAATGCATCTCAGCAGCACTCCATTTACATCTTTCTTGAACAAAACTCCATCAACAATGGCATACGGACAGCCTGCAATCTGAAGTGTCTCCTTTGGGTCTTGTTCATCTCTAGGGGGCACTGGCCTGTACCTAGGAAGTGCATAATACCTTGGGTCCAGCAAGGAGTGGGGGAAGCATTGTCTTCTTCATGATTGCCACTTGGCTCATGGCTGTCCTGGACTGTCAAAACAGCCTCTTCTTCATTGCATACTTCCTTTTGCTTCCCTAAAACCAGTTGCTCACACAGTCCTTTCCCTCTTACCAGCTTGGTGATCTTGATCTCAATGTCATACTCCATGACATAGGGTGATCCAACCTGCCCTTTTCTCATTCAATTCCTTGTTGAGGAGGAAGTCCTTAACTCCAGCATGTGAGACCAGCAACTGGACCTTGTTGTTTGAGACTAAATGCTTGAATTTCTTCAAGCTTCTGATTACTGCAAGTACATGCTTTTCAATAAAAGAGTACCTCACCTCGTAGTCATCTAGGCTCTGGCTAAAAAAGGCAATCGGCTGCTCATCATTATCTTTGTTTTCTGCTGTACCAGAATGGCAGAAATAGTGTCATCACCTCCAAATGCATAGAGGATGAAATCCTTGGAGAAGTCTGGGTTGATGAGAGTTGGTGCTTGAGAGATAGCTTCTTTGATTGCTTCAAAACTCTCCTTGCCTTCTGCTGTCCACTTAAAAGCCATGCTCTTCTTTAACATTTTGGTGATGGGCTTGACAAGGGCTGCAAAATCTGGGATAAACCTGTGGACAAAATTGATCCTTCCCAAGAAACTTTGAAGAGCCTTCTTGTGACTTGGCAATGGCAGTGCTCTTATGGCTTCAACCCTCTCTGGATCAATTGCCAGTCCCTCTTTCGAGACAACATGGCCAAGGAGCTTTCCTTCATGTGTAAGAAAGTTGCACTTCTTGGGGTTCAAAGATACTCCAAACTTTCTACACCTCTGAAACACTTGCCTGAGGTGAAAGAGATGGTCTGCTGCATTATTTGAGAAGACAGTGATATCATCTAGATATATCATCACTATCTTGTTGATCAAGCCTTTGAATGCCATGTCCATTTCCCTTTGAAAGGTAGCACTAGCGTTGGACAGCCCAAATGGCATCTTCTTTTAAGCATATGTACCCCATTTAGTTGTGAAGGCTGTCTTGAATTGGTCTTCTTCTTTCACCATCACCTGATTATACCCTGAGTAGCCATCTAGGAGAGAGAATCTCTCTGAACCGGATACTACTTGCAATATTTGTTCCATTGAAGGAAGTGGGTAATGATCTTTGAAGATGCTCTATTGAGGTCTCGGAAGTCCACACACAACCTGATTTCTCCGCTCTTCTTCCTGACCGGAACCAAGTTAGCAACCCAGCTTGAGTGCTTGATTAGGAATATAATGCTTGCCTCTATTAGCTTATTTAGCTCTTTCTTCATTAGAGGCTCAATGTGAGGGTTAACAGGTCTCTGCTTCTGCCTGATGGGCTTAGCATCTGGATCCAATTCTATGGTATGTTGTGCCAAATTCGGATTGAATCCTCTCAAGTCTTCATAGCTCCAAGCGAAGACATCTGGAAATTCTTGACAAAGCTGTATGAAATCTGATTTCTCCTGCTCAGTGGCCACTTTACCAATTTGAAGTGTTTTGCCTTCCCCAACCGGAATTGGCTCTGAATCTTCCCTCTTGACCTGTATGTTAGCCTTTTCTTTACAGAACTGGTCGTTAGGGTTGAAGATAGACTCCAATGTTACTAAACCCTTGGGAAGCTTGTTTGTCCGCAGCTACACTACTTGATCCCCATACTGCTGCTCTAGTCTGTCCTGATTCCTAGCTGAGAATTTAGCCTCTTCTTGTAAAAATTGACGATCTGTTGATCGTTTTCAAACACCTGCCAGCTGGTGTTATTATCTGGAACTGCTGGCCTCACAATCACATGGATATGTGGCTGTGTTTTTTCCCTTTTGATGTTGTCAACCACATCAAACGTTGCTCCAACTGCTGCGAGCCTATCTGCGGCTTCATTTTTCTTCCTGGGTATGGACACAATGTTGAAAGCTTTGAAATCCTCAATGAGGTCCCATACCCTATTCTTGTAGCTCCTCAGCAAGTCGTTCTTTGTAGCATGTTGTCCTCTAACTTGGTTGACGATTAGCTCACTATCCCCGAACACCTGCAAGTTATTTATCCCTTTTTTCCTAGCCCAATGAAGTCCATGAATCAAGGCCTCATATTTAGCTATGTTGTTTGAACAAGAAAACTGGAAATGAAAAGCTGAATAATATTTGATGCCTTGAGGTGAAACAAGCATGGCTCCACCTCCTGCGCCTTGCCTACTCCTTGATCCGTCAAAAAACAGCTGCCATACCTCATTGTCATCATTATGGCTTGGCTTGGTGATGCTAGGAACAGGTTGATTTTCTTCGTGTATACAATAGACTCCCAGCTCAGATTCTTCTACTTCTTGATAGGGATCAAAAGCATGTATCTTGTTTGCCCATTCATCAAGAGTTAGGTCTGGGATACTTCCAACCTTGGTGTCAGCCTCATCAGTACTAGGGTGATCTTCTTGATCAAATGCTGAGCAATTGGCATTAATCTGACTTGGAGTGTAAGGCTCAATATGGAAGTTTGCAATAGGTTCAGACCTAATTATAGCCTTAGTTCCATACCTTGTTCTAAACAGCATGTGAGACCAATCAGCAGACAAATACCCCCCAATCTTGGCTATGAAGTCCCTTGACAAGCAAAGGGCAAAGAGTGGTGGAAGGTCTATGATTGATATATCTTGTAAGACAACAACATTTGGACATGCATGCAAGGTAAGACTCAAGTTTTTAATCACTCCAACTATTGCTATTGCTGTCCCATCCAATTGCACTACCCCTTTAGATATTACTTCATATTGGAGACCCAGCTGATCAGCTATTTGCTTGGGCATCACTGAGCTACTTGCCCCGGAATCAATCATGCAATTGTGTACTAGTTTATCCCCAATGATTAATGAAACATAGAAAGGAGGGGGCTTCAACATTTTACCTTGTTGCCCTCCATGGCTTCCTTCAGGCTGGGCAGCATTTGTAAGCACTTTGTCTTGCATCTGAACCTGCTGATTCGAAGTTGTCCAATCCTTCATGGAAACTTGCAGCAGATCTCTTTGTCCTGGGATGGATAGGGATTCCCACATTGATATATTGACGTTAGTCTTCTTCATCTGTTCAACGATACTGAACGGGGATGAAGTATCCTTTTTTTTTCCCTTGGTTTGTACACTTATTCCTTGTACGTGGGCAGCAACAGCTAGCATTTGAGTTGGCCTAGGGGCTGTTCTTGGCTGCCCTTGTGTTTTTGAAACTGGACTCTGCTTGCCAATCATTTGTGGAGCTGTGGAAGGTTGTGGATTGGCTGGGGTTAATGGCTGTTCTTCACCCAAATTTCTCCTTTTTGACCTTGTGCTGGTTGTGACACCTTGTGAAACTACTTGATTCATGCCACATAAATATTCTGCTTGCCAGTTCACCAACATGGTGTCATTTGGGGCTGATTTTTGTTGGAATGTTTCTTGTTGTTGATTGTTTCCTTGACTGCCCTCGCCCTCCACACCAGTAGTTGTCACCATCAGTGCTTGATTGAGAGCACCATTGAAACACATGGATTGGTTATGAGGCTCGTTGCATGGAAAGCACCAATCATATTCTTGGGCCATGTTATTCTATGTTGGCACTAATGCCTTAGAGGCAGATATGGCATTTGGATTATAGGGCTGGAATGGTCTATTGGCAGGAGGCCTTACTTGGCTTTGATTTTGATTCATATTTGCAGCCTGAGTTGGTGACCTATTTTGTTGGTATGGGGGCCTAGCCTGGTACTGTGCTTGAGGCTGATACGGTCTAGCACTTTGAGCTTGCTGTCTTTTGATAGTAACCAGCTCATTTCCCAAATTTTACAACTGTTTCATGACCTCTTGGAGTTCATTTGAAGCACTAGAGGATGAAGTAGAAGTTTTGCTTGAACTTTGATTTCTAGGGGTGGGAACAGGAGCCAAAGTGGGTGCTTGACTAGTGCTTGGATTTTCTAAGTTTGGATACAAGGGCATGGGAGGCCTAGGAGCCAGTTTACCAGCTTGAATAAGACAGTTTTCGGCTCTAATGGCAATACTATAAGTAGCAGGTAAGGTTGTGCCTCCCATAGATTGAATTAACATAGAAATATCAGAATTCAAAGCTTTAAGGTAATATAGAAAAGCACCTTCTGCTGTTGGCCTGACTGCCACTGGAATCCTATCCCAAGACCTTTGAAATCTGAAGTTGAAGTCAGTCAACTACTCGTTGGGGGCTCTCTTGATAGTTGTCAGCTGCTCCAAAAGAGACAAGTTGTCTCCCTTCTCTCCAAATTGCTCGTGAAGTGCAATACACAGCTGATTCCAGTTTGTGATAGAACCAGCTCCAAGGCTCCTAAACCATTGCAATGCTTTACCCTTGAATGAAGATGCCAGTAATTTGACAGCCACTTGCATTTCATTGATTTCATGGATTGCACAAAGGTTAGCAATATCTTTAACATGATCACCTGGAGTAGTCTGATTTTCTCCAGTGAAGTAAGGAATGTTCTTCAAGGCTGCAATAGGAACTGGATGCTGTGCATTGAGAGCAAGTGGGCTGCTGCCTGTGAAGTTGACGTAGGGATTGTTCTGAGCCATTCTAATCGGTCTTAAAACCCTTGTATACTGAATGAAAGGCCTGTCAGGTGGAGGAGTTGAGAGAGTTCTGTTTGGTGGAGATGGAGACCTTTGAATCCTTCTTCCTCTTTGCCTTCTTCTTGGAGATAACTGCAGGTATTCAAACAACACTTCTTCTTCTCCAACTCTTGACCTTGTGGTGATTCTTCTCATGAGTTTTCAGGCCTGCACTGCTGAAACCAGTTGATTCTTCCCCTTGGAGTCACCAGATATGCAGATAATAGCTCTTATAAGCAAGAAAACTGCAGCAGATGCATATCAACTTTGCTGCAATAAAAATGAGACCTCTAGTGTCCCACCGGGTGTGCCAAAACTGTTGTTGCAGACTCACAGCACCCCTGGATGTAGATCAGGCTTTTAGGCTGATGGTCAGGCATCCAGTGTGATTGCACAACATGGAATCCTTTCTCCAAGCGTGGGACTTGTAAAGATGAGAAAATATTCTCTAGAGAAGGCTGGTTCCTATTCCTTTGTTCAGATGCACACAAAAAATGCAGAGGGTTTGCTAAAACCTAATCTAACTTGCCAAGGAGACAGGGTAAGAAAATGCATAAAATAAAACCTAAACTACAAAGGTGATGCACCGAGGAATGTTAGACATTCGTTTTGCAAATTTAACACAGACCACATAGGTGCAATACAAACACCATGCACAGGTAACCAAACTGCAATAAGAGATCAAAATGACAGCAATGAATACATGAGAGGGTTAAGAGTCAATCACAACACATATATTATTGCTCAAGAGTCGATACAGTACATTGCAGTGGCCAAGAGGAAAAAAGACTGGCATTACAACCCATATGGGAGGTTTGAAAGCTCCACAAATTCTCTGGCAAGCAAGGGAATAAGGGAGGATGCAAAACAAAAATGTCCGACCCCTTAAAGGAGCTCTTCTTTACAATATATATCAAGAAAAATGAGAGAGGGAAGAGAGAGGAAATCCAGAATCTGCCCCAACCACTTCTTGGTAGCATTTAAAATCATCTCATTATGGCAGAAGTGGTGGATTCTGGCAAAACAACGGGATGTCTAACAGGAATGGTGAGCTGTCTGCTGCATTAAAGTTGGTTGTTGAAGCATTACTTCTGTCTATCACCACGCGTCAGAGACATTTTCTTAATTTTCTCCCTCCAAAATGCACCAAAATGTGAGATTGGTCCCAGAATCATGTAGATAATTTCAACAGCTTTCCGTTGATATAAAGAACGTGAAAATCAGAGCTCTGGATCCTCTGAAGATTTAGGGCACAAAACAGGCAAGAACAGGGCTTAAAATCTTTTCCTACGCTCTGCCATCTGGACGACACGTGGCAGGCCTTGATTCACTGAGTAATTCCCTCTCTCCACCTTTTCATGACTTGTGGGCCCCTTAAACTTGGACACGTGGCACTATTTCATTGGTTCGGATCAGTGCTCGAAAACTCACCCCTTTGACCTTTTGGACCTTTTTCCTTGGCGAAACGTGTTGTGTTGTGATTTGTCCATGGACCTGTTGGATTTTCACGTCCACCACATCTTTTTGTCCCAGATTTCCTAGTGCTTCGCGAGACAGAATCCTCCGATCTGCCCAAAATGGGCTTCCTCGTCCCTTTTCTGCCGGTGACACGTGGCGTGATCTGATTGGCTTTCGGATCCTTCGGCTATCCGCGTCCCGCGCGTCCCTTTGTCCCACTTGTCCTTGTGCTGAAGTTTCCTGTTTCAGCCGAACCAGCCGGTTCGCATCCTTCGCATCCATTTGTCCCAAATGTCCCAGTGCTGTCCTTCCTATTCGAATTCGCGTCCTCCGCGCACTGTCTCGCTTGCTCCCGGTAAAGGACTTGGACAAATTTTCTTTCTTTCGGCCGATTCAGGCATTTCACGTCCATTTGTCCCAGATGTCCCTTTTCTATTTGGGCCACCTGGAGGCTTTTCAGCCGATCCGCACCTTCCGCGTATAATTGTTCCAACTGTCCCAAAGGCGGTCTTGAGCAGGACTTAGCCAATTTTACGATTTTCTCCTGAATCAATCTACTTGCTTGGAACTAAAAACTTTGATGCATGTTATCAAATTAACTCTGGGGGGTGAAATTTGGATAACAGTGAGATCGCTCATTTTTTCCAAGAATGCGAGCCATCGAGGAGTTTGATAAGCTTATCTCGCTCGGTCAAGCTAAAACAGTGTCAAATTGGGAATAAAGAGACGAGTCATCAGAGGAGTTCGTGCCTTGTCCTAACTCGGTCATAACTCAGATCACAAGCCTTAGACGAGTTCATGAGTAGGAAATGTAAGTTCGGTTGTCCAACTTTGGCTTGTCATAAAAGAGTCTCGATAGGAGCGGAGGATGTTTCGATGGTTCACTCATTGAGGCAGAGAAATGATGAGTTC
Source organism: Taxus chinensis (assembly GCA_019776745.2). Taxonomy (NCBI): domain Eukaryota; kingdom Viridiplantae; phylum Streptophyta; class Pinopsida; order Cupressales; family Taxaceae; genus Taxus; species Taxus chinensis. The sequence goes on along the minus strand of JAHRHJ020000321.1, from coordinate 2,251 downwards.
AACCCGGTTTAATTCAACATGCAGAGATTGATGCTTCCTTGTTGGAATATGAATTCAGTTTTAATGACTCGACGGAGACAATAGCTGCCTCAAGATTCAGTCGAGCTTCTTCCATGGAAGTGACTTTTCCAAAGTGAAAGGGCGAGACAACTCAACTAAAACTTTATCTCATTCTTCTACTACAACGGCAAGATTTTACAACAACTGATCACAATTGTGGTCGCATGCAACCAGAACATCAGGATCAACACCAACAGTTCCTTGGGATCACCCTGCGGTAGCTGTCGTAATCAACTCTCTCTGGAGGCCACTCATTTTCTGAGATAAGTTTACTTCTCTACCCTGTAGCTACTGTGTATATCCAATTACTTCCTCACAGCACTTTCCTAGGAGAATTTCAGTTCTACGCTCAAAGCGGCCAAGCATTCGATGCACAGGCATGTTGCAGTATAGAAGAGTTCTTTTGAACGCTTCCAACAAGTAGGTTATCCAACTATGTTTTTATCTGTTCAGCATCGAATGCATCCTCAAATTCGGGATTTTCCTTCAAGATACTTTTATGAAAATTGATTAAGTGACAGTGAGAGTGTTACCGAGAGACTTGATGAAATTTATTACAAAGATTCTCTATCGAGATCTTACTTGTTTTATGATGTAACTCATGGAAGTGGATCTCATAGAGGTGGAACTATTTCATATCAGAATATTCATGGAGCATAATTTGCTTTGCAATTATATGAGAATCTTCAACGAGTCACTAAGTTGGCGAGCATAAAGGATTCTGTCGGAATTATCACACCTTACAAGCTACAGCTGAATTGTTTGCACCGAGAAAATGATGTCTCCTCACGTTGAGTAGAAAAGTGGAAATCGGTGGCCATTTGTCCAAAATGAAATATGGCCAAATGATAACAAAACCCTGCACTCCAATCTTGGACGTGGGAAATAAGGTGAGAAATGCCAAGTGGGTTTTCATGGATGGCAAGCCAAGGAAGAAATTCCACGCGGGGGAGATTTGGAGCTGGACCGCCAAGTGGAAATTTTGGGTTAGTAAACCATGCTGTTCACTCTGCATGAATGGGAGAAATCGGATCAAACTACTAAGCGTGGAAATATTACGATGGCTATCCATCATGAGACTTCCGCACGGGCCATGTAAATGGAATTCCGCGCAGCTTGGAGTGGTCCGAGTCTTTGTGCGAGTTGCTAGGAAGGTAAGTCGGGGAACGTGGGAATGAGACAGTTGAAGTGTTTAACAGGATTGGACGTGGTGGTCTAGCCTGGCCAAAATCGAGTATGACACAGAGATAGGTGAAGGAGGCTCCACACATTCTACTTACCACGCATAACATCCCTGTAAACCCGTCTACATATCTTCAACTATTACGGACCTGCATTTCTAGGAATATGCTTTCACATAAAAGAGATGCCTTCTCATGGAATACCATAATTTCAGCTTACAGAAGACACACATTTCCTCACGAAGCATTGATACTGTTTCATCGAATGTAACAAACAGATGTCCAACCTGATCAGTTCGCCTATGCTAGCATACTTCTCCCAGCTGCCACGACCTTCTGCTCATCCTCTGTACAATTCTAAACTTGATGTGGTCACGCATAGCTGTAGGAAACAAATATTCATTGCCGTGTACAATGGATTGGAGTCACGCTATTCGAGGCTTCATAAAATTTTCCCGAGTTAGGAGATGGAAGTTTATTACCGTGCAGAATGAAATGATTCATATTGCTCAGCATGTTTTCTCCTAGAAACGAATTGAATGTGAAGGTCAACTCTGAAATACCTGGTCGGCCGTTTTGCATGCTACATCCTTGTTACTCATAAATGGTCTCTTTGAGAAAATCTGAGGGCAGAAGCAATATTTATACCCTTCCATTATGTATGTCCAATTAGACAATAAAAATATTCTTTTACCAGGTTCAGAGAAACTTGTTTTTAACAATGAACGATTATACTGTAGTTTTAAGCTAATTTTAGCTAGCTTATTTCTATTAGCCTTTATCCACGACTAAGGAAGAATTCATATGGTTGTTACCTGTACATTTTTCCAACGTCCTTTTGGTTTCCCCAGTTGTTCAACGTATTTTTTGAAGGGCTTATTTTATGTGTTGCAAATTGTAACATAAAGGATCTTTTTAGTTTCTGGAAAAATGAGTATATGGTTTAGCTCACAGCTACCTATGCCATACTAAGATCCCAATAGTGGCATAATTGTTGATTGGAGCCAAGA